>CM053599.1:196304772-196314858 GCA_028646575.1 Pseudocheirus occidentalis
GCAGCTGATCTGCTCTCCTATAGTAGTGGCTCCCCGCCTGATGCCCCAGGGCTTGACCCATCGGGGATTTCGGCAGCTGGTCCCAGACTGCTGCACTGCCTGTAGCAACAGATGTGCTTTCTGTCTTGTGGAGAGTTTTGGAGCTTGAAAATCTGTTTAGCATCCCATTTTATGAGTTTTTTAGTGTGTTTGTGTGGGAGCTGTGGTGCTTTGCTGCTTCTACGCCTCCATCTTGGCTCCGCCCCCCTCTGTTATTATATTTCATTATTGTACTCACTGAGAAGATAATTACAGTTTCTCGTGGCAGGTCCAAAAAACCGCTGGAATTTTCAGCCCTTGCTTGAGTCAGTTATTAGTATGACAAGGGTCATCCGAGGAAAAAGGTTGATACCTACAACTATGGTCCCTTGGATTTTACTGCTTTAAGTTTAGTCTTCTGCTCAACTTTTGTTTGAAACACAGAGTAATTAATGTCAGAGATAAACATAAACTTGATCTATGTCTGGCTGAGAGAGAAATTCAGTGGCTCTCCTTATTGTAGTTAAGCACTATATTTCTTTAGAGTCACCATCTGCTAGATCACTGTTTGGGCTAGCAGATCTTAGGAGAGGTAAAGGTTCCAAGAAATCCCCTACTTCTCTCAAATTTACTCCTTTATTCTCTCTCCCTTATGAGAGAATTTCTGCTCAGAGTCTTATCTACTAAATAATCCAGTAGTTTTAGCTTCCCTTTTTCCCTACTGTGAAGTTAGGATGGGTTGGATTGGACTATAGTGAAGCTGCATATCACAAATAACATTTTAGGTATATACAGCTCATGACTGATTGCTCCTTTTAACCCATTCAGAAACCTATCCCCTCTGACTTCATATACATGCACCTGAAATTTTTAGCCCTGGTAAATATAATTTGTTTGTATCTCTTTTTGCCTTCTACTTGTATCCTAATTGATTCTTATAGCAAAGGATACTAAAGAAGAGCAATAACTGAATTTGGGAATTAAGAGATCTGAGTTTTAATTCTAATTATTACTCTTTCTGCCTGCTCTTGGACAAGTCATTTCATATCACTGAGTTTCCTGAGCCATAAAATGGGCATAGTGAAACTTATGAGACCTATATTAAAGTGATGTTGTAAGGAAAGTACTAAAAAAACCTTAATATTGCCTAGTAGCCAGGAAGACCTTGACTGAAGTTTTATCTCTGACATATATTGGTTTCATCATCCTGGGCAAGTCATTTAACCTCTTGATTATTTAGGCCAGTGGTGTTAAACTCAAATAGAAACAGGTTTCTGCAGGTTCCATATTGGCTTAGAAAGTCATACCTTAACATTAGTTATGTTGTATTACATTTTTATTTATTTTGTTAAACATTTCCCCATTAAAT
Organism: Pseudocheirus occidentalis; assembly: GCA_028646575.1. Classification (NCBI taxonomy): domain Eukaryota; kingdom Metazoa; phylum Chordata; class Mammalia; order Diprotodontia; family Pseudocheiridae; genus Pseudocheirus; species Pseudocheirus occidentalis. The sequence continues at coordinate 196,306,160 of CM053599.1, forward strand.
TTTAGTCTAGTTTCCTTCAGGGAGTTTTGCTGGTGTCCCCTATGGGTCTTGAGTTTAACAGCTCAACTCTAGGCAACTCTTTAAGGCTGTAAGTTGTAGAGATTATATAAACCCTGCACTGGTAGAGGGAACTGACTTATTCAGAAGTTCTCTATGCTAATGAAATCACATGTCCATTCCTCAAATCTGTATTGCGGAAAATAAGAAGATGAAATAAGAAATAAGAATAGACCTGCTGTTCAGGGTGTTCAGTATGAAGATGATGATCTAGAGATGGATGAACTGCTCAATTGTGATTTGTTCTTCTTTCAGAAAGGAGAATGATGTTTACACTGGAAAAGGAAGAACCAAAAAAAAACTGGCTAATAGGGAGTTCAAATTCAATATGAGCAAAATAGTGTGAGAGCATCTAACTGCACTTGCAGAGATGGAGTCAGCAGGTGTGATGAACTACATCCCAGAGTAATGGAGAAAAAAAAGAGACATGTGATTTCTGAGTCATTGGAAATGATCTTTGGAATTTCATGGAACAACTGCTAGCATTTCATGTATGTTATTTCATTACATGAACACAGCAACCCTGTGAGATAAGTGCTTTTATCAAATTTTCGGGCAACATAAGGCTAGGATGGATAGCTAACATGTTAGGACACATTAAGATCCCAAAAGGCTAAAAGACTAAACTATAGTCATGAGTCAAATTAAATCTTTACTTTTAGGAATAACAAATATAAAGTTAAATAGAATGCTACTCTTGAACTCAGGAAGACCTGAATTTAAACCTATTTCTGATGCTTGGTTGCTGTGAAAAAAAAGTCACTTAAAGCTGAGTCTCAGGTTCTGCATCTGTAAAATGAGTTGATAGTACCTGCCCTACCTAACTTTCAGGGTTGATGGGAGGCTCAAAGCAAATAATGCATGTAAAACATGTGAGCTTTAAAAATGCTTCATAGGTTAGTTACTATAAAGATGATGATGATGATATTAATGATATTATTGAAGATGATGGTAGCAATTATTCATGAATATTAGGTTGTATTAAGAGAAACATAGTGCCCAGGAATACTGTGGTGCTAATCCCCCTAGTTCAGAAGTGTGTTGGTAAACATTTAATTGACATCTTTCTAAAAACAAATGATATGCTTTCTAGTTTAATTCACGTTATTAACATTTTATCCATCATTTTCTTAAGTCAGAATTTAAAAAGTCAAGCCTGAATTTGAAGCATGTTATGATTTCTGGGTAATTAATGCTCACATTAAAAATTTAACACTAGTTCTAGTGAGCCGGTTAGAGCTGGCTCCAGCACATCACCGCCCTAATAAGACCACATCTTAAGTATTATATTCTGTATTGTGAATTACATGTTAGGAAGGATATTAATAAGCTTCAAAGCATCCAGAGGAGAGGAACTAGAATGGTAAAGAGCCTTGAGGGTATTCCCCAAAAGGATTAGTTGAAGGAACTGGGGATGATTAAACTAGGGAAGATAAGGAGGAAAAGGCAATTGACCTCAAGTATCTGAAGATCAGTAATATGGAAAAGAAACTGGACTTATCCTACTTGACTCCAAATGGTAGAGTAAGATGGGTTGGATAGAAGTAACATTTAGGCAGACCTAGACTTGCAGTAAAGAAAAGCCTTGTAACAATTAGAGTAATCCAAAAGAGGGATAGTCTGTTTCAAGAGGAGCAAGGGTTCCCTTTCAGTGAAGGTCTTCAAGAAAGTACAGATTGATCTCTGGTTGGATATAATGGAGGGGAGATTCTTAGTCCATTACACTAAAAAACTCTATCTATGTCCTGTGATATATTATGAGGCCCAGATTAATTTACTTAGAATTTTTTCTTTTGCAAATGAAGACAGAACTGTTGTGTTTATTTTTTTAATATTTGTTTTCATTACACAGTCAAATTTGGTACCACCTGTTTACTAAATATTACTTGATTCTCCTTTATTAAAAATGACAAGTATTTAAAACAACCTTACAGTGATAAATTTCCAAAAGGCACATATGGTCTATCACCACCCTTTATGGCCATCTACGATTTATATTATAAGCCTAAAGCATAATTCTTTTTCTTATGTTTGCATTACCTAAAACTATCTTGGTTTATTCTCTCACCTTCTCAATTGGGGAAAGAACAACACAGACACAACTAGGATGGTACGAGTGGAATTTTGTCTCTGGTTACCAAATTTAATTGATTGCGGATAGTATATAATTTAGGATGATCAAGATCCCAGATTTATGGCAGAATGAAAATTCAATGGTCATATCTTCCAGTAACTTAGAAACAACAAAATTTAGTGCCAAACAGCAAGATTATCAGGTTAAAATTGTTACTGTTGTTTATCCTTCATTCTTGAAGAAGATCAAGGATGTTACAAAGACTGTGTCTTGACTTGTGCATGAATTATACTTAAATGAGGCAGAGCTGCACAAAATCATCAAAGCTACTAGATGGTGAACTTTTCTTTAACCCAGTGACTCAATCTCATGTAAGTTCTTCATGTTTTTACCTTTCCCCACCGGCCACTCCACTGTGGTTCCACTAGGATATATTTCATGTTACTTACTCCGGACATATAGTTTACTAGTCATGGCATACACCTGTGTTTCATAGGTTCTAATACACACAAGCAGAGATTTCAGTCACTGCTGGTCTCACTTCTATTGTTCAATTTCAGGGAAAATCTCTACTAGCTATTTTGAGCAAGAAATAGAATAATGAATTGACCAAATCAAATTGTCTCCTAAAACATCTTGTCTGGAGAGTGAAAACTTCTCAGAATGAATCTTAGAATTTGGTGTCAGTTTTGACTGTTGACTTCACCCTTTCCCCCCTTAATTTCTGCTGTCAATCAGCAGCAAGCCTTTTAGGAGTCTTTCCACCCCCATCTAGCTTCACTCCTTTGTCTACTTTCCTGCCTCTGTGGGTTCCTCCTCCTGGCCAATGGGAGTCAGGGACAGCCCCAGCTCACTCCACCCCCCAACCAATGGGAGTGAGGAACAATGGGGGAACTATGACCCTGTTGTATTAGGGTTTAAAAACTCTGTTAGCCCCACATTGTGCACCTCCTCTCCTTGATCCCTCATGGGAAGGACTGCCCTCTTCTCCTGGGGAAAGAGAATAAAATTTCCTGTTTTCGTCCTGAGAAATCTCCATGTTCTTGATAAAATTTTGAATGGGGTTTTTCATCCCACACAATCTGAAACTCTGGTTAGAAAAAAAAAATTTCCAAGATTTCTTTTTGGGGTGGAGGGTGAGAGAGAAAAGCCTAAAATTGTGTTAAACATGCCTTTGGGGGCGGCTAGGTGGCGCAGTGAATAGAGCACCGGCCCTGGAGTCAGGAGTACCTGAGTTCAAATCCTGTCTCAGACACTTAACACGAAAAACTAGCCATGTGACCTTGGGCAAGTCGCTTAACCCCAACCTGCCCTCCAAAAAAAAAGCAAAAAACAAAACAAAAAAAAACATGCTTTTGGATGAGACAGCTAGGTGACAGTGGATAAAATTGTGTTTGGAAGTAGAAAGACCTGAGTTAAAATACATCCTCAGACAATTACTAGATATGTGATCCTGGGTAAATCATTTAAGCTCTCTTTGCCTTAATCTAGTAGAGAAGGAAATGGCAAACCACTCCAATAGCTTTGCCAAGAAAACCTCATGGATAATTTTGGCATGATGTGGTTCATGGAGTCACAAAGAGTTGGATATGATTGAAAAACTGAACAGTGCCTTTCAATAGATTTTCTGTGTTTCTCTGTCTCTCTCTAGGCATATATCTATAGAGATAGAACCATTTGTGTTATGATATGAATGTAGATATAGGCACAGATATAGAAATAAATGCGTACATGAACACAGAGGCAAAAATATAAATACTCCCTCAAATAAAAGCTCAAAACAAAATTGTTGCTTGAAAATGACATACTCCCTAGAGTGTTGATCTACAGATTGATAGGCAACTTTAATATTCTTTCAAACAAATTTCAAATTGACATCTCTATATAAAGGTACACCTAACATTTCTTTTTAAAATTTTTTTAAATTTAGCTTTATTTTCAATTATGAATTTTCTCCTTCCCTCTTCCCCCTTCTTTACCTATTGAGAAGACAAGAAAAGCATTATAAACATGTATAATTATGCAAAATAAGTTCTTGCATTAGCAATGGATGTCTCCCCCTCCCCCTGCCAAAAAAAAGATAAAATAAAAAGAAACAAAAATATGTCTTAATCTGCACTCTGAGTCTATCAGCTATCTCACTGGAGGGGGACAGCATGTCTCATCATGAGTCCTTTGGAATTGTAGTTGGTCGTTGTGTTGGATTTCCTAAGTCTTTCAAATTTGATTAACTCTTCAACATTGTTGATATTGCATACATTGTTCTCCTGATTACCTTAATTTCACTTTGCATCAAATCAGACAGGACTTCTCAGGTTTTCCTGAAATCACCCTTTTCATCATTTCTTGGAGCACAGTAGTATTTCATCACATTCATATACTATAACTTATTCAGCCATTCTGGGGTTGATGGGCATACCCTCAATTTCCAATTCTTTGCAGCCACAGAAAGAACTGCTATAAATATCACTATAGGTATGTATTCTTTTCCTTATTCTTTGATCTCATTGGAGTATAGCTCTAGTAGCATTATCACAGAGTCAAAGGCTATGTACAGTTTAAAAGCTTTTGGAACTTGCATTTTTAAGATAATGGCAAAAGTCCAATACTAGAAGTATGGGTGACTTTACTGGTACAGATATAATCTCCACTGATGTGAACTACAGAATCCAAGCCTGAGTAGACTTATTCTGCACTCTAAAATATCTGTCTCTTAGTACATTGTCATTGTAAGTTGCCAGTGGCAAAAAAAATCATTTTTAATGGATAGCTTTCTGACAATGAGTCCTTGATTTAGCTTGACTGCTACATACTTGATAGACTAAGTTAATTCATCACTTGACTCATACTAATCAACTAGCTACTTTTAAAAACCAATTTTAACAAATTAAAAATTAAGAACAATAGTTTTCCTTAGAGCATATTCATTTTAATATGTGCTTACTCTCAACTTTTGTTGATTTTGTAAATTTTAAAATTATTTTCCTCCATTACGGATGTCAGTTTTATCAATTTATTTGTGCTTAAAAGGAGAAGCAGCATGCCATAGTGGGAAGAACTATAATTTTGTAATCAGAGTCTTTGGGCTGAAACCTTGGCTGTGCTCTTTATTACCTGTGTCGATCTTGGGCAAACCACTACTTTTCTCTTAATCTTATTTCCTCATCTGCAAGATGAGCATGTTAGACTACATGATCTTGAGGGTCTTTGCCAGTGTTCCATGCCAAGTTCCTATAGATCATTTTATCTTTCAAAGGTTTCCCCCCTTTTCTATATTGTATAGTCCCATATTGTTCCTATTCTCTAACCTGAGCTGTATTGTTTGCATATAAATCAAATGACCAAAATCATTTGCTATTTGAGGATTCCAAAATCTATCTTAATTTCTCCAACCTACCCTTATTTATTTCCGAGCTTTTCCATCTGAGAAAGTCTATGGCCAACAATTGCTAAACCAGCATCATCAGGTTCAGATATGGGCTTTTTCAGGAAAAAGCCAATCAGCCCACACTCAGGGAGCATTTACAGAGCTGTGGCCCATTTTCCAGTGAAGTACTCTGCAATATAGTACCCTATATTATTCTTAATGGAAATGTTGAAGGTGACACTTCATGTAATCAGGTTCTTGTCCAATTCCCTCCTTTGGCTTTAAATAAATCCCCCTCTTCACACCAAGGCAGTGTACAGATGGTCACTTCCCAGGAGAGAGGATTCATCACAGGTCAAAGACAAGGCCATGCCTATTGTAGAGTGATTGAGTGTGGGCATAGCACATGGCACTTGTATTAATAGTGACATTATTTTTAACCAAAACATATTAATGCACAAGCTCTGCCTTGGGAGAGTAGATAAAATGTGGAAGATGTTCTGTAGACACGAGGAGATGCCAGAGTCTGAATCATGAGTGCTTGGGGGAGGGTATAGGGTATAGTGAGGGATTCTCGTGTAAATCAGACTTACAGATTGGAGTATAATGAATGTGTTCTGCCATAAAATACAAACTTAATTCCTTAATATCTATTGCTAACAAAATTACTTTTGTATCCTGACACTAAAGACTTTCTGATTAAATGCATTTTTATTGAACTAAAAAAATTAACTACTATAAAGGGTATTGTCTAAGCATTGTAGTAAGATTGTGTTGGCAGGGGAAGATTTAGGGGCGTGATGGAGGAAGAGGAGGAGTAGAAGCTGGAAGGTAAGGAGGGACTTTATAGCTAGGTAACAGCAGAGCTATTAAACAGGAGGCATTGAGATACAGATATGAAACTGTATCTGAGGAGCTAGGAAAAGACAGTGAGGAATAAAAGGAGACTCTGTGAATGGAGAAGGTTCAGTAGGTCTGTAGACTGGTCACCACTCTTCACATTTCATGAAAGAAATGAGAACACGAGTTTTCCATTTGACAAATGTTTGGGCTAGGCAGGAGAATGGAGCTGCTAGGTAAATGTTAAACCTTAAATCTCATGCAGTAATGAAGACTCTGAATAAAAAATTAAATCCCATCTCTATCTTCCTCTACCTACGTGTAACTACATACACATACTTGATATGTATCAAGTATGTATTTACTTGATATCTCCCCCATTACATTGTGAGCTCCTCAAAATCATGGACTTTTGCCTTTCTTTATATACCCACACACAGTACCTCCCATAAAGAAGATGCTTAATAAATGTTTGTTGACTGGCTGCAGTTACATCAGCATTTGAACTGTGTGCCATGCCATTACTCTCTTCTCCTCAAATTAATTTTGCCAAGAAGTGCAAGAATATGAAGTCATAGTAGGCTTTGAACTCTTTCAGGTGTTTCTGACTCCAAGTCCAACACTTATCTACTGCACCACCTGGCTCTCACTTCCTCTGTTTCCAGTATATTTTCCCCTAAACAAGTTATTAACCAAATATAACTTGGGCATTTCTAAAACACAGGGGATATTTTCTATACTCTGCCTATTTTCAGCATAATTGTAAGGAAAGTGGTCATGGGGCTTATTGCCAAGCTGCCCACCTTGAAAAAATATCTAAGTGTCTCTATCTTCCAGTAGTATCAGTAAGTACCAGAACTTCTTTAATGCCAATGAAACAGAGGCACTACTTCTTATTGATGATAGATTTTGGGAAATACCTATCCAGAATTGTGCAGGAGCCAGTTCAACCTTTACAGCAGAGACAATAGATAGATATTCAGGATGAGTATTCATACCTCTGAAATTGGCAAAAATAAAAAATCAGGGCTTGATTATCTAGGCTTAAGACAGTGATGGAGAAAATATTCATAATATAGGTTAAATTTGGAAGTGACTTGTTGCATTTTTAGCCCCCCCCAGAAGACCAGCTGTTAAACATTTACCAACATGCCCTTACAACCATCTCATAGGGTTGTTCTACGTTTGACATGAGATATTTGTATAAAATCTTTTGAAAAGTTTAAAAGGACTGAACAAAAGGTAATTGTTGGTTTCGCTCTTGGCATTATTAGTGAATCTGCCATATTATGTGACATTCAAAATTTCTAATTCAATCTTAGGCTTCCCAATCCCATTGAAAGTATCATTATTTCCTTATGCTCCATATAAACATGAAAGAACATCAGAAATCTGGTATGATTTGATGGTTTCAACTTACCTGGTTCTTTCTCAAATCCAAATCACTTCAGAGATACTAGTTAACACACTGTTAAATAATATCTTACCTACTTTCCCCCCAAACACACATTTCATTCTTTTCCACTTAATTAATGTTTATCAAGTACTATGAACAAAGTATGTGCAAGGTATGTACTGGGAAAATAAAAAAAATGAAAATGCTACACTGGCTACTTTCAAGGAGCTTATATTCTACTAGAGAGGTCCAACATGTACACAGGTAAGTACATATAGGGCAGCTAGAGTTGAGAAATTTAAAACAACTGGTAAAGGAGGGATCAAAATGTTTTCAAATAAGAAATAACATCTGGAATAAGTTTTGAATGAATCTAAAGATTTTACATGGTGGTGTTCTGAAGACAATTTGTATTGGCTTGCAAGAGTCCATTATTAAGAATTTCCAGAATGAACATTTATGCCTTGGAGATTTATAAACAGTAAAAATCTTAGCTTGATTTTTTTGTTTTGCTGATTGCCAAGGGTTAATAAAATTATGGAAAAAAAGTTTTAATAGTTTAGTTTAAACTTTAAAGCTTGCAATTTTATTTTTCAGAGAGCAGATTGTTAAACATTTACCATCATTCCCCTCATGTCAGAGGGAGACAGAGGTCAGGATTGAGTACATTCTAGGCATAAGGGATACAATGTGTGCATGCACAAAGAGAGGAGATAGCATGGAGATGGCAGTTGAAACACCCTCTTTTTTGGTGAGACTGCTAGTTGAACAGTTTGGCTGGAACATGATTTTTTTGAAGTTTGATTATAGCAAATGCCAGAAAAGGTTGATGAGAATTGCTTTATATGTGGTCTTGAATTTTAGGATGAATTTATGTTTTGTTTTCGGAGGCAATCTGGAGCTATTTTGAACAAGAGAATGCCATGGCCAGATCTGTCTTAGGAACAATAATTTGGTGGCCACAT
>CM053599.1:196314958-196346205 GCA_028646575.1 Pseudocheirus occidentalis
GAGAGAGAGAGAGAGAGAGAGAGAGAGAGAGAGAGAGAGAGAGAGAGAGAGAGAGAGACAAAGAGAGAGGCAGAGAGAGAGAAGAGTCAAGGATACAGATTTCAATCTTGGGTGACCAAAGTGATTATCTTGTCTTCGGTAAGAATAGGGAAGTATGAAGAATCAGTTAGAAGACAAGCTTCATTTTGTACATATTTGATATAAAATCCTGATGGAACATAAAGGTTGAGATATCTGATTATCAGACAGCTGAAAATGCATAATTGAAGGTCAGAAAAATATGTGTATGTGTATTTGGAATAATATTTTACACTGAGTTATAAAAATGCTTCAAGCAATTATTTGAATGAAAGAGGGCTCCCAAACTCTGAAATATATGACAAAGTTGGTACTGAAGCTTGCTGAATTTTGGCAATCTAAGCAGTTCACTCTAGATGTGCTTTTGTTTTGCACATTGGCAGGCTATACCTTGGCCTGGTGACCAGAGACTTCTTCACCTATGCTTTGACTGATTGTCTGGGGAAATGTGAATGAAAAGACATCTTAGTTGATATCATCTTTTCTGAGTAGGAAGTTAGGGAAAAGATCAATAAACTGGATCCACCTGTCTCAAGTACCTGCCCCAAGTCAAGAAACTAACAAGACTTTGACCTTAACTGCAGAGATATGGCAGAGTTGCATGTTCAATTAACATTTTAGATTAGCAAGCCTAATAACTAAGCTCACTCTTGTAATTAGCTTTACTGAACTCTAGATCAGACACTTCATGTAAAGTGCCATTTGTCTTCTGTACCTTCCTCAACAATGAGATGCTCCGTGTTTTCACTGGAGTCAAGTTTTACCAGGGTGGTTTCTCAGTGATGGTGAGGAGAAGCTGTGCCCACCCCATTCTCCATAGTATTTCCCTTTGTCATAAATTGTCTGAGATTTAACCATCATTTCTGCTAACACCTAATAACCACCTGCTCACTAAATACCAAGGACCAGAGAACTTCCAGCCTGGAAGCTGGAACTGTTGGTTCTGTCACAACTTTTTTCTCTGGTGCCACATTCCAAGTGAGGAAATGGTTTCTTTTCCTCAAATCCTGTTTTTGGTGTCAATTAATCTGGTTTTATTAGGAGATGACAAGCAATGCTCATGCTAAGCAAGCATACCTCACTACAACTCACTCATATCAAAACAAACTTGCAGAGAAAGGGTGAAGTAGTGGTACATACATAATATTCCCATCGCTGTCACATGTGGGCTATAGCTATTCCTAATTCTCATACATAGTGATCCAGGCACTATAGCACTCATAAAATCATCAACGAACCAATCAGCTCTGTTTGGACTGTAGCTAGATTCTAATGGCTCACAGGTGCCCTCTGTATTCTTTCCTAATCAGGGATACACAAGTTACTAAAATGTGTTTTACAAATGGTCCAAGTTAAGCAAGACCCTATATGTATATTAATAAATCATTCTTTTATTTTGGAGAGGGGAAGGCAGGGCAATTGGGGTTAAATGCCTTGCACAAGATTACACAGCTAGTTAAATGTCAAGTATCTGAAATAGGATTTGAACTCAGGTCCTCTTGACTCTAAGGCCCGTGTTCTACTCACTTCACCACCTAGCTGCCTCCTAAAAAACCATTCTTAAGTAACCAAGTCCTCAATGCCCACTCAGTTGCTACAATTCATGGCTGTAGCTCAAGAATTCACCAGTCTTCTTATTTTTGTATTGACTTGTTATAGAGGTACTTTAAGTTATAACAATTTGGTGGTGGTTGCAATAGTGAAATATGTATGTATATGTGTGTGTATATATGCATATCTATACATATATATTAATGGCTATGCATCTCAATATGAGGGAAAATGTTAAATTTTATATTAATTTAACCATAGAGTCGATAAAAATGTACAGAAATGTATCCACCAATAACATTTTAATTGTCTTTACATGTAACGTTATTTTGATGTTATGTGATGTAGAAATATAAAGCATGAAAATATGGCAGCATCTTGTGCAGTAACTAGGTCTGCCAGACTCTGATCTGAGTGTACTTAAGGCATACAATAATTTCCTATAAATACATTGTGGGAAATGACATTGCTTAGTGATAACGTGATGAGCTTTGAGGTCATGGCTGTAATCACTCAGAACAGTCATTCTATTTTACTTGGTAGCATTTCCAAGATAGCAGAAACTTCAAATAAGAAGCTTGTTCAGTTTTTCCTCGAGAAGATTTGCAACTGATTGCATCTCTTGTCTCAAGAAATCCTTGCCACTGCTAACCTGATAAACTAGAGCCTTGAAACTTGGCTAGAAATTCATGCAAAATCATTTAAAGGGACTTTGTACATTAGACCTGAAAAAGTAGCTATAAATTTCTTCAAGAAGATTAAGGTATTAAGTTTTCACTTGCAATTTCCAAATATTTGACATTCCCTTTATTCAGAACACAAATAATCATTTTTATGTTCTCCCCACCCCCAAATTAAGATAATCAATCTTCATACCCACCATGCAACTTCCTTTAATTCTCTTTTCTGGAATAAGTGCACATGTGATATTTTGAATGATTATAATGTGCTCTTCCAAAGATATGATAGTTTAGGATTGTTGAAAACAGATATGCCAATAAGGCCCTCCATGCTGCATGTGGAAAGAAGAAAATATGGCACAAAAGAGGTTAAAAAAACCTAAAGGCAGAGGGGAGAATTTGACAATAGATTAATTCTCCTGAAGAGATAACCACTACCCAATTTAACAGCTCAATTACCTGCACCATATGTGGTTGGGGCTTCTGGAGGTTCTGAATAAAGATGATGAGAAATGATTAACTTTAGCTTAGCAGCCACACAAAATTTTATTAGATATCAGATGTAAAATCCAACTGTCCTTTGAATCAACAATTTTTTCCCTTGGTGTACAATTGGTTTGACTCCAGTTCTTGATTATTTCTTACAAATCCCTCCCTCCATTCTAGTTGGGAAGCATTTATTGAAAGATTTGTGTCTCTTGGGGGCAAGTTAATATGATAAGGTTTTGTCTTCAATCAGCCATTTAAAAAATGGAAGTGAATGCAATTTTCCAAAATACATCCAGTTAAGGAAATTTCAGCTAGAAGACCTGTCAGTAAAGGTTGAGACGTCAGTGACAGCATTCTATATATTTACTACATATTGTCCCATTGATTTTTTTCCTTCCTGAATAAAAGTTTCTTTTATTGGTATCTAAAGGTGATTAAAAAACTGACCCTTAGCATCATTATTATTGTCTTCTATTACCAGAAATTTTCAGAATTTACCATCATGGGGTATTAATTATGAAGTAGATAATCTGGCCTATCCCTCTTCTGCAAGATGACATGAAGGACACTCTGGGTTCTTGAAAGCTATGGCAATAGAGCACAAATTTTGGCAGCTCCTACTGAGGGGAAAACGTTTCAAGTGTAGGATTTCCAGATTGAATAATATGTCTGAGACATGGTCTGAGTGATCAGTATTCTAGATGAGGGTGGAAATGCTGATCACCAGAAAGTCAATCAACATTCAAGGATTTTTGGCTACAATGCCTCATGAAAACTAGCTGACAAGGCAGAAGGAAGAGAATAATGAGTTTTCTAGTCCTATGAAGAAAAAAGCTAAACCAAGGTCTTTCAACATATTGATCTGCCATGCACAAAAATCCCCTTTGGGTGATCATTGTGTGGTTAGCAATCACAGCATCATTTGGTTTGCTTTGTATAAGTCATTTGCCTAAACTTCACTTTCCCTAAAGAAAAGAGTCCTAACAATCTCTGAGTAAGAAATAGATCTAAATGACTCCTTTTGGGCTTCTGTGTGAATCACGAAATATTATTAGCTGAGCTCAAGACAGAAATGAGTTGATGTGTATCATTTTTGTTTGACAGAATTCTGCAGTTGTTATATTCTTCCTTAAATGCAGTGGGTAAATATATGCATATTTATGATTTATCATGTCAGGGATGTGTGTTTATTCATGTGAGGGGAGAAAACACAAATAAAATATGCAACAGTTTCCACAGGCTTTGAATTTTACCTTATTCATACTTGGGAGAGAGGAAAGACAAAATTTCTCCTCTAGAAAGGAATAGAAATGTCTTTAAATTTTATTTAAACTACATAAGCAACATTTTGGAATTGTGGGAAATATAATAGACTATGGATAAGAAACTGGGATTTGTATTTATAAAGCAGAGTGCTCACTCAAAATGGAACTTTGCATAAAATTTCTTAATCAATTTCCTCATTATTAAAGTAAAAACAATGACAGATTTAATTCATATCACCTACTTTTGTATATTGTCTTCTTTTTTCAGTACAGTTAAAATATTTATTGTTTTTTATAATTTGATGTTTCTGATTATCTCCATATTTTTGTTGTTGATTTCCTGTTAAACAATAGTCAACAAGCATTTATTAAGCCCCTACTCTATGCCAGACACTTTGCTAAGCACTAGAGATTCAAAAAAAGACAGTCCTTGCCCTCAAGGAGTTTATAATTTAATGGGGGTAAGACAACATGCAAAAGAAAGCTGAAAAGGAATGGAGAAGATACATAGCACAGAGGTATGTTGGAGAAGACAAGAATCCATGAAATGAATGCAGCAAGAGAAGCTAAAGTATGCCAAAATGAATGCATTTGGGTGGGAAATTAGATGTCTTTTTGATTAATTTAATTCAGAAGCAGGGATGTTAAATTTTCTGCATTAATGTTTTCAATGTCTTTTTGTAAATTTACAAATTTAGATGCTATGAAATTTGGTATATATGCATGTATATGTATATGTATGTGTATATGTATGTGTATGTATATGTGTATGTGTATGTGTATACGTATACGTGTATATGTATATGTATACGTATGCATATATGTATATGGTGGGTGTAAAGAGGGGACTAGAACTTCTAGTGTGAGGACTTGGTGAGCCGTTTTGAGCACTGCTTATCCACCTTTGGTGTTCACCTATCAACCAATGCTTACCTGTTGCTCCAAAAAGCTGTAGACATGTAGCAGTCTGACTCTGATAAAACCATCTTGGCATATAGGCTAAATTAGCTTTATGGTAACCCATGGGTCTTAAACCCATTGGTGAGTTAGGGCTATGTCTATGTACAACCCAAGCATGTAAAGGCTTCCTCTAGTGGATTGGGCAGATGAAAGCAATTTGTTTCAAAGGCCATCAAGGTGGCAAAAGCAAGGAATGTGGAGTGCTTAGAGTTTGTTGAGACATCAAAGATGCCAAGGTCATTCACTACATTCTGGCTGTCACCAGTCATCTTGACTTTTGTCCTACCACCATACTTCAGTGACTCTGGAAGAGAGGGTGAGACTGATGACTGCACATCTCTCTCTCTCACTTTAATCTAACACATGCACAAATCAAGACATCATCACTATTTTGTTATTTCCCTTTTTAACTATTTTATGATTTTACTATTTTACCTACCTTAAAGTCCTGTGGTAATGGGTGTGTGCAGCAAGTGCAAATACACTGCGAGCTGTATTTGATGGCCCAAGGCATAGGGTCATTTTCTCACTGGTCTAAAGCAGCCATAGAATTCAGCAACTTCCTGGGTGTCTGAGAAGAGTTTTTTAAAGGACCTCATTGCTCACCTCCTGGGTTGAAGAAGGGATCAGAAAGGGTGTTCTAAAATGTTCTGCTTCACCAGACTATGGCCTGCTTACAAACTGGAATTCCATCCTATGGTCAAAACAAAGAAAATATACAAAAAATTTTGTGAAGGTGATTCCATTCACCATTGGTACATAGAATGGGTGCATACTCATGGAAATCATGAAATCTACTAGACCTGAAGGATGAACAGCTCTTATTGTGAGAGAACTTAGCAGATACCACAACCAAATAGCAGTCTTGAGTGAAAGGTGAATGAGCTAAAAAAAATTGATGAAGACCTGGAGACCCTCATTATCAACATGCCAAAAAAGGACAAGTTTGTAATTCTGGGTGACTTTAATGCCAGAGTTGGTACAGACTATCAGGCACGACAGAGAGTCCTTGGGAGGAATGGAGTCAAGGACAGAAATAGCAGCAATCACTTAGTACTTTAGACTTGTGAATCTCACAACCTTTTCATGGTCATTTATGTCCTCCATTTACCTAAATGCAACAAAATGTCATGGATGCACCCTCACAGCAGGAACTAAATTTAATAGACTCTATCATTGTAAAGAGAAGAGATAGGGAGAATGTGCGAAAGGTGAAGACCCAGAGTGCTGGACCAATCATAGACTTATCCTTTCCGAGATAAACATGAGCATTCAACAAAAGATTGTTATCCTTCAATCTTGAGGAAGATCAAAATGATACCATTTTGTTGGAGTCAAGGTGTATAGTGTGTCTGACTGTGACTAATCAAACAATTGCATCAGCTCTACCACAGGCCACAAATAGTTCATATGAACATTTGGAGTGGAAATGTTTCTAAATTTGTGCATCTCACATTTCTTTCAAGTTACTGAAACTCTGCTTTGCTCATAGATAATAATGTCTTCTTTCATGCAGGCACACCAAAATAGATGATCCTTTGCCACTGACTCCCACGTTCTGAAATTGATTGCAAAATTCTTCAGAGAGATCTTGAGAGTATCCTTGTATTGCTTTCTCTGACCTCCATATAAGTTCTTGCCTTGTTCAAGTTCTCTATAAAATAGTCTTTCAGGCAAACATACATTTGGCATTTGAACAATATGATCAGCCCACAGGACTTGTGCTCTCTGCAACAGAGTTTAAATACTTGGAAGTTTAGCTTGAGAAAGGACCTCCTTGCTAGGTGATCTTAAGAATTATCCTGTAAGACAATTCAAACGGAAGTGATTCTGTTTTCTGGCACGGCACTTGTATACTGTCCAGGTTTCACAGGCATACAACAATGAAGTCATCACAATGGTTCTATAACACTTCAGTTTAGCAGGCAGTCTAATATCTCTTTCCTCTCACATTTTCCTTTAGATGCTCCCCCAAACTGAGCTACTTCTGGCAATTTATGCATCAACCTCATCATGCATCTATACATCCTTGGAAAGTATACTGCCCAGGTAAGTGAACTTATTTACAGTATTCAAAATTTCTCTATTTTCTGACCATTCCATGTATGTGTGCTATTGTGCTAGCTGGTGGAGAGCCTATGTTTTCCTGATGTTTTTAGGCCAAAATCAGTGCATTAGTAATTAGAGAATCAATCCATACTTTGTTTTATCTCAACCTCAGTGGCTGCATTGAATGAACAACAATCCATGAACAAAAAAGTAAGTGCCATCTCTTCCCCAAATGTTAGTCGATATCAAAGCCTTGAATTTGGGTAACAATGTTCCTCAGTGAATTCAACTTCAGGTTTCTGTGTGAGTGTGTTATGGAATAGTATTGATTAAATGTTTCCATTATTTCAGCAAAACATATATAAATTGCTTTTTTATTAAATGCAACATTCAGAATTTTGTTTCATTTCATTTTCCAGTATATATCTATATCTATATGAATATATACTATATATATATATACTATATATATCTTATCCATTAGTAAATATTACTATTTACTTTTCCCATGTCTTTTTTTGCTTTAAATAGTATTTCATTTCCCCTCTAATTATATATCAAGAAAAATTTTAGCATTCATTTTTACAAGATTTTGAGATCCAATTTTTTTCTCCTTCTCTCCCCTCCTCTCTTCTGAAAATGGTAGGCAGTTTGATATAGTTTATAGATATATGATCATGTAAAACTCATTTCCATATTCATCACAGTTGTGGAAGAAGTAACAGATCAAAAGACAAAAAAATGAGAAAGAATAAAGTAAGTGAAAAACCAATAACACTATACTTCAATCTGTATTCAGATTTCATCAGTTTTTTTTATCTGGATATGCATAACATTTTCCTTCATGAGTTCTTTGTACTTGTCTTGGATCATTGTGTTGCTGAGAAAAGCTGAATCATTCATAGATCTTCATCACAGAGTGTTGCTGATACTGTCTATACACAGTGTTTTCCTGGTTCTGCTCATTTCACTTTGCATTAGTTTATAAGTCTGTTTCTGAAATGTGCCTGTTCATCATTTCTCATTCTACAATAGTATCCCATTGCATTCATATACCACAGCTTGTTCAGCCATTCTCCAGTCTATGGACATCCCCTCAATTTCCAACTTTTTGCCATAATGAATAGGGCAGTTCTAAATATTTTTCCACACGTAGGTCCTTTTACCTTTTTTATCACCTCTTTGGGATATAGACTTAAAGGTAGTATTGCTGGATCAAAGAATATACACATTTTGGTTACCCTGTTCATGGAATTTCAAATTGTTCTCCAGAATGATTGCATTAGTTCTCAACACCACCAAGGATTCATAAGTGTCCGAAATTTCCCACATCTTCTTCCACATTTATCATTTTCCTGTTTTGTCAATCTGATTGGTGTGAGGTGATATTTTAGAGTTATTTTAATTTGCATTTCTCTAATCAAAAGTGATTCAGAGCACTTCTTTATACACCTATGTATATATATATATATATATATATATATATATATATATATATAGTTTTGATTTCTTCATTAGAAAACTGCCTGTTCATAAAATTTGTCCATTTATCAATTAGGAAATAGCCTATATTCTTATAAATATTCTTATAAATGCAGCTTTCTATATATTTGAGAAATATGGTATTTATCAGCAATTGTTGTAAACATTGTTTCCTAGCTTTTTGCCTAACTTCTTATCTTGGTTGCATTGGTTTTGTTTGGAAAAAAGTTTTTCAAATTAATGTGATAAGAATGATCTACTCTACATTTTGCAATTATCTATATGGCCACATAGTCATAAACAAAGCATATCATTCAGTAAGTCACAATCTCATCAGTCACTATAGAGTACCCAAGTACATCTTCTTTCATCTTAACTTGAGACTGACTTCCAAAATCCATGGCTCCTCTTCCAAGGGCTGATTGCTTCCAAATCTTCCCTGGATTAACCTGACTCTTGCCTGAACTCACTCATAGGCAGCTTTCCACTCCTATTTCATATTTCAGCTTATTGCGCCACTCCTAGCTCTTCAAAATTTCTTTTTTCCTTTATGTGTTCCATTTTTTATTTCTAGGTGTCTGGAATAATTTTTTTACAGAATAATTCCTTGTCAGAGGCTTTTGAGACTATTGTCTTCCCCCCTATAATTTGTTTAAAAGGATTTTGCCTCCTCTTCTTATTCATTAGTTAAATTTTATTTATAGTTGCTCCCTTTTTTGTGATGTGTTCTTACATGCATTTTTTAATGCAACTACTTTCCCTTTTTAAAGTTAGATGGAGTTGGCACTGACTGAATTGTTTTTCCTTGCTTCTTAGATATACTCCATTTGGCACTTGAATAAGGTTAAGTCTATTTTTCTGTGGTGTGAACATTTAATTCTGCTGATATCAATGAATATTTGAGTTCCTCCTGTGAAGGGGTAATACAGAGTATAATATTGCTCCTATTCAGAAGTCATTAACCAAATGCTTTGCACATGAGCTGGGGCAATGTGGTTGAATATCCTCATGTCAGGAGCTTGAGTTTACGAGTGAGTAGCTTCACTACAAGAATTTGGTAAGAAATATGACTTGTGGACAATAATATCTATCATCTATCTATCTATCTATCTATCTATCTATCTATCTATCTATCTATCTATCTATCTATCTGTATCTTCACTTGTGGCTCAACCTGAAAGAATTGAGACTATTTAGGCACATTAATTTTAAAAAGAGTCCTTAGTCCATACAGCATCTAAGATGGCATGGGTGGGATCTAGAGTTCAGGGTAAGATCTTGGGCAGGAGTTATAGATGGAATAAGACTTGGAAGCACTCATGAAGTCTGAGTACAGGGCCTTATAGGAGGTGGAGATTTAGTTAGCCTTGGGACTAGCTGGAGAAGGAGGGATGCTTACTAGGAGTTAGGATCTGATCTGGAACTGAGGAAGGAATGTGAAGAAGGAACAGTTCGAGTACAGATTTTTCCTAGGGCTGAAATAGTGGTAATTTGGTCTTCTATTTTTTTCTTATCTCACAGGAGATATTCATAGATGGAAATATGGTCTACTTAGATTGTTGCATCATTCATTTATCCATTTTATAAATTTCTATTGGGCATGACTATGCCAGACCATAAGGTGTTCTTTGTTTTGTGAAAGACTTAATTTAATTCTCACAAAAAGTAAGCCACTGCAGGGAAGAAGTGCAGAAAATTTGGTTTGATGCATGTAAAATTATTTTGAATGGATCTAGGAAATCCATACTATATTGGTGAAAAGAGTGGTGTGGTGAAAAGGGATATGTTATCACACTAATATAAGTAGTAGTTGCCACAAGGGTTAATCATCCACAAAACCTGAAAGTATAGGGTTATCAAAGATCCTTCCCATCTTGGTGCTACTGTAATCTACACTCTAGGAGTGACTAGAGAAAGAAAAGATAACTGAGGCGACATACAGATGTCATTAACTCTCTTGCATATGAGAGGGGTGGCAAAACACAGACACACCTAGAGAAGGTCAAATACTGCGGTCAAACCATCATAATCGAATTGTCTTTTAGCTAGCAGTCTTACCTACCCTTTTTTTCTCCTCTCTTTGAGTGTAGCCTTTGCAGAAAGCTTAGGCACTAAAGTTTATTTTTTAAACATTAATTTATTTTTTACAGAACCTTCATTTCCACATATATGCTCTTCTCTTTATAACAAAGAATAAAAAAGAAAGGGAGAGGGCAAATCTCAATGAAATCAGCCAACATACCAACTGAGTCTGGTTATATGCAAGATGTTCTATACCTACCTATTGTCCACTATTTTAGTAAAGAGAGTATGGAGGAACATTTTCTTATCTTTTTGGATAAACTTCAGTTTTATAATGATGCAATAACCAGTTTCTTTCATTATTGCTGTTCTTTCCATTTATAGTGCTATAATATTCGAGTATATTGTTTTTCTAGTTCTGTTTACTTCACTTTGCATCTGTTCATTTGAATCTTCCCATGCTTTTCTGAATCATAATATTTCTTATTTCTAAGGGCAAAGTAATATCCCACTAATATCATGTATCACAATTTATTTAACCATCCCACAGTTGTTGGGCATTTATTTTATTCCCAGTACTTTGTTACTATAAAAAGTGCTTCTATAAATGAGGGGCTAATCTCTCACGCCAAGAATGCCTGCATGGCTTTTTCTCCCTAAATTCCCTATCTGAACATAGCTCCTTGCTTAGGCAGAGATGCCAGAACATATCCAGTGAAATGGCCCCACCATCTGCTGCTTTCAAAGCACAGCTATGCCAGGTGCTTAGCTTCCACCTCCTACATGAATACTTTTCTGTTCCCCCTAGTTTTAGCTTTCTTTTACTCTTAAGATTATGCTGCTTTTCTTTGTATTTCCTTAGTTTTCATAAGATCATCATTTTAAAGACAGAAGGGAACTTTGAGGTCATCAAGATCAATGCCCTCATTTTACAAATGAGGACACTGAGGCCCAGGGAGTCTAGACACATGTTGCATTTCCCCAATAGCATGTATCTTTCTTGAGTATAGTTGCTATTTCATTTTTGTTTTACCATGCCCTGTGCCTAGCATAGTGCCTTACATAAGGTAGGTGTTTAAGAAACAGTTGCCAATTATTTTAATTCTCATTAGTTGGTCGGCCTTCGCCTTTGAGGTTTCGACTAGGTTGGTAGCTGAAGGATCTGTGTTCTGGCCCTGAGTTTCTAATTTTTCTGTTTGATGCATTATTTTACCAAAATTATTTTAATTTCCTCTGTTATAAAATGAAGTAATTGAAAAACTGTGTCCTCCTAGCCTGACATTTTATGTTGTATTACTAGCCTACTGACTACTGGGATTGATCATCTACATACTACATTGATCATTTAATCCTGGGTCCCTGTGACTTGGAGCTTTACGGATTTAAGTCCAGGACAGAATCATAGTTGCCTTTCATTACATTGCCAGTTTTAGATTTGCATTAGAAAACAGCACTTCAAAGGCCTGATGACTTATGAACATTTGCTCTTGGCTGTAAACTGGTAAATAAACAAAGTCTTTGCATGAGAGAGCAGTGACATTTTTGTAATTCTGGGGGAAAAAATGTCAATTTGAGCCTTTAATTATAAAGAGGAAAAATCAAGATGTTGCATTTTGCAAGTCTCCCCTCCCCCCACCCCTCAATTTGTCACTGACAGATTGGTTTTAACATGTAGAAACTGGAAGACAACTCATCTTTTTTAAAAAACGGCCTAATTGCACTTGGAACTTGAGGGAAATGGAAGATTCCAGGGTATTTTCATTTTGAAATTGGGGACAGCGCATGCACAGTTGTTTGTTTTCACACTTTATGAGAATGAATCACACCATGTCGACCGTGAGATTTAATTATGCATTTAGCAGAGAAACTGGATAAGCGCCAATGCAATATCTAAGCTACTAGAATTGCCCTGTACACAGCCCCTCCCCGCTTCCAGACACTAAGAACCTTTTCTAATAGGATGTTTAACGGAGAAGATGGACTGGCATAGATGAGATGCATCAAATCTCAGTGGAATGCTTCTGGTTGGAAACAAAACACTGATGTCAAAAGAAGGACATTTTTATAAAAGGGAGCAAAACTGCTGGACCTCTGGGCATAGAGTCTAACTTTAATGGAAACAATTCAAGCAAAAAACTGTCATATTTGCTTGCAATCATTGTTTCTTTTCTTCTACAACCATTGCAAAAACGAGCCCTAAATCCCAAAACACAGAGAACTTACTATGATATTCCGATATAGCACAGGGTAGGGAGTTAATATTGAAAATTCAGTCTTGGATTTAGTTATTTAATAAAATTATTGGAAGTAAAATAAAGTTATAATTATTAAATCATCTTAAATGGCTTCCTTTTTTGTATCAAGCCTGTGATTTAATTGTTGTGGGGAAATCCCAATGAGTTAACTCCCTCTATTCATTCTGATTGACACCTGCTCTGCAAATTCTTAAGAGAGCTGTCTAGGACCCTGAAGGTTTCAGTGCCTTGCCCAGTGTCATACAGCAACTATCTGTAAAAGGCAAGACCTGAACTCAGAACTCTTTGACTGATAGTTTTTTATTCAGTATGTCTTGATGTATGGTATGATGCTTTTCTGTTTGTTTTTCTTTTTCTTTTTCAATATGCAATTTAGGAATGATTTTGTGTAGATGAAGCTTTCAACAAGCTGAGATTCTTCTTTGGGCATAAGTTTGTCTAGACAGCCTGTGAAGTCCTTTTCTACACTGAGATTCTGGTATTCTATAAAGATTTATACTAAAATCTCATTTACTTATCTATATTAAACTGTAGTTTGCTTATAGTTAACTAAGTGGCAAGGGTATTTCAAATGTAAATTATCTGTGAAGGATTCATTAAGGATAATGAAATGAGTTGAGAAAGAACAATGATGGCTTTAGGTTGTAAACTATATTTACTTTCTGGGTTCTGTCTAAACTCTCACATATTTATCCCCAAGATTATCTTTACCCAAGCTGTTCTTTTCCCCTTATGTTAAATCCAAAAAGGAGGAAATGTAACCTGTAGGGACAAGTCATAATTCAAGAAGTCAAAAGAATCATTGAGTAGAAAGGGACACGAGAGGCCATTTAATCAATCCCCCTGCCTCTTATTTTACAGATGAGGCAAAAGGGTCTTTTGTACCACTAGACCTACTATGTCTAGTTCCCTATATATAAAAGATGATGTGTGAAAGACACTGTACTTTTCTGTTCTTAATTTTTCAGTGTGTATAAATGGGATGAACATTGCTACTGTATTGTGTGACTATACAGTGAAATTACATGCCTTACATATTGGCAACTGTCCATGTACTCAGATCCTTAATATTTCAGAAAGCATAACAACCAGCCTTTAATGGCATCAGCATAACATCTGTCATCTACATGCCAGAACTTGACTATTCATCTATTATAAAGACATAATAATATGCCATTTGATTTGCATAGGATTAGGTATAATTCACCTTTTTCTGTTTTCCAGAAGATAGGCCAGCTGCTAAAGTATTATAATTTTGGGAACCAAGAAACTCTTGTAATTTGTGTTTTATTAGTAGAAAGTAATATTTTGATGAATTTGTCATTTGTTATACTGCTGCTTGTGTTTCATTGTTTGTATGCTCATTAAATATTATTTATCATCATAAATTTCATTGTCATAATCACCACCATCATCATCTGGGAAGTTATCTAAATATCTCATGACAGTTTTGCTTTATTTTCGCACCGACAATAAAAGTTTACAACACTTTGGCAACATCCCTGTCTCCAGAATTTTGTATAGTTATTGATTTAGGATCACATTTTCACATCTTGAATAAAATTGACAAACATTTTTTTTAAAAAGCTGAGGTCAAATTGCACTTAAGTAATTTAAGGATACACACACACACACACACGGAGTTTTTTACTTTGATTCATATTGAACTCATTAGAGGTAAAACACTATACAATAAAAAAATCAAAGACTTTTTGGAAGTCTATCTAATGACTTTTGAGTGTTAAGAATAGTAGTGGGCATTCAACAAAGATGATTTTATTCAGTAACTTCCATACTGTCACTGCTAAGGAACACCTCTTTCATGTCATGAAGGAAGTAGTAGGATAGAAGTAAAATCTAACCCAATACTGAATTTCAGAAGGACCCACAGGCCCTCTTTAAAAATATAACTCCTTGAAACTTGGGGTAATGGAGAAACTCTCTAGTATCAGGAGATTCAGTGTGACATAGTGAACAGAGTGAAACCCTTAGAATAAGGGAAATGTGTGTGTGTGTGTATACATATATATGTATGACTTTGGAAAAGTCACTTAATATTTTGTTGCCTCTATGAAAATTTGTCAAACATTAAATTGCAAAGTATTTGTCAGTCTGCCCTGGTAAAGGGAATTCAAAATGAAATTACAGGTTTAGGCAAAAAAAATGTACTCAAAGTCCACTATTAACCTCCTCCAATGCCTCATTGATCCAGAGTTCTCAAAAGCCATCCCAGCAGAGACTGAGTTCTGGCCCTATCAGATAGAGCCTGCAGAAATCTTTTATCCAAAGACCAAACTGCCTTAGTTCAGAGATGCTTCTCATCAGGATGACCACAGGGAGATTTCTTTTTTCTTATTGGTGCCAAGTGCCAAGTGACACAGTATATAGAAAATTGGATGTGGAACTAGGATGACCTAAGTTCAAATCCTGCCTTGGCCATTTGCTGGCTGTATTACTCTGGGAGTGTCACTTCACATTTGTGAGCCTCATTTTTCTCATGTGTAAAATGAAACAGCTGTAATAAATAACCTCCCCAGTCCCTGGAAGCTCCAAAACTATAATTCTTAGACAGTTAATAACATGTAAACACTTTGTGGAAGAAAAATCCATGCTGATGAGATCGTCAGTATCTGAAATGTTGACACCTAATGTAAGAAACTTCTTATCTAGGCCCACATCAGTAGGGCAGGCACTTTGAGTTGGTTTTTCCACTAGAGTTGGACAATTAATAGAACTATGAAGAGACTTCTACGTTCTCTAATCAATTCCACTCCAAACTTGCACTTTTAAAATGTGTGATCAAGGTTAGAGATGTACTCTCTCTCATGAGAAATGCATGAAGCTAATTATTCTTTACTTTTTGGTTTATTATTGTGCATTTTAAAAAATAGGTTAACCAGACTTTTATAGATAGCATCATGGATATAATGTTGCACAAGCAGACTAATACATAGGCATTTTCCTCAAACATTTCAATACTATTGACTCTGCCATCCTCTGGAGGCTAGATTGCATTTTGAAAACTGGAGAACTTTTGAGTATAAAACTCCAGTTTTGGTTGCATTTTTTGTATTCTGTAGTTTGTCCCAAAAAATCTTAGAATTGCTCTAAACCAGTAAAACTTAATAAAAATTAAAGATATAATAGCTTTAAATTGCACTAATACTTTTAGAACAACCTAGATTTATTAGAACCAAAGTGTCAAAAGATATGTACATTATGTGCATGCTAAAGGATTCAAATTCTTTGACAGAAAGTGTGATGGATTCTTCCAAACTCTATTTTTTTTAGAAAAAAAAACATAAAAAGGGATTTTTTTTCCCCAAAACAACTTTTGGAGACAATAGAACAGTCTACCAGATTAAAATGTAGGATCTATTAGTAAGTTAACAATTCCCATTAGCTCAATTCATAACGTAGTTTTATATTCCATTCCACATTTAACCATTGAAGTAGTGACTTAGTAACCTCTTTGGAATACTGAGAAATCAGTGGTTCTCAACCTTCCTAATGCCACAACCTCATGTTGTGGTGACCCCCAACTATAAAATTATTTTCATTGCTACTTCATAACTGTAATTTCGCTACTGTTATGAATCATAATGTAAATATCTGATATGCATAAAGTATTTTCATTGTTACAAATTGAACATAACCCAAAGGTTGAGAACCGCTGTGCTAAATGCTTCGGGGGAAAAAAAGAAACTAAATATGTTGAATCCCTTTAAGAACTATTTATCCCAGTCAGAAAAATGCTACAGGTCTTTGAAATTTTAATTATCCATGTAGGGAGATTATTGCATTGAATGAAAGTTTCTTAAAGATTTCTCTCTTTGGGAAATATATATTGTCTTCTTCTCCCCATGTTCAATTAAAATAAGTACAACTTGGAAAAGAATATAAAATACCTGTAGTTTAATTCTAGCTTTTTTCCTTCTGTTCAACCCATGTTTTTTTTTCTGAGATGACCCAGCAGCTGTGCTGTGAAGAACCTTCACTCAGACATTCTCCTTTACATATTTTTAAGAATCAATTTTTCTAAGTAAATATTCCACTATTTAATTTTATTCAGATTGTACTTTGTAATAATTTTTGGAAGTCACCGGGAGTCCTTTGTATTCTTTTGAAAAGTGGCCTCTTTGGCCACTTGTTTGGAATGAAAAATGATCTGGAAAGTGTAACTGGCTTATTTCTGACATTTGAGTTCGACAAAGTAGGGAGCAATCGCCAAGACACTGGTCAGGATTGGAACTGAACTGAACTGAACAAGCTAGAAAAAATAGCCATCTTTTATAAGAATCAATTTGAAATATTTTACTAGGGCTCAAAAATCAGTTGCACAAATATAATTTTGGCATGTGTTTGTATGCACGTATATGCATGCATGCGTGTATATGTACTTACATGTGTGAATTTTTTTCTTTTTGTGTGTGTGTTTGTGTGTAGAAGGGGTGAGACTAGACAGCCTCTGGGAGAGATGTTGATCTATGAGTTTTAGTGAATTTCAAACTCGGGCAATAGTTTGCTATGATGGCAAAAAAGGCAGCTCATTTTAAATGAAGCTGAATTAATAGGATCACAGTGTCCAAAAGTAGGAAGTGATAGTCCTATTGTACTCCATTTGGGTGGTCCGACCACAGCTGGACTATTAGCTTACATCTGGAGACTACTTTTTATTTATGCATTCATACGTTTGTAAGCTTATATTCTTGCTTTTATTTTTGCACAACAGGATGTTCCTGGATGGTATCCCTACTCACAACCACTAAACCTTCCTTTGTAATAAAGAAAAACAGTTAAGTAAAATCAATTGACACAGTTACTATACCTGACAGTATAAGCCAGAGGTGTCAAAAACAGGGCCAATGGGCATCATTTGGACAGCAAAATTCCCAAGTAGAGTCTGAACCAGATTAAAATGTAATTAGGAAATATTTAACAAAATAAATAAATATATAATAAAATACAGATAACATTACATTTTAAAACTAAGTTAACGTGTGGCCTACAGGGATCCTTGTGTATCTATTTATTGTTGCTGTTGTTTATTTGGGTCCAACTTTTCAAAACCCCATGGACCATAGCAGACCAATACAGATCATGGGGTTGTATTGGCAAAGACACTGGAGTGGTTTGTCATTTCCACCTCTGGTGATTAGGGCAAACAGAGACCAGCTCAGGATTACACAGCTAGTGTCAGAGATCAGACTCGAACTCAGGTCTTCCTGACTCTAGGCCCAGCACTATCCACTGAGACATCTAGCTGCCTCCATTGTAAGGCTGGATCAGAGGCCTCCATTTCTATTTATTTTTTACAATACTGATGTAAACAATGTTCTTAACTCATACTTCCCTTCCTCTCTTTACAGGGAGGAGGGAAGTATACTTTTTTCTCTTTTTTGCCATTTTATTTTTTCCAATTACACTTTAAACAAATTTTAATATATATATATATATATATATATATATATATAATTAGAGTTCCAAATTCTCTCCCTCTACCCCTACTCAAGAAGGCAAGCAATTTGGTACAGGTTATACATGTGCAGTCATACAAAACATATTTCCAAATTAGTCATGTTGTGAAAATAAACAGATAGAAAAATAAACAAGAAAAAGAATAAAAGTTTAAAAAGTATGTTTTGGTCTGCATTCTAAGTCTATCAGTTCTTTCTCTGGAGGCGGATAACATTTTTTATCCTAAGTCCTTTGGAATTGTCTTAGAGCATTGTATTGCTGATAACTGAGTCTTTCATAGTTAATCATCATTCGATATCACTCTTGGGAAGTATCTACCATTACTTCTTCTCCTGGACCAATATTTGTTAGTATGATTACTCATAGTCTGACTGGTTTTCATTGTTATTTTTTGCTTATGTTATTGTAGTCTTAATGCAAATAATGATCCCTGGGTTATACTTTGCTCACTCTGCACAGTAATACATGGTTTTTTTTATTGTTTTACTAGTTTCCTTATATTTGTCATTTCTTAATGATATGTTCATATAATTTGTTCAGTGATTTTTTTCCCAATTGATGACTACCAGCTCTAGCTTCAGTATTTTCCCTTCACAAAAAAATGGGCATTGTATTTTAGAAAAGCTATTGATAGTTTGGAGCTATCCAACCCAGAGATTATGCCAAATGAAGATCTTGTGTAGGAGCTTATAATATTTTTAGCCTAATGAAGAGAAGAGTTGTTGGGGGGGGGAGTTGTGATCAGGTTTGTTATGCAGGATACGATGGCTGTATTCATGAATTTGAAGGAATATAGAAGAAAATTATGTGACCGTGTAATTTGGAAGTTTATGATACAATTCTTTCACTTTACAGATGTAACAGCTTTGGTCTGGAGAGGCTATGACTCCTTCAA
This sequence comes from Pseudocheirus occidentalis, assembly GCA_028646575.1. NCBI lineage: Eukaryota > Metazoa > Chordata > Mammalia > Diprotodontia > Pseudocheiridae > Pseudocheirus > Pseudocheirus occidentalis. Next base: position 196,334,163 of record CM053599.1, read on the forward strand.
CATCACAAAGGGAGCAAAAAATAAAGTCATGATTTTGACTCAGGTCTTTAGAATCTAAATGTAGCTTTCTTTCTATTATTCTATGCTATCTTGTTTGGCCCTGAAAGGCCAAAGGGCAAAGCTAAGAGCAACAAATAAAGTAGTTCAAGGCAGTTTTATATTCAAGGAAGAAAAAAATCTTTCAGATCATTCAAGATTATTCAAGTTATTCAAGATATGCATGTGCCATCTTGTTAAAAATGACTTTACTTAATGGTGAGTGAGGTAATCTTCCATCAGTTTCTGGACAATTGTGTGATAAGGATTTTCAAGAAGGGATTCCTTTTCAGGTATGCATTATATCTGATAATAAATGAGGTCTTTTCTAACTCATATCCTATGATTATCCTTTTACTCACGGATGACCAATTAATTTCAAGTGAATGAACAAATGAAAAATCACTTATTATGTGTTTCCTAGCTGCCTTTATCTTTGCCAAGCTCTGAGGGTACAAAAATAAAGGCAGTATTTTCTTTAAGCAACTTATATTCTAATGGAGGGAAATAAACTATATTTGGGACAGTGAACTAGGAGGGGCATTTTGGTTTGCAAAGTCTAGGGATAGAAAGTAGGCTGATACTTTCATCTCTCCACAGTAGATTGGACTAACCCTTCTAGCAATATCGAAAGTGATGGTTTGAATATGGTTCCAGAATAGCAAAACAGATGTAGTATGCATGGCACAAAAGTGACTGGTCAAAAGATTGCTTGGCAGTAAAGTGATTTATAGGCGGATCTTTGCTGAAATAATGGCATAGATGGAACTCTCATGAATTAGGCCAGTTGGCTACTAGGTGTGGAGTTCCAAAGATGAAAGGTTTAAAAATTTCCTTGTACCCAGATCACAAAAATGGTGAAACATATTTCTTTTCTTCCACCTTATCAATTTTGATTAGCTGACACTGTTTTGGCTTCTGATACTCAATATGCAAAAGCAAAGGTTATAGTAACTCAAACCGCAATGTGAGATGGAGATGAAGCCCTTTGTAGTATAGAATTCTGTTGAAGCTCTGCAGCACTGTTATTGATAATCGAGGCTGCGACAGATTAAATTAACATCATGTTGATGTTCAGCTATCATGGGCAATCTCCTAGCCTGAAGACAAAAACCATGATATTCCTAACTTAGTGCTAGTAATGATCACAGGATCATAGCATTAGAGCTAGAAGGAACCTTAGCAGTCATCCAGTCCAACCCTCTCATTTTGCCAATGACCAGCCTTTCAAGAAATGGTATTGATAATTGAACACAGTGCATGCAATCATTCTGGAAGCAATTGGAGGTCATGCCTCAGGCCTTTTAGTCTCAATCACATGCCCAGGAAATGGCAGTCAAAAGTACCATTATCCAATACTAAGCACAGTGCTATGGGCTAATGGCTTGTTTGGCAGGTCCCTAATTCACTGGGCAGTATGAACTCAGCAGAGTTCAAGAAAGGTAGATCATCAAAGGAGGGTGTATAGAATGCAGTCTGACATCAGAACTAAGTGATCCAGGGCATACATAACTAGGCAGACCCTACATTTTCCCTTTTCTCTACTTTAAGAGCATGCACCTAATTTTAAGAATACGGTTTGACTTAAGAAATAGCTATGTCCTCATTGCAGTGACCTAAACTTGGCGTCTTTTGTTATGTTTACTTTTCATTCTTTTCTCTTCCACTTTCATTTAAAAAAAGTTATTGTTCACTTAAGGACACTCTCTGTTTCCATCAGTCTAAGGAAAAGTCACTGAAAGTTTTGGTAGAGAATAAAACTAGAATTGCCACTAAAATAAAAGGTGATAATAAATAGTATCTTATTATCTAATTCCTTCTTCCTCTGACTCTCAACTAGAATATTCAGCTCCTTAAATTCCCAGATGGGTTTGTTTATGTATTTCTTAAAAATGGGATCATATTTTTCAAACAAGCTAACAGTAGCCATATTTTTTTTAAAGCAACAGTGTTCATCTCAGTGATTACCGCTTTAAGGAAAATGCATGCTTTTTGTTTCTAAAGACTTGCTTTCACTGTCAACAAAGATGTTAAGACAATGAGGTCATGTTTATGAAGTATCTAGAAAATCCTTCAAGAAAGATTTCCTGTAAAGATAATATTGACACAATAAATTACATGTAGCAGCAACAGATTTTTGTCATATTTGCTCATCAGGTGTGGGGCCTCTTGGTCCAACGACAAATACCATGCTATTCCTGAGACAGAACCATAGTGATTTCCAGACCTTTACTATTCTAGGGGTTTTGTTACAAAATCAGTCAGTACAGTATTCTGTCCAAATATCATGTTTTAAGTCACTCTATAAAAGATGACACTCAAAATAGGACCTCCAGATGGTGAAACACCATCTTGTTTCAAAGTGAATAGTATCTCTTGTTAAGCATACAGAACTTAGTTTATGGTCCTTGTTAGCTGTTTATTTAGGATGTAGGACTCATGAAGCCTAGGTCAGTTTTGATTCTTGGATGAGTCAGGTTTATTTTGTTCCATTGGCACAGAGAGCAACTTCTGAGAATTTCGCATGTATCAACTTTTGGTTGTAAATGGTTCTGAAACAAATCGCAACTATTCAACAGACATTTATTAAGCAACTATGATATACAAGGTGTTGATTTTGTTCCAGATACACATTGTGATAGAGAACAGAACAGGGAATTTGTGACTCAGTGAGGCAACAACAAAAGTTAAATCAAGAAGCATTTATTAAATGCCCATGTTTCTTTGTTTCCTAGATAACAATAGGAAGGACACACATAGACAGAGTCTACATAATACTTTGATGAGTGGAGCTTTTTAGATGTCCCAGTTCTCCACATTGATGAATGTAGGTAGATAGCAACAGCAACCCACAGGAAATAGGAACACTGTTGAGTGTGAGAAAATTTTAACTAGGGCATAGATATACACTTTCAATTTCTCAGTGTATCATGTGGCGTAGACAGCTCCTGAGGGGCTAGGGCAAAGGGAAAATATGTGGTGATCACTGTATTCCCACCTTTTGGGTTATGTTGTCACATGGCTCAACCAAGACCGAATCATATTTTGTGTGTAGTGATAAATGATGTGGATCTCAGTGACAGGGGAAAATGGGTGAGGCACCTAGTACCCTAATAAGCAAAGCTAGCAAAGCTACTACTACTACCACCACTACTACGACTATGACTACAACAACTACTACTACTACTATTACTACTACTACTACTACTACTACTACTACTACTACTACTACTATTGCTACTACTATTACTACTACTACTACTACTACTACTACTACTATTACTACTACTACTACTACTACTACTACTACTACTACTACTACTACTACTACCATGACTACTACTACTACGACTACTACTACTGCTGCTATTACTATTACCACACTATTGCAAAAAGAAAACAATCTGGATGAAATCACCACCTGAAGTCAGAATAGTTGTGATTTTTCTAGCATAATAAACTGGTTGGAAGGTTGCAGTAGAGCTGGCAACAAATAAGTATAGTAGTGAAGGACTGAAGATAGACTAGCAGAACTAGATGGGATTGCATGATATCTCTACTCTAATGAAGCATGTACATCATAATAATTTAAAATAGAAACCAGTGTGTTAATAAACCTCTTGCTTTCAACTAATTCTTTGGTCTGAGGCAGCGGTTCTTAACCTGTGGGTCACAACCCCTTTCACAGGGGTCACAGGGGTCGTCTAAGACCATTAGAAAACACATATTTCTGACAGTCTTAGGAACTGAGACACGGCTCCTCTATCCATCTCCAGATGGGTCTGCCCACATGCACATACACCCACATACAAGTATTAAAGAGTCACAGCATTAGGAAGGTTGAGAACCAGTGGTCTGAGGAGATATTTTACCTCTCCTTAATTGTCTAACCATTCCTGTTTCCCTCTTCACTGGCTAAAACTTTACCCTCACAGGGACAGACACTTGGGTGGGTGGAATCATAGTTTTTTGGCCCAACCACTATAATCCCTAGTTTTGTCCAGGAGTTTCATGCCCTACCCTTTGACTTTTGCCCATGGGCTTGGTATAAAGATAAATTTTATCTTACTTAAAATTTCCTTTTCTCAGATTATAATGAAACAAAGTCCACTGTCTTTCCTTCCACTACCATTCTATCTTTGCTTTCAGGAAGATTACCCTGATTTTCCAAGGAGAATGGTAATTGTAAGGTTGAGGTGAATATCTTGAATTTTTCTTATGGGTAAGGTGTGTGCATCTAGTGCTTTCAGCATCAGATCTGTGGCTCCCAGTAAATATGGGCTAGGGACATTTTTAAAAATTTCTTACTAGAGAACAGCAATAAACTCTTACTATTTACCCCTTCCATCCTTGTGGCTCTATTAGAGAAGCACTGGTCTGGAAACATATATCCTTTAGTGAGCTCACAGTCATCAAAGGCAGACATGGCTTTTACAAAGATGCTGTTACATTTAGTAAAGGAGTTCCTTCCTTTCTATAAATCTATCTACCTAGCTATCTCAGTCTCTCATCAATCCCTTTATCTCTATCTTCATCAGTTTCATCATCATCATTATATCTATCTATCTATCTATCTTTCATTAATTGGTACATTTAGCATGCCTTAACTATTACAAGAAACAACTGAAACCATTTTTCTAGTCTTAAAAGGAAATCTCCTTTTAAAGTTGTCAAAGATCCTTAATTTGGATTCACAACTCCGAGGAATATAAATTACTTTGACTTCTGTAACTTCTTTTGGAAAGAAAAAAAAAACATTTAGCTATTGTTCTTCCCTTGTGACTCTTCATAGTTCATACCCCTGCCCTGTAACCTTTCAAATAATCTACTCTGATAGAGTCCTTTTTTGCATTAAAAACTTCTATCAACTCCTATTGTTTGCCAAGTAAAATGAAGGCTTTTTAAATTTACATTCAAGTCTATGCAGTATCTAGCTCGGATCTGCCTATACTGCCTTATCTTAACTATACCTTATCACATATTCTCCCTTCTAGTCAAAGTAGACTGGATTTTCCCTCCATGCTTTTCTAGACCTCTTCTAGCTCCCTACTTTTTTCTTCTTCTATACATTCAAAAACAATGAGTAAGCATAGACAACATAAAAGATATGGGTAGACATTATGGAAGATAAGATGACTAATACTCAAGTCAGGGACGCCACTTCTCTTTTCAATGGGAAAAAGTTGTAAGACAGAGAAAGGAGAAATCCATTCAGTTGAACTAAAATGGGATTGATTTTGGGATCCTGAGGATCACTGTGCTAGACTTATATCTGATGAGAAAGATTTTTAAAAGTTCACAGTATTGAATTGCTTCTTGGACATAGAGCCCCTAGTTAGAAAATGAAAACTCTCTAATAATGGAAGGAGAATTTAGATCTGGGCTAGAAAGGTCACTTTGTCCTGTTTAGCTCCCAGAGCTATCCCACATACCCTCACGATTGCTCCATACATTCACTCTCATAGTGAGAATTGCTTCTTTCTCCCAGACAGAGATATGCTGAACCATACTCTTGTTGACTGACTCATATGCTTGGTCTATAAAGGAGAGTTACTTCTTAAATTTTCAGTGTATTTCTAACTCATAAATGAGCAACCTCTACAAATCAGGGTCTGATTTATGGTTTTGTGGATGGTTTAGTCTACATAAATAAAAAAAATAATTCAAATTAAACCTTTAAGTGTGTTGTGAATTTGGGGAGAGCTGTTTTTTAAACATTTGTCAGCAAAGCTCTGCTTTCATCCACTTTCTCCACCAATCTCATTTCATTCATTCCAAACTTTATTTATTGAAACTCTTTTCTTCCTTCAAATTCCAATAAAGATACCACCTCTTCTATGGGCCATAATTTGAACTCTTTCTTTCCCGCTGGAGACAGGGATGTCTACAAATTGTCCATAAGTCTCCTTCAAACCTTAACAGGGGATTTATTTTACTTTTCCTTATATCTTAGTAATATGGTAAGTACATACTGTATTATGTCTGTATAAAATGCATCATGTCCATTTATTTCCCATTATATTGTAAACTCCTTGAGAGCAGAGTTTGTGTAATATTTATTTTTATGTCATCTGTGCCAAGAGCTATGATTCATATATATGAAAATATAAGATATATATGTACATATATATATATTTCTTGAACTAAGAAGAAATAAGTTCTCTTGCTTGTGATCTAATTAAGGGATCAATTTTTGATATTACATGTCTTCTTAGATTATAGGCTTGGTTACCATCTATAAGGAATCTCTGAATTGCTGAGGTTATAAACCTTTGTGACTGTCTTTTTCCTTGTTTTTATCTGATTTACTGAAATTTTTATAATATGTTGCCCTTGGGAACCACAAAAAACCCTTTTTTATACTAATAGCTCATATTTGCAGATTGTTTTACAGTTACAAAGTGCTCTCCTTCTCTATGAGATTTTACAACTATATCTTCGTTTTGCAAAGAAGGAAACAAGCTCAGAAAGTCTAAATAATTTGCCCAACGTAATAACTAGAAACTGTTGGACCTGGATGACAATCCAGGTTTTTTATAGTAAAATATAAATAAAATTCAATGATAATAAAATCTTGATAGAATATGTGATCCTCAAGGTCAAGAATGGCCTAAGTCTTAGCATGGTGACTGGCACTTAAAGGCTTGTTTATTAAAGGATTAATTCCAAATCCCATGTTATTTTCATGATGAAATACTGGTAACTTTTAGCAAGATATACATAGAAGGTCACACCAGAACATAACATTTTAAAACAACTTTAAAAAAGGAAGCTTAATATAGAGGAGAGATTATCGGCAGAGTGGATGGAAAACGTCAGTGATCCCTAAGATTTGGCAGCTGGACAGGTGGAAAAGCCTTTGATCAACCTTATAGTGGGTACATAAAATCTCTTATTCTTGCTCCCTCTAAAATTACATGATCTTGCATATTTTTAAAAAGCATCTATATGTATAAATAGACATATATGCTACTTGTATGCATATGGATACACATGTACATATATACCTATGCATACACTTACACATATACAATATATACACACATCCCTATATATAAAATACATGCATTGACATACATGCACGTCTACACATATGTGTGTTGTATGTATATAATACACATATACACACATCTATACATACATATAGATATATACAAGGTATACACATAAACATATGCATACACACATACTTATACATATACATATACACATACATACTGTATATATCTTTATATATGTATATTATGTGTGTGTATATATGTACACACACATGTACACACATATATGCTTAATATGCTTTCAATCAAGGTTTATTCAGTCGTAGACACATTTTCTATAGATTCTATAGATTCCCAATGCAATGTATTTTAAGAAGATCTCTTCCATGGTGGTACCCATACCAATTATCATCTAACATGACCTTGAATTATTTCCTTCAAGAACTGGCCAACATACCCATGACCATTGTTAGCACCTTTTCAGCTCCTTTCTGGTTCCTATTATTCATATATAATTGGGGTAATTATGTGATAATATACTTATTTAATAAAGTTTTGATGTCAACAGGTAGTAGTAAAAACTGTCATGTGAAATCGGTGATGATAAGATAACATAATATTTTTCATTAGTGAGCAGTATTTCCTGTAGCATATTTTTTTTTTGTAAATTTGTCTCAGTCTACCCATGGGCAATTAATATTTCTCCAGTTGTTTAGATCTGCCTTAATTTGTGTGAAAAGTGTTTTGTAACTGTTTTCATATGATCCCTGGGTTTGTCTTGGCAGGTAGACTATAAGGTATTTTATATAGTCTCTAGTTATTTTAAATGGAATTTCCCCTTCTATGTCTTCCTGCTCATTCTTGTTGGTAGCATAGAGAAGTGCTGATGATTAGTGGGAATTTATTTTAAATCCTGCAACTTTGCTAAAGTTGTTAATTGCATGGACTAGTTTGTAGTCGAATGTCTAGGGTTCTCTAAGTATATTATCATATCATCTGAAAAGAGTGATAGTTTTATTTCATCATTCCCTGTTTTTATTCTTTTAATTTCTATTTCTTGTCTTATTGCTATGGCTAAAATTTTTAGATCAATATTGAATAATAGTGGGGATAACTGACATCTTTGTTTCTCCCCTGATCTTATTGGGAAGGTTTCAAGTTTATCTCCGTTATGATAATGTTTGCTTTTGGTTTTAAATACACATGACATCATTTTAAGTAAAGATCCTTTAAGTTATATGCTTTCTAATGTTTGCAATAGGAATGATGTCTTGTTTTGTCAAAGGTTTTTCTGCATCTATTCATAATATCATCTGATTTTTGTTGTTTTTTTTTATTGACATGGTTAATTATGTCAATAGTTTTCCTAACATTGAAGCAACCACACGTTCCTGGCATAAAATCCACCTACTTGTAATGAACGATTTTTATGACATATTGTTGTTATCTCCTTGTAAGTATAATTATAAGTGATATTTTTAAAGGAAATTAGTCTATAGTTTTCCTTCCCTGTTTCTGTTATCCTTACTTTAGGTATAAAAACCTTTTTTGAATAAAAAAAGGAATTGTATAGGGGTGGATAGGTGGTGCAGTGAATAGATAACTGGCCCTTGACTCAGGAGTATCTGGGTTCAAATACGGGTTCAGACACTTAACACTTACTAGCCGTGTGAGCAAGTCACTTAATCCCAATTGCCCCTACAAAAAAAAAAGTAATCGTGTAGGATTCCTTTTTTGTCCTATGTTCTATTATATATTTTTTTACTAATTGTGTTAAATATTAATCAAGTATATCTTTTTTTAAATTTCGTATTTTATTTTCCCCAGTTACATATAAAATAATTTTAACCTTCATTTTTAAGACCTTGAATTCCAAATTCTCTCCCTTTCTCCATCCTTCCCCACCACTCCTCATTGAGAAGGCAAGTAATTTGATATAGGTTGTACACGTGTAGACAAGTAAAACATATCCATAATAGCGAATTAGTCTGAAAGTAAACACCCAAAAAAATCCTCAAGAAAAATAAAGTTTAAAAAATTATGTTTTTGGACAGGAAGATGGCAGAGTAAAACCAGGAACTTGTTTCAGCTCCTGCTCCAGTCACCTCCAATACCTTTAAAAAAATTGACACTAAACAAATTGTAGAGCTACAGAATCCACAAAGTGACAGAGAGGAAAAAAATCTCCCACTGAAGACAGCCTGCCAGGCTGACAGCAAGGGTCTATCACCCCAGACTAGGAGTCAAGAATAGTCCCGTCTGAGCTGCATCCGCCCAGATCTGGGGTGGCTCCAACCAGCAGCACAGAGTGGCCAGAGCAGACTTCATGAGAGTGAATCACCAGCAGCTGTGGTGATTTCCAGACTTCTCAACCCATAAACACGGAAGAGAAAGTAAAACATCAGTGGAACTGGGTGATGGAGGAGCACCATCCTTCCCTTGCCCCTAGGGTGTAATGAGAATCTGAAGATTTTTCCTGCCCCTAGCCCCTTTGCTTAAGTGGCTCTGAGAATGTTCCCTGATTTGAAAGTATACTCCTAATGGGCTGAACGTGGTCACTGCCTGTGGCAGGAGGTTTGTTTTTTGGGAATGGCCATGCCTTGTTACCTTGTAATTGGACAGTGGGTCAAGAGGGCTGTGACATTCTCTGACCCAGGAGAAGGCTATATATAAGCCCTGATGTGAGGCTTTGCTTTGGGGCTCACTTTAAGAAGAGTTGTGTGATTTGACCAGATGAGACTCTGGGGAACCATTGAGTCCCCCAGCTTTGAAAAACCCAGAGGTTGATGCTTCCCTCTCTAGCGACTTGAATAAGTAATGGATGTGATGGTCAGATGGTTGGAAGCCTGTCTGCTGATCTGTTTCTTGGTCTGTTTGTAACTTGTGTTTGTAACTTGTGCTTGTAACTTGTGTTTGTATTCAGGGTGCTGACTTTTCCTCCTGAACTAGGTAAATGATATGTTTGTTTGATTAAAGAAAGATTGTTAACCCATTTTGAGTTGCTTTCCTTTAGAAAAGCATATCTAAGGACCTGTGCTAGCAGCTGCCCTAAGTATGCTAGGGTGCTTGCTGATACATAGGGTGACAGGAGGTAGAGGTACAGTGGCTGCAGCTGCTTGCCACTTGCCTGCCTCTGGAGCTCCTGGCCTGCAGATCATACATGGGGGGAGCAAGCAAATATTCAGAGGGTAATCACTCTTGCTTTATCCTGCTTGGATCTGGGTCACAGTCTTGGGCAGTGGTCCTGGGGTGAGGAACAACAGTGTGCTGAAGCTTGTGGGGGTTTTAGAAAGGGTGTCTTCTTCATAGCTGTAGCAACCATGAAACCCCCAGCAATTTGGGAGATAGCTCTCTCCACTCTGGAAGCAGAATTCTGCTATGGCAAAGAGCTCAAAAGTCAAGAAATTATCTTGCAAGATGAGCAAGCAGAGAAAATGCAATTAGACCATAGAATCCTTTTTTTGAGGACAAAAAGGATCAAAGCATGGAACCAGAAGAAGAAAATAAAGTAAAAACTCCTACATCAAAAGTTTCCAAGAAAATATGAATTGGTCACAGACCATGGAGGAGCTCAAGAAGGTAATCAAGTAAGAGAAGTGGAGGAAAAATTGGGGAGAGAAATGTGAATGAAGCAAGAAAATCATAAAAGTGTGCCAGTATACAGCCTGCCAAAAAAGACCCCAAAATACTGAAGAGAATAACACCTTAAAAATAGACTAACTCAAAAGGCAAAAGAGGCCCAAAAGGCCAAGTAGAAGAATGCTTTAAAAAACTGAATTTCCCAGATGGAAAAGGAATTTCAAAAACTCACTGAAGAGAATAATTCCTTCAAAATTAAACTGGAGCAAATGGAAGCTAATGGCTTTAAGATTCTATAAAAAAGAGATCCAAGGGGCGGCTAGGTGGCGCAGTGAATAGAGCACCGGCCCTGGAGTCAGGAGTACCTGAGTTCAAATCCGGCCTCAGACACTTAACACAAAAAACTAGCCGTGTGACCTTGGGCAAGTCACTTAACCCCAACTGCCCTCCAAAAAAAAAGCAAAAAAAAAAAAGAGATCCAAACAAGTGAAAAAATAGAAGGCCATGTGAAATATCTCATTGGAAAAACCACTGACCTGGAAAATGGATCCAGGAGAGATAATTTGAAAATTATCGGATTACCTGAAAGCCATGATAAAAAAAAAAACCTAAAAATTATCAAGCAAAATTGCCCTGATATTCTAGAACCAGAAGACAAAATAAAAATTGAAAGAATATCCTGATCACCTCTTGAAAAAGATCCCCCCAAAGAAAACTTCTAGGAATATTATAGCCAAATTCCAGAGTTCCCAAGTGAAGAAGAAGATATTATGGGCCATTAGGAAGAAAGAATTTGAATCTTGTGGAAACAATCAGAATAACACAAGATCTAGTAGTTTCTACATTGAGTGATTGAAGGGCTTGGAATATGGTATTCCAGAGGTCAAAAGGAGCTAGGATTAAAACCAAGAATCATCTATCCAGCAAAATTTAGTATGATACTTCATGGGAAAATACGGTCATTCAATGAAATAGAGGACTTTCAAGCATTCTTGATGAAAAAAACCAGAGCTGAACAGAAAATTTAACTTTCAAATACAAAAAGCAAGAGAAGCATGAGAAGGTAAAAAGGAAAAAGAAATCATAAGTAACTCAATACAGTTGAACTGTTTACATTCCTACATGAAAAAATGATAATTGTAAGTCCTGAGACTTTCTCAGTTTAAAGATAGTTGGAGTAGGTGTATATGAATATATATGTATACATACATGTATACATAGACAGAGGGCACAGCATAAGTTGAATATGAAGGGATGATATCTAAAAAATAAAATTAAGAGATGAGAGAGGAATACATTAGGAGAAGGAGAAAGGGAGAGATAGAATAGGTAAATTATCTCATATAAAGAAGGCAAAAGAAAACTGTTTCAATGGAGAGGAGGAAGGTGAAAGGGAATGGGTCAATCTTACATTGGATTTGGCTTAAGGA
>CM053599.1:196346305-196356464 GCA_028646575.1 Pseudocheirus occidentalis
AAGGGAGGGCAGATTGGGGTAGAGGGTAGTTAGAAGCAAACACTTTTGAAAAGGGACAGAGTAAAAGGAGAAAATAGAATAAGTGGGGGGTGGGATAGGATGGAGGGAAATATAGTTAGTCTTTCACAATATAATATATAAACTATGGAAATGTTTTGCATAACTACACACCTACAGGCTATATTTAATTGCTCATCTTCCCAGTGAGGGTGGGTGAGGAGGGAAGAAGGGAAAGAATCTGTAAATCAAAGTTTTAAAAACAAATGTTATATAAGGTTTTTTTTTTACATGCAACTGGGAAATAAGATAAAAAGGCACTGGGGTATAGAAATCCATCTTGTACTATTAGCAATTTTCAGGGGGTATGGTGGAGGATATATGAGAGAATAGATTGGGGGAAGGAGTATTCAGTAGGCTTGCTATACTGGTGTGCAGGTAGGGGAAAGATGGGAGAAAATTTGTAACTCAAAATGTTGTGGAAATGAATGTTGAAAAACTATAAATAAATAATGTATATTTTAAAAGAAAACTGGACAGAAAAAAATGTATGCTTCAGTTTGTATTCAGACATCATCAGTTCTTTCTCTGGGGATGGTTAGCATTTTTCACTATAAGTTTCTCAGAGTTATCTTAGACTGCTGTATTGCTGAGAATAGCTAGGTCATTCCCAGCTGATCATCTTACAATATTGCTGTGTACATCATACTTTTCACTTTGCATCAGCGTATGCAAGTGTTTTGATCAATCACTTATCAATTTTGAAGTGGCTTTTATAATTTTTATAAATTTGACTCAGTTCTGTATATGTTGGAGAAATTAGGTCTTTATCAGAGAAACTTGCTTCAAAATCTTTTTCACAGCTATGATTGCTACCTTTGGTTCTCTCTAGCCTATTACACCCCAACCCCATTTATTTTATTCTTTCTCTCCTCTTACTGTGTCCCTCTCTAAAAGTGTTTTGCCTCTTACTATTGCCTCTCCCAATCCACCCTCCCTTAAGTGAGCTCCCTCATTTCTCTTATATCCTTCCCCTCCTACTATTCACAAAGAGGTATAAAACCATGCAAACACTTTAACCTAGCAATATAACTGCTTGGTTGTTATGGAAGTAATTTTTTTGCATTATGGTCTAAAAATAGTTCATTTAATGTTGCTACTTTTATTCATTTGGTTGTGCATTTTTAAGCCCTATAATATGATCATTTTTGGTGAATGTGCCATATTCAGCTGAAAAATAAGTTTACCCCTTTCTACTCCTGTTCAATTTTTCCAAGGGCCTATTATATCTAACTTTTTGAAGATTTTATTCATCTTGAATTTTTTCTGTGGTCAAATTTTCTAATTCTGAGAAGAGATAGTTGAGGTTCCCTCACTAGTATATATTTTTACTGTCTATTTCCTCCTGTAATTTATGTGATTTTTTTCCTTTAAGAACTTGGACGATATGCCATTGGGTACATATATATCTAATGCTGCTATTACTTCATTATCTTTGGTGCCTTTTAATAAGATGTAGTTTCCCTGCTTATCACTTAATTATGTATATTTTCCCTTTTGCTTTGTGTGAGATCATGATTGCTGCCTCTGCCTTTTGTTTTTCAAATTTTAGCTGAAGCAAAATAGATTCTGCTCTAGCCGCTTGTGTTAACTCTGTGCATGTCTTCTAAACAGCATATTGTTGGATTCTGATTTCTAATGCATTCTGCTCTCCACTTCTGTTTCATGGGCGAGTTAATCCCATTCACATTTACAGTTATAATTACTAACTGTACATTTCTCTCCCTCCTCTTTTCTTTTGTTTTTTTCTCTCTCTTTTTCCTGTCTCTCCCCTGAAGTCTTTTTTGCTTCTGACAACTCCTTTTTTTTAATCCATCACCCCTTTTATCACCTCTCTTTTCTGTTATCCTCTTCTCTTACTTCCCTATTGAGTAAGAAAGGTTTAAATTCTAATTCAACATGTGTATATATTTTCTGTCTTTGAACTAGTTTCAATTTAAATGAGGTTCAAGTGTTGTCTTTCCCCAACCACCATTTTCCCCTCCATTGTATATGATTTTCCTTACCTGCCTCTTCTAGGTGAGAATTTTTCCCATTCTTTCTCTCCCTTCTCCCTTCTCTCAGGGCAAGTCTGTATCTTGACTATCCCCTTTTTTAATCATCCCAGCATAATCAATGCACTATTGTACTGTCTTTATTTTAGAAATTTTTCTAACTGTCCCAACAATGATAAATTTCTTAGAAGTTCTACATATAAATATATACACATATATATTAATTCCACACATAGAAATAATAGTTAAACTTTGAGTCCCTTATGATTTCTCTTTCATATTTCTCCTTTTATGCTTCTCTTGAGTCTTATACCTCAAAGTCAAATTTTTCCTTCAGCTCCAATCCTTTTGTGGAGAATGCTTGAAAGTATTCTATTTTATTAGATATCCACTTGCCCTTGAAGGATTACATCCAGGGTTTTTGCGTAGTTTATTCTTGGTTATAATCCCAGCTCTTTTGCCTTCCAGGATATCATTTTCCAAACCCACCACTCTTTTAATATGGTAGCAACTTAATCTTATGTGATCCTGACTTTGGCTTCATGGTATTTAGATGTTTTTTTTTCTGGCTGCTGAAAGTGTTTTCTCTTTGACATGGGAGATCTGGAATTTGACTATAATGTTCTTTGCAGTTTTCATTTTGGAATCTCAGGATGGTTATATTTTTCAATATTTATTTACCCTGTGGTTCCAAGATATTGGAACTATTTTCCTTCTTAGTTTCTTGAAATTTGATGTGTAGTCTCTTTCTTTTGTTTGCTGTTACTATCCTCATATTCTTTTTTGGATTTTTAAATTTTATTTATTTGTTCTCAGTTTCCAACATTCACTCCTATAAGATTTTGATTTCTAAATTTTCTCCCTGTCCCTTGGCTTTCCTTACCCAAGACAGCTTGCAATCTTATATGGGCTCTCTCTATATACAATCATATTAAAAATACTTCCACATTAGTGATGTTGTAAAGAACACTTAGAACCAAAGGGAAAAACCACAAGAAAGATGAGAGAGAGAGAGAGAGAGAGAGAGAGAGAGAGAGAGAGAGAGAGAGAGAGAGAGAGAGAGAGAGAGAGAGAAAAGCAGTATGCCTTGATCTGTGTTAAAACTCCATAGTTCTTTCTCTGGATGTGAATAACATTTTCCATCTTGAGTCTTTTGGAATCATCTTAGATCCTTGCACTGCTGAGAAGAGTTTAATATATCAAAGGTAGTCGTCACACAATGTTGCTATTTCTGTGTACAATATTCTACTAGATCTGCTCACTTCACTCAGCATCAGTTGATGTAAATCCTTACAGGTTTTTTTTCTTCCAAAGTCAATTTTCTCATCATTTCTTGTGGGACAGTAGTATTCCATTATATTCATATACTGCCTCATGTTCAGTCATTCCCTAATTGATAGGCATCCCCTCAATTTCCAAATCTTGGCCACCACAAAAGCAGCTGCTATAATTATTTTTGCACATGTGGACCCCTTTCCTGTTTTTATGATCTCTTTGGGATAGAGATGTAAAAGATGTATTTTTGCTGGGTCAAAGGTATGCACAGTTCCAAATTGTTCTTCAGAATGTTTGGATCAGCTCACAATTCCACCAACAACGCATCAGTGCTCTAATTATTCCACTTCTCCAACATTTATCATTTTTCTGTTTTGCATGCTAGTCAATCTGGTAGGTGTGATGTGATACCTCAGCATTGTTTAAATTTGCATTTATCTCATCAACAGTGATTTAGAGCATTTTTCATATGGCTATAGATAGTTTTAATTTCTATACCTGAAAACTGCCTATTCATAAACTTTGACCGTTTATTTATAGGGAAATGACATATAGTCTTATAAGTCTGACTTAATTCTCTATACATTTTAAAACTGAGTCCTTTATGAGAGACACTAGTTTTAAAAATTGTTTCCCATCTTTCTGCTTCCCTTCTAATCTCAATCGAATTGATTTTGTGTGAAAACTTTTTAATTTAATGTAATCAAAAGTATCCATTTTGTATTTCTTAACATTCTTTATCTCTTGTTTGATAATACATTCCTCCATTCTCCATAGATTTGACAGGTAAACTATTCCTTACTTTTCATCACTCTTTTTCTTGGCTAGTATCAACTATTTTTTTGAGGGAGGAAAGTAGGGCAATTGGGGTTTATTTATTCCAATTATTTAGATCTGGCTTTGTGTAAAAAGTCTTTTGAAATTGTATTCACATAGTTTCTGGGTTTGTCTTGGCAAGTAGACTTTTTATTTTATATTGTTTACAGTTACTTTGGATGAAATTTCTCTTTCTGTGTCTTGATGTTGGGGCTTTGTCAGTAATATATAGAAATGCTGATGATTTATATGGGTTCATTTTATATCCTGCAACTCTGCTAAAGTTGTTAATTGTTTCAAGTAGTTTTAAAAATTTCATTCTTTAAGATTATGTAAGTATTATATATCATCTCCAAACAGTGAAAGCTTTGCTTTTTCTTTGTGTTTTCTAATTCCTTCAAATTTCTTTTTCTTCTCTTATTCCTAAAGCTAATGTATCTAGTACAATATTGAATAACAATGGTGATAATGGGCACCCTTGTTTCAACCCTGATCTTATTGGAAATGATTATAGCTTATCAACATTACATATAATACTTGTTGACGGTTTTTAGTAGATGTTACTTATTGTTTTAAGGAAAACTCCATTTATTCATCTGCTGTCTGGTATTTTTAGTAGGAATAGATGCTGAATTTTATTTTTAAAAAAGTTTTTGTTTCTTCTATTGAGATAACTATATGATTTCTGTTAATTTCATCATTGAAATACTCAGTTATGATCATAGTTTTCCCCAATATTGAACCAGTCCTGCATTTCTGGTATAAACCATACCTGTTTGTAGTGTCTTGTCTTTGTGATAAGTTCCTGCAATCTCTTTGCTAGTGTTTTATTTTAAAAATTTTGAATTTATATTTTTTAGAGAAACTGGTCTATAATTTTATTTCTCTGCTTTGGTTCTTCCTAGTTTAGGCATCACTAACATATTTGTATCATAGAAAGAATTTGGTAGGACTTCTTCACCCATTTTCCCCAATAATCTATATAGTACTGGAATTAATTATTCTTTAAATGTTTGATAGAATTCCTTTGTGAATCCATCTGGCCCTGGAGTTTTTTTTTCATAGGGAGTTCATTGGTGACTTATTCAATTTCTTGTTCTAAAATGGGGTTATTTAAGTAATTTATTTCCTCTTCTGTTTGTACCTGAGCAGTTTATATTTTGATATTCATCCATTTCACAGTTGGGCAAGTTAATTATCAATTATTGTTTTAATTTCTTCTTCATTTGTGGTTAATTCACTGTTCTTATTTTTTATACTAGTAATTTGGTTTTCTTCTTTTTTTAAAAAAAAGCAAATTAACCAAAGATTTATCCATTTCTTGACATAAAACCAGCTCTTAGTTTTATTTATTAGTGAAATAGTTTTCTTAATTTCAATTTTGTTAATTTCTTCTTTGGTTTACAAAATTTCTATCTTGAACTTTATTTGGGAATTTTCATTTGTTTTCTACCTTTTTTACTTGCATTCCCAATTTATTGATTTTTGTCTTTCTCTATTTTATTCATGCAAACAATTAGAGATATAAAATTGCTCCTGAGAACTACTTCAGCTGTATCCCATAGTCTAAGCTCCTTTGCCTTCTGGGATATCATATTACAATCTCTCTGGTCTTTTAATGTAGAAACTGAAAGGTCCTGTCTAATCCTGACTGTGGTTCCATGATATTTAAATTGTTTCTTTCTGGCTACTTCCAGTATTTTCTCTTTTACCTGATAATT
This sequence comes from Pseudocheirus occidentalis, assembly GCA_028646575.1. Classification (NCBI taxonomy): domain Eukaryota; kingdom Metazoa; phylum Chordata; class Mammalia; order Diprotodontia; family Pseudocheiridae; genus Pseudocheirus; species Pseudocheirus occidentalis. The sequence continues at coordinate 196,352,169 of CM053599.1, forward strand.
TTGGAAGTTAGTTATAATATTCCTTGGTGTTTTCAGTTTAAGATCTCTTTTATTAAATGATCCATAGATTCTTTTGATGAATATTTTGCTCTCTGATTCTAGGACCTCAGAGTGGTTTTCCTTGATGATTTCTTGAAAGGTGCTGTCTAGGCACTTCTTTTTCATCATAGTTTTCAGGTACACAAATAATTTTTAAATAGTCTCTCCTGGATCTGTTTTCCAGGTAAGTTCTTTTGTCAGTGAGGTATTTTATGTTTTTTTCTATTGTTTCATTTTTTAAATTGATTATTGCTATCTCATAGAGTCATTAGCTTCCATTTGCTAAATTCTAATTTTTAACAAATTGTTTTCTTCAGTTAGTTTTTATACCTTCTTTTCCTTTTGGCTCATTTCATTTTTTAAGGAGTTTTTCTCTTCAGGGAATTTTTGTGTTTCCTTTTTTACATTTGGCCAATTCTAGTTTTTAAGGAGTTATTTTCTTCAGTGTACTTTCCCCCCTCCCCATTTTGCCAATTGTATGTTTTAAAGCCCTTTTTTCAGTCAATTTTTGTCCTTCCTTTTCAAAGCTATTGACTCTATCTTGCATACCTCTCATTTCTTTCCCCAATTTTTCTTCTACCTCCCTTATTTGGCATCTAAAATCCTCCTTGACCTCTTCCAAGAAGACTTTTTAGGTTTGAGACTAATCCACATTCCCCTTGGAGATTTTAGATGTGAGTATATTGACAACATTGTCCTCTTCTGAATTTGTGCCTTGATCTTCCCTGTCGCTATATAAGAATGTATGCGCATCATCTGTTTCTGCTTTTTCTCATGGTTTTTGCCTATTTTTTGGCTTTTAACGTTGTCTCCTGCTGGAGCACAGGGGACATTGACCCAAGTTTCTTGTGCTGGGAGTCTGGGACCTTTTTGTGTACTAGGACCTCAGGTGTTGGCAGCTGGGGGCTCTTGGGGTCTTACAGCTTACCTGGTGCTGGACTGGGGTAAGAAATACTAAAGCTCTTGGGGTGAGGGTGGACAATCTGGATCCTGGACATTGCCTGCTCACATAGGCTTCTTTAAAGCCCTGAAAAGTTTGACTGAAGGAGCATGTCTGGTAGCCTGGAGCTGGGCTTCCTGGAGTTGTGCTGAAACACCAGGAGGTTTGGTTCCTGGAGGATGCCTGCCCACCAATGTACATTGTGGCTTTCTGACCTGGTATATAGAGGTTCCCCTGCCTGTGCTGAGGCACTGGGAGAGGGGGTGTCCTGGTGTTGGTGCTTGCCTGCTCCACCATCCTGGGATTCAGAATCTCCTCCTTGTTTGTCAGGTTGGGGTTTGTCACTGGCTTGCTGGAACACCTCCTGTCCTATATTGCTTCTCCTTCACCAGAGAGAGAGGGGCCACTCCCTTTAAACCACCAAGATTCCTGGACTCAAGACTGCTGCATCCCACTTTTCTGCTGGCTCTGATGTTCCAGAGTTTTTCCTGGGGTGGTATTTTCAGGGATTTTAGAGGTCAATAAGATATAATGAGAGTGACTTACTTCTTACTCTGCCATTGTGGCTCCTAGTAATCTATGGGTATTCTGCCCAGAGGAATTTAAATTTTCATTGCTAAAACCTCACAAGATATCTTGGGGTTTACAGGTTCTATCTTCTGTGTTTTTTTTAAGTTCAGAAAGGTAGAGTGAAAGTGATTTACTGCTTAATCTGTGTTTTTGGATCCTGGAAGTGCCCAAAATAGCTAATCCAATAATTCTTAAATTATCTTTCAAACCATTTTCCATTTCAGTTTTTTTCCATTGTGATAATTTTCATTTTTCCTATTTAATTTGATTTTATTGTTTAAATCTCATAGACTCATCAGCTATCACTTGGTCCAATTCTAACTTCTAAATATTTGTTTTCCTCAGTAAGATTTTGTAATTTGGCTAATTCTATTTTTAAGCATGTAATTTCCTTGTAGAATTTTTGTCCTTGTTTTCTATTTCATTAATTTTTTCTTAAAACGTTATTTTCTTTAGTATGTTTTTTACCCTTTTACCAAGTTGTTAGTTGTCTATTCATAGTTTTCTTCCTTTTCTTCAATTTCTTTACCTAATTTTTCTCTTATTTGATTCTGAAAATCATTTTTTAAGCTCTTCTAGGAATTATTGTTGGGCTTGTCTCCAATTCACAAATTTTTTTCCCTTTGAGACTTGGTTTATAGCTGCTTTGACCTCAGTGTCTTCTTATAAGTTTGTGAATTGATCTCCCTTGTCACTACAGAAACTTTTTATAGTCATGTTCTTTTCCTGTTCTTTGCTCATTTTCCCATCCTATTTCTTGATTTTGAACTTCATGTTGAAGTTGTGCTTTTTTCCTAGCATTTGCTTTAGACTTTTTCACACCCCTGTTTTCTGTGCTTGTTCTGGGATTTGTTGTTTTTGGTGCTTTCAAGGTGGTGTGATCTGGGGAGAGGCGTGGTAACTGCTCTCCTGATCTGCGCTATGTTGCTTATGCAGAAAGGTCCCCAATCCTTTGGGATTGCAATTTAAATTGTCCCTATCAAAGTGTTTCTTTTCATCCTTGAATTACAGCACCAAACTGGGTATAAGCTGCAGAGCTGGCAAAGAGTGTCTGGTTTTGCATCTGGTGCTAGCACGGAGGACCCCTGTAATGTCTTTCTGAGCAGTTACCAGGTCACCCCGCAGTCTCTGGCTGGAGAGCTCCCAGAGCTGCTACTGCTTTTATTGCTATCATCTGTTCTCACCACTGGTGTTTCATTCAGGTGGGCTCAACCTTCATCCCTGTGTCAAAGATCTCTCTTTCTGACCTCCTCAGTTGTTTTGGGCTAGAAGAATGTCTCATTCTGATCTTTTATTGAATCTGCTACATTAAAGTTCAATTGGAAGTGTCATTTTACAGTTTTTTGGAAGAGTTCAATTGAGGAGGGAGGAGCCAAGATGGTGGCGTAGAAGCAGCAAGGATCAGCAGCTCCTGCACAGCCACCTTAAATACACATAAAACAACAAATTTTATGGCTCCAAAATCCACGGAACTGCAGAAAACACATCTCCCGCTGAAGGCAGTTTGGCAGGAGGGACCCATTGCAGCAGGTCTGGAGCCAAGGCCAGCCCAGCCCAAAAAACCTTGGTCTGACCCCAGGGCAGTGGGGAGAAGCCACAGCTGCAGCCAGAGCCACAGCAGGAGAAGCAAGTGATGTGGGGGAAATCTGGATGTTTAAACTTATACACCCGTACTTCCAGAAGCCAAGATGGAGGAATAAAGGTTAGTGGCTCCTCTAAATCCCTCCTAGACCAAGAAGAGTCCAAAATTAAATGTTCTAATCAGAGTAAAAGCTTGAATCAGGGGAAGTGGCCCCAGGCTGGGGCAGGGTAGGGTCGAGGAGGGGAAGGAGAAGACAGTACCGAATCAGCCCAGTAGGATGGAGCCAGCAAGCTCTACCAAGAAAAGCCAATTTAGCACCACCTGCCCAATCAGCAAACAACAGCTCTGCCTTAGGCCTTCAGCTGTAGCTGGCTCTGAACCTGCTTGAGCCCTAGCTCAGGGACACAGACTCTGAAACCTGAAGGAGCTAGACCACTTGACCCAAACAAGTTACTCTGTAAGCATCAGGGTAACTCAGGGGAATTACTGAGAGTCTTGGTATTGGCATCAGGCTACATACTCAGAGCTGACAGCTACCAATCCCCCACCTCCCAACCTGACAAGCTTAACACTCCGGCACCCCAGACTTGGATATCCACTCCAAATTCCAGGACAAAGGCATTCACAGTGGGGAAGAAGGAAACTGCAAAGGCTAGGACCATCAAATCCTTTTACAGTGAGCAAGAACAAACAAATTCAGAAGGCAACAGGGACTCTGTATCCACACTAGAGACCACAGAAGGAAATGCAAACTGGTCTCAAGCCTCAAGGATCTCAAAAGAGATTTTAAAAATGAAATTAGTGAAGAAGGAGATAAATTCAAATATACAGTGTCCAAACTGGAAAAAATCTCACTGAAGAAATCAAATCTTTGAAAAGCAAAATTGGAGTGCTAGAACAGGAGGTCCAAAATCTAACCAGAGAAAATGCCTCTCTAAAAATGAAAAATGAAAATAAGGATAAGGAATTCCAAAAAGTAGCTGAGGAAAATAACTCACTAAAATTAGAATCAGACAACTTGAAGCAAAGGACTCTATGATGCAACAAGAGTCAGTGAAACAAAACATAAAGATTGAAAAATTGGAAGAAAGTGCAAAATATCTCACTTGAAAAACAACAGACCTGGAAAACAGGTCCAGGAGAGATAACCTAAGAATTATCGGCC
>CM053599.1:196356964-196383261 GCA_028646575.1 Pseudocheirus occidentalis
TTTTAAGGCATTCTTCTCCTTATTGGCTTTCTGGGACTCTTTTGCCATTTGAGTTAATCTATTTTTTAAAGTGTTGTTTTCTTCAGTCAGGTTGTTGACTCTCTTTTCATGATTTTCTTGCATCATTCTCATTTCTCTTCCCAATTTTTCCTCCACGTCTCTCATTTGGTTTTCAAAGTCCTTTTTCAGTTGATGTATAGCTTCTAGGCATTCTTCAATTGTCTTGGAAGCATTTGGTGTGGGAGTTCTGATTTTTGGGCTCTCTTCCTCCCGTTCCATGCTTTGACCCTTTTTATCCATAAAAAAGGATTATAGAGTTTTATTGGTGTTTTTATTTTGCTTCCTCTTTCTCATGTTGGCCAGTCAATTAATTGGTTGGTTTTTTTAGGTCTGTGAAACTCTGCTTCCAAGGGGCGAAGCTCTGTTCCAAATCCCTGGGGTTTTCCCGACTGCCGGAGCTATTAGGGGGGTGTTGTAAGTCCCTCCTGCTTTGGCTTGCTTAAAGTGCACCCCAGGACCACCACCCAAGACAATGATTCAGATCCAGGCCACTCAACGCAAGAGCACTTGGCCCTGATCAATCGATTCAGCCCCCCTGAGGAGTCTGCAGGCCAGGGGCTTGGAAGCAGCCTGGTGGGGTCCGCTGCCAGTTCCAGCAGTTCCCTTCCCCCACTGCTTCTTTGCCCCGGGGACAGAATCGTTGAACTGCTTTATCACCCCCAAATTAATTTTCAAAGTTTCACTTTCACTAACCGTCTCTGACTGAAGCTCCCCTTAGGCAGGTGCTTTAGATTTTCTTTGAAGTAGAGGCTTGGGAGGCTCCGCTCCTCCTCATGGCCACCCTGGGGCCTTGCCTGGCCACAGTGTTTTGGGCTGGCCATTCTCTGCTCCGCTGCTGTGTAAGCTGCCCCTCTCCCATCCGGTTCCTCATGCCTTGGCAGATGTGGAGGTGCTGGAGGCTGTAGATCTCTCCTGCAGACTGGCTCCGGCCCACTTGGCTCAGCTCAGCCCAGCTCCTTCCCACCGCCCTGGGCCTGGCGGTCCCCCTGCTGCCGAGCTGCCTTCAGCGAGAGCTGTGTTCTCTGTATTTTTGTGAGTCTGAGAGTCCTAGACTTTCCTAGACTTTGTCTGGGCTCATATTTTCTGGGTGTTTAGGGTGGCGGTGTGGGAGCTGTGGGACCTTGCTGCTTCTAAGCAGCCATCTTGGCTCCGCCTAGTAAGAATTTCTAGAAATTGAATTCCACTGTCTGAGCCTTCAAGAGTGAAGGGTCACTTATAGAAAGTCGTCTTGGTAAGATTTTTCTCAAGTTTCATAAAATCAAAAGGGAAAAAAAGAGACAAAATTTGGAAAGCTACAGAAGAAAAGTGTTCACATTTAGACCTAATGAATTTTATCAAAAAGTTAAAGAGCAATTAATAACTATATTACATTTTCTCCAAAAATGTAGACAGACGATACTTTACCAAAGTCCTTTTAAGAGATGTTATTGTCCTTATTTACAAAGAAAATAGAAAAAAGCAAAGAAAGATAATAATAGACCAATTTCACTAATAAATATTGATAAAACAAATCACTGAACCGTAATCATGAAAGTATAACTAGAAAACAAGTTATCATGGATTTGGATTCACACAAGACATGCAATAATAAAGTTCAGCATTTGAAAGGGAGTTAGCATGATAAGCCATATTTAAAAAAAGATAAAACCATAGTTACTTAAATAGATGAAGGGGAAAATGTTTGACAAAACATATAACATTTGTGAATAGAGATGGAAAAAGCCTTCTTTAGGGATGGCTAGGTGGTGCAGTGAATAGAGCACCAGCCCTGAAGTCAGGAGGACCTGAGTTCAAATCCAGCCTCAGACACTTGACACACTTACTAGCCATGTGACCTTGGGCAAGTCACGTAACCCCAACTGCCCTCCAAAAAGAAAAAAACAAACAGAAAATGCCTTCTTTAATATAATAAAGAATATTTATGTGAAGTCAGGAAAAAGGATATTTCCTAATGCATAAAGGAGTAGAGCAGGCTTGCCCCACACCATTATTACATAATATAGTTGGAGAAATGATAGAAATATCACAAAAGAACTAAAATTATGGTTAATTTTCACACATATAAAGAGTGTGTGTTTGTTTATGTGTGTGTACAAAGAGAACACAAAGCTATCTTTACATGTTAATGGCTCAATGGTGAACTTAGAATAACTCAGAGTAACCAGAGCAAAGAAAGTCATTGAGTCAATTAATAGCAACAATAGGAGCATACAAATTAATCTGCAAATTTCAGCTTTTCTGCACAGTACTAAAAACATAAGAATACAAAATAATAAGAGGTAACAGCCCACGCAAAGTAACTACAAAACACAACTCTCCAGAGCAACACATAAATGCACACATATGCATAATACACTATATGTAAATATTAACAAAAGGATTAAGTAAATGGAGATGATACTAACTGCTTTTGATTGAACTATAGAGTTAAAACAAATAATTATGGTCTATAAATTAATTTACAGATTAAGTAATATAAAAATACCAATGCCCAATAGATAATTTTTAGAACTAGAAAAAATAATACAATTCATTTGGAAGAACAAAACATGTATAATCTCGAAGGAAATAATGAGGGTGAAAAAGTCCACATGAATTAGTCATAGCATCCAACCATAAACTCCATTTTAAGGTGGTAGTCATCAAAAATATTTAGTGGTGACTTTTAAAATTTTTTTCCAGCATTTCTTTCTTTATTTTTAGTTTTCAATATTCATTAACACAAGATTTGAGTTCCAACTTTTCTCCGCATCACTCCACTATCCCCACATAAGATGGTGAACATATTGATTACCCCTTCTCCCAGCCTACTCTCTCTTCTATGTCCCCATATCCTTCCCCTTCCCCTCTTAACACTTACTTTCTAGCAGGGCAAGATGGATTTCTCTGCCCCATTGCCTGTATATCTTATTTCTCAGGTGCATGTAAAAATAATTTTTTAACATTTGTTTTTAAAACTTTGAGTTCCAGATTCTCTCCCCTCTTTCCTCCGCACCTCATCGAGAAGACAAGCAATTTGATTTATTATATGCGTGTATCTATGCAAGATCTTTCCATAGTAGTTGTATTGTGAAAAACAAACTAGATCTCCTTCCATTCTATCCCACCCAATTTCTTCTGTTTTCTCCTTTGAGCCTGTCTCCTTTCAAAAGTGTTTGCTTCTGACTATCCCCTCCCTCAATCTGCTCTCCTTTCTACCATCTTCACCTCTTATCCCCTTCCCCCAATTTTCATGTAAGGTAAAATACACAATTAAGTGTGTATGTTATTCCTTCCTTAAACCAAATCCAATGAAAATGAGTTTGACTCATTCCCTTTCACCTGCCTGCTCTTTCCCTCTGCTGTGGCTGCTTTCTTTTTACTCTTTTATGTGAAATAATCTACCCTGTTCTATCACTCTCTTTCTCCTCCCAATGTATTCCTCTCTTATCTCTTAATTTTTTTTTTAGCTATCATCCCTTCATTTTCAACTCACCCTGTGCCCTCTGTCCATATATACATATACACACATATACACTTATATACATATACACATACGTAGTCATCTACACATATACATACATGTACACACATGCATACTCACACACATATACACATACATACATACATACATACATACATACATACATATTCGCTTCCACTCTCCTAATACTAAGAAGAGTCACAAAAGTTACAAATATCATATTTCCATGTAGGAATATAAGCAGTACAACTTTATTAAGTTCCTTGTGATTTCTCTTTCCTGTTTACATTTTCATTTGTTTCTTGAATCTTGTATTTGAAAGTCAAATTTTCTGTTCAGCTCTGGTCTTTTCATCAAGAACACTTAAAAGTGGGGGTGACCAGGTGGCACAGTGAATAGAGATCTGCCCCTGGAGTCAGGAGGACCTGAATTCAAATATGGCCTCAGACACTTACCACTTACTAGCTGTGTGACCTTGGGCAAGTCCCTTAACCCCAACTGCCTAGAGAGTAAAACTGGAAAGCAATTTGGTGAAAATTTGATTAAAACCATTGTTTAGCCCCATATAACTCAAGAACATCAAAACAGATATGTGACCCAAATGACAATATTGTCATTAATTTTTTAACAGAAAAAAGTGGTACTTTCACAACTTTGGGGGTGGAAAAAAAATTAACCAAATGATCAGGCTGACTAACTGACCAATAAATGGCATGAAGACCAAACATATAATTTTGACCACATAAAATTTAAAAGGTTTTCAATAAATTAAATCAATATAAAAGGAAATAATAGAATGTGGAAATATTTGAATCAAACATAAACTGGAAAAGTCCAATGAATGGATGCAAATTTACTACACTAATAGTCATTTCCCAATAAATAAAGTGACTAAAGAATATATACAGAACTTTGAAAAATATGTGAAGTATTAATAAACCAATGAAGACCTGTTGAAAATTAGTAATAAGAAAAATGCAAATTAGAATAATTTTGACACCACAACACATTAAAAAATTGATAATGGTGTCATATAGAAACAGTTAATATTGGAGAGGTTGTGGGAGTACAGGCAAATTGATGTACTGCTAGTGGAACTGTGGAGTACTACAGTTATTCTGGATTTCTGTTTGGAATCATACAAGAAATGTGTCAAAACTTTCTATAACCTTTAATGCAATTATGACATTACTGGGCATACACCCCAAGGAAGTCAAACACAGACAAAAGTCCAGTATATAAAAAGACAATTATAGCATTGCTATTTGGGGGAGCTAAGAGGTGGGTTACTTTCTGTTTGAAAGAAATAGGTAGGTACCCATCAATTAAGGAATGTCTGATAAAAATCTGTGGTACATAAATACAATAGGATATTATCCTGAAGTTAGAAGATATATGGCAGAGAATGTGATCTCAGAAGCTGTGTGCCTCTAGGTGAGTAAACTTTCTGTCTCAACTTCCTTTTCTTTAGTATGAGTGGGTTGAACTCAATGTCTTCTGAAGTTGTCTCCAGCTCTGTTTCTGTTGTCATCACTATAACATGGGAAGATTTGTATGAACTAACGCAAAAAGGAAAAAAAAACCAGAACAATTAGAATGATATACAGAATGACCAGCCCAATATAAAATCAGTGAATCACTAAAAGGAAATTGAATTCTGAATAAGAGAAAAACCAGCAAAGATCCCTGGGCATGGACAATGGGACGCATCACAACAGAGAGGCAGAGAATGAGTGTTGTTGTCATTTATTCATTTAAGCTATGCTCAAGATATTGTCAGATTGTTTCCATATTACTGTTTTTGTACTATACTCTATAATGCAAAGATTTTTTTCTTAGTTTATTTTATTTTAATTTATTTATTTTCTTGTTTATGTCACTCATTTCCACAAGATTTTGAGTTACAAATTTTCTCTTCATCCTTCCCCTACCCATCACCCCAAAACAGCCATCCCACTGTATACCTCCTCCCCCAATCTGCTCTCTTCTATGTCCTCTCCCATTGCCCCTCTGACTTTCTGGTAGGACAGGATGGGTCTCTCTACTCCAAGATTAATATTTTTCAAAGAGGAAAAAAGTATGGAAATAAGAGATGAATAAATAAGCCTTCTCGTTGCCATCAGTGAATATCATCACCTCATCATATATCTTTTCTTTCCCTTTTTTATCCCTTTTGCTCCAAATAGGAATAAAAGAAAAATAAATATTTTTTATCCTTAACACGTATCATAGAATCATGGATTTTTAGAAATTTAAGGAATTTTAATGATCATCTGAATAAATATTTCCCTACAAATGAAGTAACTATTGAAGTAGCTAGGTGGTATGGAGAGACTATTGGAAATAAATTCAACGAAGTCTCAACACTAGCTAGGCAAATCATTTAACAACAAGAACAAAGTGTGTGTATGTGTGTGTGTGTACGTGTGTGTGTATATGTGTGTGTGTGTGTACTACTATATATATATATATATATATATATATCACCTAGTTGGTACCAGGCACTAATATACTTCACAAATATTATTTTATTGGATCTCCACAACAACCTTGGTTTATTGTTAATATGTTTCTGCCAAATGGGAAGATCTTTCCCATCCATTAATAGGCCCATGTGACCTGTTTAAGTTATATGGAAGCCCAGGTCATGTGAGTTTGAGTCACAGGAAGCCTGTGGTGGCAGGAGCTTAGTGAATGGGTGGAGCAGGAAGGGTAGAGAAGTTAGAGCTGGGGAAGCAGGCAGCAAGTTCTGAGTGTTGGTTTGTGGGAAGGCCACAGCAGGGGAAAGACTTAGACATGGTGGTGCCCCATACAATGTTTTTGTGTATAGATTTCTTTGTTTCTATGAAGGATGTGACTTTCTGGTGTTTGGATTTATCTTTCTGGTGTTTGAATAAATGTTTTTGGTCTCCCTTCCATGAGGAGAGTCTGTTATATTTTGTAATTCAGAATTACGTCCACATATTCATAGCTGCCCTAGGCACTATGAAAATCACATTAGCAATATACTTGATAAATAGGTGCTATTGTTGTCCTTATTTTATATTTAAGCAAACTATTGCAAACAGAGGTTAAGTGACTTGTCCAGAGCTACAAAGACAGCCCTTATTCTAGGCATCAAAATGGTTACTGTGTCCAAAATGAGGCGGTTAATATTTCTGTTTATACTATGCCTGGCTACAACCTCATCTTGTCTAGTGGGCTAAATTCCACACATCATATTTTTGAAACACAAATTGGAAAATGCCCAGAAGAGGATAGCCAGTTTATGAGGACTCAAAGATGTATTATATGAGACAAGCTGAAAGCATTTATATGGTTATCTCAGAGAAGAGAAGTCTTTGGGCATATATCTTAACTATCTTTGAATATTTCAAGAGTTGCCTTTGCGTACTGGATTAGACTTTGTTCTTCTTGTCAATAGAGTATAGAACTAATAGTAGTGGGAGGGTGTTGCAATGTTCCTTAGTCTGGAGCCTGTAAACTTGTTGGGGAGGAGTGGGTTGACATTAGTTCGATTTCATTTGTATTTCTGTTTTTATTTCATGTATTTAAAAACATCACTTTGAGAAAAAGTACATAGGCTTTATTACATTACCAAAGGTGGTCCTTGATACAATAAAAGGCAAGAACCTTTGAAGAGAGACCAGTTTAGGCTTGTTGTGATGGGAAAAATTATTGATAATAGTTATCTCAAAGTTAGGTGTACTGCCTTGGGAAGTGTTTATTTTCCCCTCATTGGAGGTCTTCAAGAAGAGAGTGGACAAATACTTGTTGGAGATATAGTATGAGTAATTCTTGATCTGGTGCTATTTGAACCAGATGATCTCTGCGGGCCCTTACAACTCCTTAATTTGGTGACTTCTGAGTTGTCAGGGCTTTGACAAGTCTGAAAACCTGGTAAAATGTATGAATTTATTTCTACTGGTTCAGGGTTTTGTATGTTGTTTACCTTCAGTCTGAGGTCACTTAACATTCGCAGGATTTTCAGTTCTATTTTTAAAAAGATTTGACACTCTAATTGCTTTTGGATGGGCCTGAATGGTTCTTCCTTGCTTGGGTAAGGCCCAAATGACCATCCTCAAAAAGGCCCACCTATCTGCAAATAGCTAGATTTCTGCATTATGGCCTGTAACATATGGAGAAAGAACAGTCAGATGGTAGCTAATTAGTTCCAGTACACTACGTTTCTCAGAGAAAGATTCAGAAACCATTGGAAGATGTCCAGGATTCTCAAAACCTATAGATGATGGATTCTAAAAGGTCTTTAAGGGATGAAATATTCATTTATTCCTCCAGTAATTAGCAGTCTCAATGAGGTACCAATCATAGCTATGAATGCTTAGGACAAATGCAGGTTCCTGATCGCTTACAATCACCAAGGATTCCTATAAAACCAAGCATTTTCCCCCATGTTTTATTGATTTTTTTTCCTTTTTGACAAGTAAAACTTGGTAGATTAATATGCTACTAAATTTATCCCTCATGTGTTGTCTTGAAAGACAGAAGGTTCTCCTTTTGTAGCACAAGCAACTGGAGAGGATATTCTTCAGTGGAAATCAGGGCATCTTTACAGCTGAGCAAAATATCAGATGCCTACTTAAATGCAGAATAGCCCTTGTTAAAGAATATAGAGACAGATTTTAAAGGCTAATGGGGATGTAGGGATTTTCAGTGTCATTATCTCTGTTCAGACTTCTTGAAAGATCTAATTGTTAGCAGATCACCTCACTGAGAAATACAAGTTGTTTCACTAGAGCAGAACCAAATATTTGTTTTAAAAAAACATACAAAAACTCAAATATCCAGAGTAGATCTCATAATCCTATGTGCATATGTATATGGTTTTGTTCTAAAGTTTGGGGAGATAAAACTATTGTTGCAATTATGGAAAGCAAAAATAACTCAATGGAACTGCACAAGAAACCCTTATTCAACACTTTGCTTTAGTTCTCTCCCTTTCTTTGAGGAAATCTGACGTTATAAGCATAACTGACTCTCTGTGGACCTCTTAAATAATTTAAAGATGCTGAGCCTCATATTCTACTGCCCAAAGATGCTGACATTATTTTAAATTAGGTTTTTACACTTAAAACATATTGAAGTGCATTTTGGGGGAGAGGACTTTTTGCTACCTGTGCTTTTTCTGTGAGCTCAGTGTTTAGCAGGAGAGTCTCGCCAAAATAATGTTCACATGGTTTGTTTTTAATTCCTTCTACCTCTAATCCTCAGACATGAGTAAGAATAGCAAGTCTATGGTGGCCTAGATATTTCATGGTAAGAAATATAATGAAAGAGAAGGGAGAAGAGAACAGAGGAGAGGAGAGGAGAGGAGAAGAGAGGACAGGAGAGGAGAGGAGAGGAGAGGAGAGGAGAGGAGAGGAGAGGAGAGGAGAGGAGAGGGGAGGAGAGGAGAGGAGAGGAGAGAAGAGGAGAGGAGAGGAAAGGAGAGGAGAGGGGAGGAGAGGAGAGGGGAGCAGAGAAAAGGAGAAAAGAAAGAATAAAGGTATGTATGTCAAGAGAATCCATCAATACTTGCTTATTTTCTTAGAAATGCTGTACCATCCTATTTTAAAGTACCTCATCTTTCCATGACTTTCTTAATACTATAGGCCAAAATATGTTCCTTTTTTAAAAAAATGAAATGTAGTAGATCTCTCAAGGAGGTTAAAATGAATATATGATTTTGAAACTTGCCACACATTTTCATTGTATTCTACCTTTGGGGAGATAGTATGGCATAATGAATAGGGAGTCATTCAAGTCAAAAAAGAACTGGGTTCAAATCCTGCCTCTGACACTTATAGCCTGTATGCCTCTGAAAAAAAATCACTCAACTCTCAGCGCCCCCAGCAAATGTCTAAGTCTCTAAGTCGAAGAGCAGGTGCAAAATTATATTAATAGAGTTTCCTCACCAGGCATTCTTTATACCAATGAAATCACAAGTCTGGTACACATCCATACACACACACACACACACACAAATTATATAATAACCAAGATAACCCTTACCTCTATAACCAGAAGATGAAGAAATAGAACTTTGTTATCTGGCCGTACATACCATATTCACATGTTAGTGAAAAAGGCATTATTACCCAGTGCTTGCCACATGTGGCTTTTTCAGTATGAAAACGATTCATTCTAGGGTCAGAGGAAAAGATCAGAAATTAACTATGATCAACCACAGCGCTTGGCCTCAGTCAGAATTTCCTTCATGTGATCAGGGCCTTTCATAGTTACATTCAAGGGAAGGTGGGAAGGGAAGACAGGAGTGGAGGAAATCAACAAATTGTACAATTCAGAAAATTCTCCAGTGTTAAAATACTCAGGTTCTGGAGAAAGAGGAAGTGTCAGGAACCACCCTGCTCTCTGTCTTCTCTCACTCCCCACTGCAGTTAAATGATTCAGGCTGACCAACTCTGAGGATTTGTTTCTGACTTCAAAGGAAAAATAGAAAATCTCTTGTGGTGAGAAAACAGGCTAGCTCAGCAGCAAGGTGCTCTCTTGCTACTAGTATCCTGTGTTCAGAAGAGTAGAGTAGAAATAGCACTGGAAATGGAATCAAAAGGACCTAGGTTCAAGTCCTATTTCTGACATATATTACCAGTGTGTTCATGGTTAAATGACTTAATCTCTGGACTTCAGTTTATTCACTTGTAAAATAAGGCAGTTAGACTTGACCATTTTCAAGATTCTTTCCTCTTCTGAATCTATAACCTATGACCTGACCCTTACTATAGACTCTACCACCCTTGTTTGTTTCTATACTGACTCTTTCATGCTTGCAGACAGCCTAGGTGCTAATTTTTTGCCAAATCCTAGGTACAATTGCCTATCTACTTCCTGGATACTGTAATACCTTGCCCAGTCTAAACTAGTTTATGTTTGAATGAAATCACCACTTAACTATCTTCAGCTTTAATGCAGTGATTCTGTCATTCAAAGGCAATAATTCCCGAAATGTTTCCATCTTTGAAATTCTTTGCTTTTAAGATCTCATTCCTGGCTTTGAGGAACTGTGGTACAGTAGATAGACCACTGGTTTTGGAATCAGAAAAAAAAGATCTGGATTCAAACTCTGAATGCTGATTATTAACTAGGTAAATTATTTATCATCTGAGTTTATTTTTAATCTGAAAAATAAGAGGGGTAGATTAGATGGCTTGTAAGGATTGTTCCAGCTCTAAAACTATACTGCTGATTCTGTGATAGTGATCATGAGAAAAGACCTGGAGTGTCATTAATCTGGAGGGAATATAAAGAATGTATATGGGGGAAATATAAGGTATGCAATAGCTTTATATCATATATATATATATATATATATATATATATACACACATATACATATGTATGTATATACATATATGCATGTATATATGTGTGTATACATATATACGTATGTATGTGTGTATATGTATGTATGTATGTATGTGTGTATAGTTCTCTTCACATTTTTCACCATGTTTGGTTAATATCATTATCTTTCCTCCTATCTATCCTATGCTATCCTCTTTCATTGGCCAGATTTGACATGGGAGTTCATTCTATTTCTTATTTCAACTGACGCACTGGCTAAAATCCTACCTTCTGCAAGATGTTTTTCCTGATCCCCTTAATGCTAATTTATATCTATTTCATATGTTACATGTTTTCCCTTCTTTAAGGACAGGGATTGCTTTGCTTTTCCTTATATCCCTCACATTTAGCATGGAACCTGGACCGTAGTAGGTTTTTCATAAATGCTTGTTGACTAACCCCGGGTTAAGGAACCCCAGCATTCTGCTGTACAGACACACAGACAGATGAGACAAGGTGGGGAGACTCAGCTCACAATTGCCTAAGGTGGTCTGTCAACCACACGCTGAAGCCACACTATCCAAATCATGCTCTTGACACCCAAACTGCCAAATCAGCTTCCTTATGTACTGACATTTGGAGAGGAAAGAACGGTTCAAAGAGCCAGTTGCTAAAAACCTTACAGAAAAGAATGTAAAAGAAGAAATATGACTGCCCCAAGGCACGATTTCACTGCCCTTAGTTTGTTGTAGCTGTTATGTGCATCACAGTTCAATGAGCTGGTTTGCTTTCATGGTTCACTAAGATTTGATGACTGGAAAGATTATGGTAAATGTGCTTTATAATGCATAAAGTAATCACAGAAAGGAAAAGCTGCATTAAGGGGTCCCACTAAAAAGACACTTACAAGCCATGTGACCCTGGGTAAGTCTTTAACCCTGTTTGCCTCAGTTCTTCTTCTATAAAATGAGCTGGAGAAGGAAATGGCAAATCACTCCAGTATCTTTGCCAAAAAAGCCCCAAATAAGGGAATGAAGACTCGGACATGACTGAAATTACTGAACAACAACAAACAAAAAGATTCATAAAATGTGCTGTTTTCATACATTTTTCTCTATGCTGCATGTAAATATAAAAGATTTTCATCTGTCAGCTTTCCCTTACTTATTCCATGGAGTAGATTGTTGGGTTGCAATACCAAGTATTGATAAAATCATTGAGTCAACTCTTAGATATTATACTTCATCATTTAACCACCTCTTTCTCTTAAAAAACTACCTAGTTTTAATACATGAACTTAACAAGTATTCAATTAATAATACGTTCTGTTGTGGTGGTGGTGCTTGAGTTGTTTCAGTAGTGTCTGAACCTTTGTGACCCCATTTGGAATTTTCTTGGGAAAAATACTGAAGTTTTTCCCACTCACTTCTCCAGATCATTTTACAAATGAGGAAACTCAGGTAAACAGCATTAAGTAATTTGCCATAGGTCACATGACTACTAAATGCCTGAAGCCAAATTTGAACTCGCAAAGATGAGTCTTCTTAATAACAAGCTCAATACTCTAACCTGTGTACTACCTAGGTGTCTAACATATTCTGTCTTGAAAATAAGAATAATAGGAATAATAACACACATTTATGTAGCACTTTAAAGTTTGCAATTTACAAATATTATCTTATTTGACCCTTACAACAACCCAGAGAGGTGTTATTTAGATTCTCATTTTACACATAAGGAAACTGAGGCAAACAGAGATTAAGTGACTTGCCCCATTGCCTAGGTGTCATTGGTTGAGGTAGGATCTGAACTCAGGTTTTTCAGACTCCAGATTCAGTGCTATATTCATATTTCTACCTAGCTGTTTAATATGTTTCTTTCTTTTTTTTTTTGCTTTTTTGGAGGGGGAAGGCAGCACAATTGGGGTTAAGTGACTTGCCCAAGGTCATACAGCTAGTATGTGTCAAGCATCTGAGGCTGTATTTGAATTCAGGGCCTCCTGACTCCAGGGCTGGTGCTCTATTCACTGTGCCACCTAGCCACCCCTGCTCAATATGTTTCTAACATGGATCAAGTTATAAATCTATTTTCTATATCCAGTGGCAAATTGGCAAATGTTTAATAGCTGGCTCTTTAACACACACACACACATACATATACAAATATATATATATATATATATATATGCAAATATAATATACAAATATATATGCAAATATAGTCTTTATTAATATTCTTTCCATCACTTTCTTAAGTGTCGAAGATTTATTTAGACAACCAATAAAACAATAAATCAATCCCTTACATGTAGCATTGGCCAATTTCTGAGATGTTAAGTACACTTACAATTTGACTATTGGCTCCATTGCACCACGTCCAACACCCTCTTGTTTTTGTTCTTCTCAAAGGAAATAATAGGTATAAAGTGTATTACAAACTTTAAAATTCTAGAAAAATAAACATCACAATCACTGTCATCACCATCATTAGCTCTATGAATCATCCTATAGCTTAATTTACCTTATAGCATCAGGATTTTTAGAGACCATCAAAGTCCCCCAGTCTTCAATAACTAACCCTTATGATACTGCATGATAGCCTATTGGCAATTTTATCCTGCTCCAAAAGGTATTGTCTAATTAACTAAATGGGCAATGTACATGAGCTTGTAGGCCCATAGCAACTACCTGCATGCCTCCTGGTAACATATATAATTATATAACTAAGTCAGGTATCATGACTGTAAAAATAATTATCATGACTTTTAAATATATGTAAGTTTTTGTTTGTATGGACTTTGATAAAGGGAAGAGAAGAAAAACAAAAAACAGAAACATCGGATACCTAATTTAACAGATGAGAAAATTAAGTCCCAAAAAGTTTTGTTAAAGAAAATAGATAGCAAATGGCAGTGACTAGAACCTCTAGCTTTTCTTCTTGTTAGTTCAGAGATCCTCCTACCATGTCATAATGTAGTCAATGTCACTTTGAAGAGTTAATTTGCATATGCGTTGTTAGTGATCTCTAATTTGTTTCACTTCAATTCCCTGTTTCCTTGTCTTTCCCCATATTTTATTAATATTATAGGAAATCAGGATCATATACTTGGAATTATGGAATACATCAGAGGTTATTTAATTTATTTTATAAATTCAGAAATGGGGACTAGAGAAGTTAAATAACTTACTCAAGATGTCACAGTTAATAATTAGAATGAGTAGAGAAGCAATTTGAAGCTAGGCCTCTAACTACATTACGAGCAACCTTTCTCTTCTTCTGTAATGATAATGTAAATGGGAAAATCTTTTCCATCCATCAACAGGCCCATGTGCCCTGCTTAAGTCACATGGAAGCCTAAGACACAAGAGTGTGAATCACATCAGTCTGTGGTGGGAGCTTGCTGAATGGGTAGAGCAGGAAAAGTAGAGTAGCTGGTCAGAGCAATTAGAGCTGAGGGAGAGAGAGGAAGCAGGCAGTGAACTCTAAGTGTTCTTTTGTGGGAAGGCCCTAGCAGGGGGAAGGCTTTGGAATCAGTGGTACCTCCTGCATTGTTATTTTGTATAGATTTCTCTGTTGCTATGATGGATTTGGTTTTCTGGTGCTGGAATTCCACTTTCTGGTGTTTGAATAAATGTTTTGGTTCTGTCTTCCATGTGGAAAGTCCATTATATTTTGGGATTCAGACTTATGCCAGAGTATTCATAGCCACTGTAGGCACTGTGAAGCATTGGCACTACATACCCCGCCCCCTTGCCTAAAAAAACTGGAACTACAATATACATCCATCAATGTAGGAATGGCCAAATCATGGTATATGAATGTAATGGAATACTATTGTGATTTATAAAATGATGAAAGACATAATTTAAGAAAAATTTAGGAAAACTTCTATGAATGGATGTAGAGTAAAATAAGGAAAAACAAGGACAATCTATATATTGATCTCAACATTTTAAAGGAAAATAATTTTCAAAGGCTCAAGAACTCAAATCAGTGAAATGTCTGATCATGACTCCAAAAGACTGATGACAAAATATGCTTCTCACAGAGAGATGTAAAATAAATTTTCAGATACAGTCAAGATATAAAATATGTTGTTTTGTTGTAGGTGTTGCTATTACTTTTCTTTGACTATGCTTATTATTTATGTAGGAGAGCTTTATTTTTTTTTCCTTTTGGAGAAAAGTTGTGAGGCAGAGTTAAGGAGTGACTTTAGTGATTCAAAATAAGAAAAGAATAGAAGACATGTAAAATAAAAAGTTAGAAAGAAGTTTAGAAAGAGACAGACAAGGAGAGTAGTATGAGTTTAATAACCATGTTTAATTTACTATATATTTTGAAAATGAGATTATGCAGTGGAGACTCATGGTTTCATAAACAATCATATTTATATTATATGTGCTTATATCTATTTTAAACTGAATCTCCCCATCTCTCCTAGATGAGAAGTACAAAGACTGCTCATTAGTTAATTCCACTATTGATCAACCTAAGAGCTGTTTCCTACCTGGATCTAATTGCCTTTCCCTAGATGACTTCCAATCCTGTCCCTTTATAACAGTGGCGTATACTACTTATTACTTGGATTACAATACCACATAATCAATTAGAAACAAATGGGAACAGAAATTATTGTAGTAAAATTTTGGCAAACTCCATCATGCAAAGCATTTGGCTGTAATTCTCTAAGCAATAATCCTGCAAGAAAGTAGCTCATAGAATGTTTGAGACACCTCAATGATCCCATCAGAAACATTTAGGCCACAGTTTTCTATATTTGAAAAATAAGAAAGGAAAAGAAGGCATTCTAGTGTCTTGAGTTAATCATGAACCCAATTTCTGTCATTTATTACTGAAGTCAAGCATAAGTCAATCTTATCTGTCTTTGGTCTCTAGATCATTCCCTGCATGTAATATTTCCAGGTCCATGGCTATTATAACAGTTACTTCTACCTGGAATGTCTTTATTCCCTTATCTCTCCAATTTTCATTGCAGGGAATACAGAACTACACTGGCATATTCATAGCCATAGTCACTGTGAATATTGTGTTGGCACCACATATTCTATGCTGTCTTTTGGAAGAAAGCAACTGATTAGATGAGGAAAAGGAGGTATCTTATAATTTTCTGAAAGCATCTAGCTTATTATTTCTTTTGTGACAAAAATATTCCATCACAATCATATACCACAAATTGTTGAGTCATTTCCCAATTGATGAGTATTCCCTCAATTTCTCATTTTTTTGAGGGTCATACATTGGCATTTATTATTTAAGTTGAAGAACAGGTAAGAAGAGGGGTGGGGGGGCAGGTGAGGAAACAGGAGTTGAGAGTCGCTCATCTGCCTCCGCTCCAGATGGGGTTGATCCTGATTTCTGAGCCTTGGAATTTCTCATTCTTTGCCATCAGAAAAGAACTCCTATAAATATTTGGGAATAGTTCCAAATTGCTCTACAGAATGGTTTAATCAGGTCACAATTCCACCAACAATGTATTAATGTCTCAATTTTCTCACATTCCTTTTCATATTTATCATTCTTCTTTTCTGTCCTATTAGCCAATCCAATAGGGGTGAGATAGTAACTCAGTCTTGTATTAATTTGCATTTCTCTAATAAATAATGAGTTAGAGGTTTTTTCCAATATGGTTATAGATAGCTTTATTTCATCACATTTTAAAATCATTTGTCTTATAGCTCTTATAATTTTTATAATTTTGATTCCCTTCTCTATATGGTTGAGAAAGAAGGCCTTTATCAGAGAAACTGACTTCAACTTTTTTTTCATTGCTATGATTTCTACCTGTATTTTTCTCTATCCTCTTCTACCCCACCCCATTTATTCTAATCTCTCTATCCTTTTACCGTATGCCTCTTCAAAAGTGTTTTGTTTCTGTTGCCTCTCTCAATCCACCCTCCCCTCTATGAGCATGCCCACTTCTTTTATTACCTTCTCCTCCAGCTTTCCTATAAAGTAAGATAGATTTCTATATCCAATTGAGTGTGTGTTATTCCCTCTTTGAGCAAATTCCAATGAGAGTAAGCTTCAAGCATTCCCTTTCACCTTGCTTTGTACCTTGAAATATTTTCTCCTTGACCTGGGAGCTCTGGAATTTGGCTATTTGGGGATCTCTTTCAAATTCTTTCAATTTCTATTTTACCATTGGTCCTAGAATATCAGGGCAGTTCTCCTTGAAAATTTCTTGAAAGATGATGCTAGGTTCCTTTTCTGATCATGGCTTTCAGAAAGTCTAACAATTTTTAAATTATCTCTCCCTGATCTGTTTTCCAGGTCAGTTTTTTTTAATATTTTACATCATTTTCTATTTTTTCATTATTGTGGTTTCCTTTTATTGTTTCTTGTTATCTCATAGAGTCATCAGTTTCTACTTGCTCAATTCTAATTTCTAAGGAATTATTTTCTTCAGTGAGGTTTTATGTTTCTTTTTCCATTTGGCCAATTCTTTTTTTTTAATGAGTTCTTTCCTTCAGTGAATTTTGTACCTCTTTTTTCCATTTGGCCAATTCTTCTTTTAAAGACATTCTTCCCCTCACTAGATTTTTGTATCTCTTTTACAATTTGGTCTATTTGGAATTTTAAGGTGTTGTTTTCTAAAGTATATTTTGTGTCTCCTTTCCCAAGCTGTTGGCTTGTTTTTCATGATTTACTTGCCTCAGTCTCATGTCTCTTACCAAGTTTTCCTCTACCTCCCTCACTTGCTGTTTAAAATCCCTTTTGTTTAAGCTCTTCTATGACCTACAAGCATTTTGTAATTTTTTGAAGACTTTGCACATAGGAATTATGACTTTGCTGTGATCTTCTGAGTGCATGTTTGGATCCTTCTTGTCACTGTAGCAACTTTCTATGGTCAGAATTTTCCCCTGTTGTTTGCTCATTTTCCCAACATAATCATTGACTTTTAACTCTTTGCTAAAGAACAGGTCTGCTTTCAGGGGGGAGGGAGCACTGTCCCAAGCTTCAGTGGTTTTGTGCAACTATTTCCACAGATCCTTCTAGTGACCTTTAAGTTTTCAATTCTTCCAAGGTGTTATGATCTAAGAAGAGGTGTGCTTACTGCTGTCCTGGCCTGTTCTCTGGCCTGTGAGTCACAATGAGCACTCTTTTCTATCCTGGAGCTGTGATGAGTATCCCTGCTCCCTTGTAATTGCATATTCTGATGTTTTAATGTTCATCTTCATCCAGGGACTGCCATCCAGGACTACAACCTGGATCTGAGCATGTACAAAGCAAGAGAACTGCCCCTAGTTTTAGCAAAGAAACCCCCTGTAATGTCCTTCTGACCAGTTGTTTGACCCTCTTATCATCTGTGAGCTAAGATCTCTGCAAGCAGTTGCTGTGGCTGATGAATCATTCCCTATTAAGGAATTTTTCTGGTTTCCTTAGGTTTAGTCTGCACTAGTGCTGTCTCACTGGACTCCCCCCCCCACTCTCAACCTAGTGTGACGAAGTTTTCTTCACAGACTTTTAACTTGTCTTGGCCTGTAAATTTGTTTTACTTCATCCTTTTGTTGGTTCTGCCACTCCAGGATTAGTTTTGAGGATATTATTTTAAGGTCTTAAGAAGGGTTTAGGGGAGAGCTTGGGCAAGTCTCTGCCTTCTCTTCACCATCTTGAGAAATATTTGTCATGCTAGCAGCTGATCACTCCTAGAGTATGAGAAGAAATTAACTTAGGCTGACAGTATATATATATACTCCAAATATAGGGAAAGTAACCTCCAAAAAGTTCAGAGAAAAAATAAGTAGCATGCCATGATCTAAAACACTACATGGGGAGTCATCATAGGAAAAACCCTAAAAATGAAATTCTGAAGTCACATAGGGAAATATTAAGGAGGAAAAGAATGTATTTTTCTGAAGATGCTGATGGATACATAGGGAGATAACAAATCAAGGTTAAAAAAAAGAAATGTACAGAAAACAGAAGTAAGATCAGATAACAGAAGATTAATATAAATAAGGGATGAATATGTAAAAATAGTATCAGTAATGCAAAAGTTCAAAATGTCCTAAGGTTGGTGAGGGACACTATGAATAGATTTTTATTTTTTCTGTAAGCTATTATTTGGAGACAGAAGGGGATCAAAGAAGTGATAGGGCCTTTATTTGTAGTGAATGGGAATCATAATAACTGACCAAAAAGAGAAGCCAAATTTGCTCAGTTTTTATTTGGCTTTCATTTTCTCTGTCAACGGCCTTTACCCTTGAGATGATCAAAGAAAAAAAAAAGTCACTAACAGGTAGTCAATACCTAAGGTCATTAAAAAAATAAAAAGAAAACATTGCGTTGCCCTTGATGAATTCAAATCTCCTGATTCAAATGAATTATATCTTTGCTACTGGAAAAAAATGTCAAAAACAATTTTTGTGCCACCTTTGGTGGTAATTGAAAGATCATGTAAAACAAGAGGGGTACCATAATATTGAAGAAAGGCAAATGTTGATCCAATTTTCTTAAAATATGGGGAAAAGAGAGTCTGGAAACTATTGACCGTGTGCTTGACTTGAAATTGTGTGGAAATTTTAGATCATATATTAAAGAGTCTAGTAAAGAAAGCAGAAGTTACCAAGAACCAGTAGGGCTACCTCAAGAGCACATCATGATGGACTAATCTCATTTTCTTTTTATTTTAAGAGGATTATTAAACTAATATGAGGGAATAGTATGAATATTGTATACCTGAATTTTTGCAAAGCTTTTGATATATGATTTAATTATTAGGGATAGAGATGTGGAAGAGAAGATAATAAAATTAAATATGTACAGAAGTGTTTGGATGACCAATATGAAAGAGTAGTTGTTGATGCCAACATGGCAAAAGGTCTCTGGTGGAGTACCCCCAGAGATCTCTCCTTAGGCCTGTGATGTTTAACATTTTTTAATCAGTGAAGTGCAGAGAAGACAGATGGCATGCTCATCAAACTTGCAGATGCCACAAAGCTAAGAAGAATAAATAATATACTGAATGACAGAGTCAGCTTCCCAAAAGACATAGGATAGAGCATTGGGCCAAATTTAATAAGATTGAATTCAGTGGGGGTACAACTGGGCACAAAAATCAACATCATGAATATGAGATCAGATCATAGCTGTTTTGAAAAAGATCTGGGGGTTTTAGTGGACTTTAAACTCAACATGAGTCACCACTGTGCTGCACATTGTCATGTCTTTGTGATATTGGGCTCTATTGAGGGACTCATAGCCAGGAGCAGGGAGAGTCCCACTGCAATCTGCCCTATTTGGACCTCATATAGAGCGCTGTATTTATTTCTGTTTGCTACAGTTTCGGAAGATTACTGATCCTTCCCAGAGGAGAATGAAGGACCATAAGCTCTTGTCATATGAGAAAAGTTGAAGGAATCAGATATTTTTAATCTGGAGGAGAGAAATGGAGGAGGGGGATGGAGAGATGGGCACTATTGTGTGTATGTATGTATTACATACATATATGCATATATGAGCTAATATGAATATAGTGTTTTAAGGTTTGCAAAGCACTTTATGAATATTATTTCATTTTATCTTCAGAAGAGTCCTGGAAGACAAGAACTATTATTATCTTCATTTTACAGATGAGGAAACTGAAAAAGAGGTTAAATGACTTTTCTTGAGTCACAGAGCCAATGATTGTCTGAGGCTGTATTTGAACACAGGACTTCCATATTCCAGAGATAAAATAAAAATAGACATATTATCTCTATATAGGGATCTCTATCTCAATTTACATCTTTATCTATCTATCTATCATCTATTTATCTATCTGTCTATCTATCTGTCTATCTGTCTGTCTACCTATCTATCTATCTGTCTGTCTATCTATCTATCTGTGTGTCTGTCTATCTGTCTATATATTTGTCTACCTATCTACAAATAGAAAGTACAAATAGAGATAGTCCTAACCTCTCCAAATACCTGTAAAAAAATTACTCTAAACAAATTCTAAAGCAGCAGAACCTACAAAAAGACAAGTGAAACAAATGGCCAAGACAGCCTGTCAACAACAAGTTGACAGGAAGGGTCTGTTGCAACAGGCTGAGAGAGGAGCACAGTACATTGTAGGTTGTACCGGCACAGCCTGGGCCCCAGAAAACTGCGAGCAGGCCTCAGGGGAATGAATCACGGACAGCCATTGTGGTTTCCAGAATTTTCAGTCCACAAATGTCAAAGATAACTTAGAAGCCTAGTAGGAAATGTCTGTTGCACCTGTGTGGGAGAGGAGCACAGTTCAGAGCAGGTTGCCTCAGCACAGCTCTAGCTCCAGGAAACCAGGAGCAGGCCTTGTAAGTGAATAAATTATCCATGGCAATGGAAGTGGTGACAGTGGTGGTAGCAACAGTGATGGTGACTGTTTCCTGAGCTCTCAGTCCACAGAGGGTAAAGGGATACTGCTTACCCCTAAAAACTGCTTACCCCTCTGAATGGTCTCTTGTTCCCTCTACAATCTGCAGGCTGGGAGCTCTGAAGCAGCCACTCTATGGTGGCTGCATGGCAGCAGTGCTCTGTCGCTTCTTGCCTTCTCATCCTGGGGACAGAGGCTGAACCATGCTCTTAGTCCCTCTGCCTCTTCAAAGTTCACACCGACCTTTTACTTTGACTTTGGCATTTATGGGTTGATAATTCTAGAAACCACCATAGCTGTTAGGAGATAGGGAGACACAGAATAGGGTAAATTATCTTATATAAAAGAGGCAAAGGAAAACTGTTACAATAGAGGGGAAGTACAGGAAGGCAAAAAGGAACCTTACTCTGAGCAACTCACTTTAGCTCCCATGGATGAAGTCACAGGTCTAGTCCTACCCTTCATTTATTCCACTCCAAGAGAACTGCAATGAATCTAATATGGGCAAGCTTTCTCACATATATTATCTTGTTTGATAATATTAATATTGATAATATTCCCAACCACTCTGGAGGTGGGCACTATTACCATTTGCATTTCACAGATGAGAAAACTGAGGCTGGGGCACATTAAATAGTAAATCCAGGGTCACATAGCTACTAAGTATTTGAGGTAGGATTTGAACAAAGGTCTTAGTAACTCCAAGTTCAGTGCTTGATACACATACCAACGCAGTACCTCTATGTCATACATAAGATACTATACAGTTTTTAGTGTCATTTCATCCATGATGTCTTGCTTCATCCTCACAACTAGGGAGGGCCCTTGAATATTCTGTGCCTCTGTTTCCTCATTTGCCAAGTAGGAGTCGGGCATAATGGCCTTTAGCTCATAAGCTATAATCATATGAATTCTTTAAAGTGGCAGGGCAGAGAATATTATTTCCATATTACAAATGAGGAGACAGTTTGAGAAATATTAAATGACTTGCTTAAGGGCATATAGCTAGTACTAAAAATGGCAGAGCTAGCTATCAGATCAAATAATCTAACTCCCAGCCACTGTTCTTTTCACAATGCCATGCTACAAGGCTCATTTTTCAAAAGGTCACCTTCTCGTACCATTCACAACTAGGTGGCACAGTGAGTAGAGCACCGGCCCTGGAGTTAGGAGTACCTGAGTTCAAATTCGGCCTCAGACACTTAACACAAAAACTAGCCGTGTGACCTTGGGCAAGTCACTTAACCCCAACTGCCCTCCAAAAAGCAAAAAATAAAATAAAGGAAAGCTCAGTGAGGTTTCTGCACAGATTATATTCCTCTTGTTTGGTTGAGTTTTTTGTTTGTTTTTTACCACTTGTGTGTATTTTTAAATGGTTGAATAATAATAATATTCATCCCATGAAATAAAATTTTACATAAGTTAATAGAAAACATTAGTTCTTTGTCCCCACTTCTAGTTACAGCTGCCTCTATAAGTAGCTAGGTGGTGCAGTCAAGGAGCAAGTCTAGCCTGTAGTCAAGGAAAATCTCAGTTCAAATATGTTTAGTAGATGTGTGACCGTGAGCAAGTCACCTAACCACTGTCTGTCTATTTCCTCAATTATAATATAGGGAAAATAACAGTATCCACCTCCCACAGTTGTTTTGAAGACCAAAAGAGATAATATTTTTAACACATAGCACAGTGCCTGGCACATTGTAACCATTAATGAATGTTTATTTCTATCCTTGGTTCCTAATTTACATTTGTTTTCCCAGATGCTTCTCAAAGCCCTTAAAATACTTTGTCATGGCATGTTTGGACCTCATAATTGGTTATTTCTGTCTTTTGGAAACTTTGACTTAAAATAAAAAGGAAGAAAAAAAAGCAGAGTGTTATATGTCAGTGCTTTGATATAGACTTAATCAAAAGTGCAAAAGACTAGACAAGACAGAAGCAAGGAGTTCTAAAAGCTTCATTGGTGTTGACAATTCATCTTCAGAGATGAACTTGGTGTCAGAAAATGGAGTACTTGGAGAAGGTATAATCATACTTTGAATTTTCCATTTTTTTCCCTTTCAATGAATTGGGATTCATTAATTAAGTGTTCCAAGCACTGATACATGCTTTGTGCTGAAACAAAAGAGAATTTCAATGACGGATACACAACAATCATGCAAATTTCTTG
The DNA here is from genome assembly GCA_028646575.1 of Pseudocheirus occidentalis. Lineage (NCBI taxonomy): Eukaryota > Metazoa > Chordata > Mammalia > Diprotodontia > Pseudocheiridae > Pseudocheirus > Pseudocheirus occidentalis. The sequence goes on from CM053599.1 coordinate 196,380,320, forward strand.
CTTTTCATATTCATAAACCCTACACCTAACATAGCCAACTTCACAGCCTCAGTAACACACCTCAAGGGTAAACAGCTGAAAAAAGAGGCAGTCAGCAAATACTTTACATGGAATGTTTAAAAGGAGGGAAGAAGTTTTGAAAACTTTTGGGATGCAAATTACTTCTCCTAAAGGCACTAGCAAAGTTGAGAACATCTCAAAGATTTCAACCAGTTGTCAAGAAAACATCCTAAACTTGGTCATACGTCCTAGATTTGCAGAGACAATACAGTGAAACTGTTTGCCTGCTTGAATTCAGGAAAAAATCTATAAACTTTATGGAGAACCATTAAGAGTTTGTGATAGGATTACAGACTTAGAACTTTGAAGGAATGTAGAGGTCATCTAGGCTAACTCTCCCATTTTGTGGATGTGTTATCTGAAGACCTGAAAATTTTAGTTACTTGCCTAACAAAACAGTTAGTAAATGACAAAAGCAGGATTTGAACCTTGGTGTCCTGACTCCAGTTCCAATGCTCTTTCTATTATACCATGCTGACATCTCCACTGGTAATCATTTTTCCAGAGGCCCCAGGATCTTCAGAAAAATGAGGAAAAATACAGGACCACTGGGGGCACACTTTCTCCCCTCCCTTCACCACCTCCCAACTCTACTACAGTAGATCAGAAACCACCTAGGCTACATGAGTCCTCACACAGCTTGAATGAGAGGGGAATCAAAAAAACATGTCTTTCCCATTGGAACTTACCATCTGCCCTGCTTCCATATCCTTCAAACCCCTGCCATTGCCATCTGACCTACTGATGCACCAGGATTTCTGGGCTTTATTATCCACTTCACCACCAAATCCTCAGAACTCCCAGGTTTTTCCTTCACCCTGCTAATTTCTTTTGTCTTATCACTCCCAATTAAGAGTGTGCTCCTTGAAAGTAAGGACTATTGTGGTTGGCTTTTTTCTATTTATTCCCAGAATTTAACACATTTGTCACATGGTAAGTGCCTAATGAATGTTTTTCATTCATTTTATTTCTAAGAGTCTATGCTAGGAAGGCAGTGACAGCCAAAGGGAAAGGGAGGAGATTTGAGGCATAGAAAACTGTGTGGACTAAGGTACAAAAGGTAGAGTTTAAATACAATGGAATTTTGTAGTTCTGAATCTATTTGCTTTCTTTAAACATTTTAAATAGTCTATAATGTGCTATAATAATAGCAAAATTGTGTTTTTGTCACAGTCTAGAACACATATCCTTGGCTAAGTTTTTCATAGAAGATGGAACATAATGTTTTTCATAAATTATAATGCACCTCTGTACCTACAAATCCTGCAGGCATAGCAAATTCCACCTTCTCAAGATTTGTTATAGGACTGGATCACTGAAGATCAGAAATTATCACTGAAAAGATGTCAGTATATTGTCTTTTTTATTTTTGGGTCACTTTTCCTTAAGCATCTTTTTGATACAGAATCCTGCATGAGTCTTAGAATTAGTCAATACATGAATTGAGACTGACTACAATTGGCACAAACGCTGTATTTAAGCATATTCAGAGAGGTAATCAAGAGGTAGATAGCTGGGGGCAGCTAGGTGGTGCGGTGAGTAGAGCACCAGCCCTGGAGTCAGGAGTACCTGAGTTCAAATCCGGCCTCAGACACTTAACACAAAAAACTAGCCGTGTGACCTTGGGCAAGTCACTTAACCCCAACTGCCCTCCAAAAAGCAAAAAAAAAAAAAAAAAGAGATAGATAGCTGGTTACACTTGATTCCTAATATCTCCAAGTTCAACGTACTTTGCAAGTATTCAGTTTGGGGCATTAGAGATGGTAACTGAACAATGAGAGTCCAACAGATTGGAAACAAAAAACTCAGTTCATTTTGTCCTTAATGTTCCCTAAATGGAAATAGATCTTAGGCCAATCATTCAATCATTAATTCTTTTAACCATGATTACCTCCTACTACTGCAAAAAAGTGCAATTTCCACCTGTATTACATGTTCTCAAAAGATCCAATGGGATGGGAAGCAATGGGCTAAAGATCCTCATGGGAGTAGAGTAAATAGAATGAAAGGAGTATCATAAAATTTCAAGGCACAGAGAGAGTTTTACAAACGGCATCTTTTTATATTTTACAAACTTGGCATCTTTCTCTAACTATGGGACCTACTCTATTTTAATTAAGAGACTAAAGACATTGAGCAGACTGGAGGTGCAAGAATGGTGTGATATCTTTATTCCCCTTTGACTACTAATCCACTCCCAGGACCCAGTGACAATTTGGGGAGAAGATAATTCTGGGAAGAGCACTAAAAGAACTGATGGACTTACAAGGATGGGACCACAATGGAAAAATAGAAAAAGCACTCAATTGAACTTTTTTAAAATTTTTATTTATTTATTTTTCAATTTTATTGACTTATTTTTTTACTTTTAGGATACGAGATTCTGTTCCAGAGTCACTTGAGTTTCAGATTTATCTCCCCTTCCCACCCCCACCCCCACCATGGTGGCATACAATCATGTATAGGATCTGCAAACTCATTCACATTGTACAATAGTCTGGTTGTATAGCTGTTATAGCCAATGGAGTGAACAATGAGAAAAGAGAAACAAAAGCCAAACATCGAAAAGAATGATAGCATGCATGCTTTCAGTCTCCTTTTAAACTCTGATCTTTCTGGATCTTTCTCTGAATGTAGACATCTCCTTCCATCCCGAGACTTGAAGAGTTGTCTTTTAATTGTGCAATGCTGAGAAGCGTCCAGTTTTTCAAAATTGGTTGTCACACATATGATGTATCTGTGACTGTGTACAAATTTTTCCTGGTTCTGCTATTCTCACTCAGCATCAATTCGTATAAGCCTCTGCAGGTAAGTATGGAGTCAATCTCCTTCCCATTTCTTATACCACAATAATATTCCATCACATCCATATACCATAACTT
>CM053599.1:196383761-196402389 GCA_028646575.1 Pseudocheirus occidentalis
ATATTGGCATTTAAATAATTCAGATTTGACAAGTTTCTTATGACTTCTTTCCCATGTTTGTCTTCTCATGCTTCTTGTGTTTGATTGCCAAATTTTCTGTTCAGTTCTGGTTTTTTCAGCAAGAATGCTTGAAAATCCTCTACCTCATTGATTGCTCATAAAGTCATTTGCTTCCATTTGCTCAACTCTAATTCTGAAGGAATTATTCTCCTAATGAGCTTTTGAGATTCTTTTTCCATCTGGCAAATTTGACTTTTTAAGGCATTCTTTTCCTCATTGTTTTTTTGGGCCTCTTTTGCCATTTGAGCTACTTTATTTTTTTAAGGTGTTATTTTCTTCAGTCAGGTTGTTGACTCCCTTTTCAAGATTTTTTTCCATCATTCTCATTTCTCTTCCCAATTTTTCCTCCACTTCTCTTCTTTGGTTTTCAAAATCCTTCTTAAGCTCATCTATGGCTTGGAGGCATTCTTCATGTTTCTTGGAAGCTTTTGGTTTGGAAGTTCTGACTATGTTGTCTTCCTCCCATTCCATGCTTTGATGCTTTTTGTCCCCCAAAAAAGAATTTTAGAGTTCAATTGCTGTTCTTCCTTTGCCTGCTCATGTTGTCAGTCAATTGCTTGACTTTTTAGCTATGTGGAATTCTTCTTCAAAGGGGCAAATCTCTGTCCCAAATCGCTGGGGTTTTTGTAGCTTCCAGAGCTTTTAGGAGGCTACGGCAGCCACCACCAGCTTTGGCTCACGGAAAATGCACCCCAGGACCACCACCCAAGACCATGATCTGGATCCAGAGTGCTTAACACAAGAGCACTTGACCTTTGAATGATCCCTTGGCCCTCCTCCAGTCTGCAGACCAGGAGCTCTGAAGCTGCCAGGTGGCAGCTGCTGTAGGGCTCCCACTTCTGCTGCTTCCTTGCCCTAGAGGCAGTTTGGTCAGACCTTTTTCTCCCCCAGATTTATCTGAATTCCACTGACCTATCACTTAGTCCTTATTTCTTATGGCTTGATAATTCTAGAAACTGCCACAGCTACCACTGATCCAGTCTCCTGAAGGTTCCTGCGGTGGCATCATCCTGGCTGTCCCTAGGCCCAAGCCATGCTTTCAGGCTGGGCTTGTTTTGGCTCCCAGCACTGAGATGAGCCCTTTGTGCCTAGCTGTCTTCAGCGGGAGATGTGTTTTTCTGTATTTTTGTGTGAGTTTTGGAGACCTAAAATTTGTTTAGAGTCATATTTTATGGGTATTTGAGGTGGTTATGTGCCAGCTGCGAAATCTTGCTGCTTCTATGCCACCATCTTGGCTCTGCCCCCGTGACTGAAGGATTAAGTCACACATTCAAAGCATACTCTTAATTGTAAAACTGCTCTACACTTTTCCAAATAATTCATCTTGAAAATTGTGTTCCCATGGTCGAAAAAAGCTGAAGCTCAATATTGTGTGATTTTGTCTTTTTTAGAGATGTACAAGGGATCACTCTCAGCACTGGCACTGTGTGAGATGAAAGAGTTCAGAGTTTGAATCTAAGGTCAGAAAAAGTCTTTATTCTTTCTCATGATAAAGGACTCTGCCCCAGTTGACCACATGGCAGGAGAGAGAGAACAACAGGTAGAAGCCAGCCCATGGTTATGCAATCTTCTAATGCAGAAGGCCAACCTCCGAACTGGCCTTCACTCTTATTGGTAGGGGTGCTGACCCACAACCTAAGACAAAGGACCCAGAAACATGTAGGTGTCCAATGAAAGCAGTCTTAAAATTATTTGGCACATCTTGTGCTTAGTTGGCACAGGGGGAGGGTCTCCATTGCTCTTAGCCCCAGGTTCCTGGAAGGTCAGGTGACCTAAACCTAGGCCTGGTGAATACTGAAGCCATTCTAGATTTGACTTTCAGAATGGAGAAACTTCACTATAAATTATCCCTCACAGCACTAAGATTACAGAAACTTGCAGGCTCAGGAGGCTGTTACTAGGAAAAGCAACAGGAACATGTATAGACACAAGTGAGATAAAGAACAGAATCTGTTGTAGGCCAAGACTTTCAGGGTCCTCGACCACATTAGCTCCCCAGTTCTACAAAGGTCATTAGGCAGATATGCAAGGAAAGTATAATCTTGTTGGGTGGATGCTCTCAATCTAAAGAAAGTACTGAGTTAATTTGCAAGTCTTGATTGTAACACCCTGTTTGTGCCTCTGGACATGATCCCAGGATAAAGAGCTTAAGGAGTGATTGGCTTTGGGTTGGGGTAGAGAAAGATCAAGACCAAGGGTGGTTCCTTGCATTCTGCAAAGGGTATGTAAACCTTGTATCTTCCATGTATCTTTGGCTCTGTATGAAATAAGTCTGCAATAAACAGACTATGGAATACATCCCCGTTCCTCTCCCTCTTTCTTATTCAGCTAGAAGCTCTCTCTCTCTTGTTATTCTTTTCTTTCACTCAGCTTGTAGCTAGGCCCAGACTTGCTAGCCGCAGCAAGAATCAATATGAGTAATTTTACCTGTTGGCAACCTGGCAATGATGCTGCTGGTTTCATAGTGGAAACAGTGCTAGGCCTGGAGTAAGGAAGGTCTGAGTTCAAATATGGCCTCAGATATTTCTGTGTGACCTTGTTAAACTCTGTTTGCCTTAGTTTCCTCAACTGTAAAATAAGGATAATAATGGCATCTACCTCCCAGGGTCATGAGGATCGAGTGACATATTGATGTGCCTGGAACATGATAGGTACTATAGAACAGTTAGCTATTATTATTTTTTAAATTGCTGTAGGTTATAAAAAAGATCAGTTTTCAAAGCTACATATATGATTTTAATACCTAGTTACTGAATTAAAGAAAGCACTTAGGAGAGTGAGCAACAAATTCAAAAAGAATGGACATTTGGGCAATCAGAAAATGTGAATCTCAAGAGCAGCATAAGGGAGAAGGAATATCCAATCTTACATCAATGTACACATTTTGATCCTCTCTAACCTTCCCTGCAGTGCCCTATACTTTCTATGCAATTGAGTGGAAAATGGCGATTAGCTTTTCAAAGTGCTTAGGATGAGAAACTAAAAAATTATCAGTCATAAAGATTTTTAAATGTGAATAGAGTAATATTGCTCAGCAAGAAAGTATTTGATGAAAGAGGCATTTAACAAGTTAATGACTGTGAGAATTTATGTCCAAAGTAAATGAATGCCTTACTTTGGGGGAGGAGATTAAAAAAAAAAAAGGAAAAAGCTTATAAACAAAATGCCTCTGATACCAACCTTAGAATTAAGGTTATCAAGCTCTCTTCCCAACTATCTGGAATTTATCTACCCTTGTATTTTTTTCTTTTCACATTTAATCTGTATATATCTTATATAGGATTAAGATAGGGAAATGGAGAAACACATGGTGGGTATGAGCAGGCGTAAACATGTAACTGAGGAGGTTTGGGGTTCCCATAAAATGATGAGGTATAGGGTTAGAGGTCCTCGAGATGCCAAAATGCCAACATTCTGGGTCCTCAACTCAACTCAAGTCTTCTCTCAGCCAAAGAAAAGTTTATTAAAAGTTTGCCAAAATGGGTAGATTCTTAAGGAGCCTCGGTATCTGTAAGGCTTGTATTGGACAAGCCAGCCAGAATCATCTGACACAGCACAAGTCTGTGCTAGAAAATTCAATGGCCCTCTCATACCACATGCAGACAAGATGGGGTTTTACATACAGAAAGGTTGTGGGAGAAATCTAGGGCTGGGTCTAGAGGAGGAGTTTGGGGAGGGTCTTCAGGAGGAGTCAGATGAGGTCAGACTCCAGTAATGAGTGGTTCAGGGTGGGAAGTTGCTGGAGGCTACCTGGAGAGGACAGATAATGGTAGGCTAGGCCAGTTAAAGGGTATAACAGATTTGGGTATAGATATTTTGGGAGGATCAAGGGTGGGAAGTTGCTAGACAAAGGTGGGACAGAGATTTGGGCTGAGCCACAATGAAAGGCTTATGGCTTTATGCAAATACCATATGCGGAAAGATTCAAGGAGAGCTCAAGGAAGTTCCCAGAGGCTGTACCTGAAGGATTCAAGGAGGACTCAAGGGGGTTCCCAGAGCCTGTACCTCATCATAGCCAATAAAGATCTCCAAAGAACAGGAATAAAGGATTTCATCCAAAAACTGAATGAGTTATACAGTCAGAATATTTTACTGCTCCCCTGGCTATTGTTGTGTTTGTCTTTCATTTTTTAATAGGACCGTGGAATCTAGGAGATGATGGCACTGATGAGGTATAGGCTCTGGCAGCCCCCTTGAACTCTCCTTGAATCTTTGAGGTACAGACTCTGGGAAACCCCTTGAAGTCTGATTGAATCTTCCCACTTGATGAGGCATTTGCAGAGGCCATAAGTATTTCATTGTGGCTGGGCCCAAACCTCTGCTACTAGCCTGGTCCTCCATTGTCCACCTGTTTTCCACGCTAGGGCCTATCAAAATATCAATCCACTCTTGCATTCACCTTATTATCTCCTCCTGAAGACTCTCCCCAAATTCATTACTGGAGTCTGATCTCATTGACTCCTTCTGAAGACCCTCCCCAAACTCCTCCTCTAGACCACCCCTAGATTCCTCTGTATATAAGAATCCCATCCTCCCTTCCTGTGTGAGAACACCATAGAATGCCCTAACACAGATTTACTGTGTGAAAGCACCATAGAATGACCTAGCATAGACTGGCTCCTTAAGAATCTGTTCCATATGGCGAACTTGAACTTTCAATAAACTTTGTTTTTCTTTGGCTGAGAAGACTTGAGTGGAATTCTTTCTGCAGGACCTGGCATGTTTGTATTTTGGGGTCTCAGGCAACCCTAACCTTCTTTGGGTACCTTCTTCAGCATGACTTGCAGTTGACTTGGATTTGAGTGAGGGAAGGCTGGGTAAGGTCATTAACCTCAATTTCTCCTCCAGAGCCATCTGGGTCCAATGGCCAGGTATTTATCAGGAAGACTGGAAGTGACCCAAGATGCAATGAGAGACCCTGGCCCTTTTAGTTTAAAGCCTTTTCAGGTACTTACTTAGAATGAGGTAATACCCATGCAGTGAATAGGCCTCTTTAAGAAGTGAGTCAAGGGATGGCCTCTTTAAATAGAAAAAGAAAAAAAAAATCAAGCTGGTTGGGGAAGACCCTCAAGGTTGCTGTTCCAAAGATAAACATCATTGACCTTCACTCTAAGCCTGGAGGGTCCAAAATACAGCCATTGAGTGGAACTTGGGCAGGGACAAGGAAGGAAGGAAGGAAGCAAGGAAGGAAGGATTTATATAAGTTTATTACTTCATAGAGCTGGGAGGGTCTAAAAAATTGATTCTCTAGTCTAATTCACTCTTTTATAAAGGGGGAAAATGAGGTCCAGAGTTATAAAGTGACTTGTTTAATACCAGACTGCTGTTGTTATTTGTTTTTCATTTTCAAAGTGGACCAATGATGCCACTGGGTGATGTCTTGACTCCAGCACGATTTAAATTAGATTTAAGTTAGGCAGAGTTTCACAAAATTGTCAGACTCATTCTCCCTTCCAGAGTCACCACAATCTAGAGACAAGACAAAAGTCAGGATGACTGGCAGTGATTGGGGATGAAGTAAATGACCTTGGCATCTTTGCTGCCTGACCAAGCCCTTAGCATTCCACAGTACCTGCCTCAGCTGCCTTCATGGTTATTAGAACAAGCTATCACCCCCCAACCCCCACCCCATTCCACCAGGGAGTCTTCACATGTTTGGTGTAGATATGTATATAACCTCTTACTTTACCATGAGTCTTGAGGCTTGTTGGTTATCCTCAACCTGGTTTAGCCTGTCTACCAAGACAGTTTACTGGAGTATGGCCACAGCAGACACTACAACTTCTTGGAACCACAGGTGAGAGCTGAGCGCCAAGTGGACAACAAAGGTGGATGATCAGCCCTAAAAAAGGTTTGGTAAGCCCTCACACTACAGGTGCTAGTCCTCCTTGAGAACTCCGTACAACCTGACCATGTTGCAGGTAAGGTATAGACACCCTTACTCCAGAGACTTTACCGCTGACTTTATTTATTATCTGACTCTTCTTGAGTTCAGCATAGTTTTTTAAAAAGCCATTTAAAAAATAACAAATGTTTTATTGATATTTTAAACCTCATTGTCATTTCCTAAAGACTTGCCCACCTGAAAAAAATCTTTTCTTACAAAAAAAAGTATAAGTAAAAGAAATCAACACACTGATAATATGTCTTCTTCAGTTCCAGTCCACCACCACTCTACCAAAGGAGGCACCCATTGTTAAAAGTTTTCTGAGATCATGATTAATAACTGCGTTGGTCAGTTTCCCTTTGTGATTTCCAGTGCTCTTTACACGAGCACTTCTCATCTTCCTTCCATTTACTCACTGTGACAGTATTCTAATATATTAACTATGAAGAGAATTATAATTCTTTCCAGAAAACCTGTCAATTACACTTATGTCCTAATTAAATCTCAGTGTGCAGGTTTCAGCAGGATATAACCCATTCACTCAGGTGTGAAAACCCAGAATCTATTTACATATTAAATGCACTTAGATACCTGGAACTATTCTGAAATCTACATATATGTAGAGAAAAGATAGGATATATTATCAACAGCATTCCAAGTTGTTTACCACCGCAAAAGTTAAGCAAGGTGAAATGTGCAAATAGAAGATACTGTTTATGTTGCCAAGGAAAAAAAAATATATGTGTAACAAAAATTAAGAGGAAAGGTCTGATTTTAGAATGATCACTTGGGTATTTAGTTGGCCAATCAAATACCATTGATTAAGACCCTGCCATGTTCAGGACACTATATGTTAAGCTCTGAGAATACAAATAAAGATAAATTTAAAAACAACAACAAAATACTACTACCACCACAAAATATATATATATATATATATAAACGAGTTCCTCCTCTCAATATATTCATATTCTAATGGAGGAACCAACATGAAAACTATCGTGTACAAACTACATATACACACATATTGTATACATATATGCATATATACATACATGCACATGTGTGTTATACACACAGAAAATAAATCAGAAATGATCAACAGAAATAACCACTAACATTGAGGGGGAAAGGCCTCTTTTAGGAAGTGAGCATTTGGTTGGGACTTGAAGGAAGCTAGAAGGTGGAAATGAGGAGGGAGAACATTAAGGCATGAGGGAAAGCCAATGAAAATGCAAGTTCAGAAGATGGGGAAGGAAATGGCAAACTATTCCAGCAACTTTACTCAGAAATTCCAATAGCGTCATGCAGAACTGACATAATTGAAAAATGACTAAATAACGAGGAGGCCAATGACACTAGATTATAGAGTATGTGGAGGGGGATATCGTAGAAGACTAGACAGATAGTAACAGAACAGGTGATTAAGGGCCATTAATGCCAAATAGAGGATTTTATATTTGATTGTGGAAGTCATAGGGAGTCATTAGAGTTTATTGAATAGAGGAGATATATAGTGAGGCCTGTGTCTTTGGAAGATCAATATGGCAGCTGGGTGGAGGATGACTTGGTGTGGAAAGAGACATGAGACAGGGAGACTAAATAGTAAAACATTGAACTAATCCAGATGTGGGATGATGAGGGAAGTTCTGCACAGCTGTGGTGGCAATGTTCAAAGAAAGGAAGAGGAATATACATGTATAACAGTAATTAATTTAGCAGGTACTTAGCCCTTAATTACTAAGAGCTAAGTACAGAAGGTGTGAGCTATGTCTCTTGCTTGAAAGAGGCAGTAGGTATGAACTCAGTCTCCTGTGTGAACAGAGGGCGTGAACTGTGTCTCCTCTTGCTGACATGGCAGAAGGGGGTTGGCTGAGACAGGAGGCCAGTGTATGTTTTTAAGGAGAGCTCCACAAGACAGACAGACAGAATCAAGAATATTCCTGGTGGCTCCTGGTGGAGGGAGCAGAATTATCCCAGCATCTGGGAGCTGGGCTGCTGGTCTGAGAACTGAGTTGGAGTTGGAGAAAGAGAGAGAAAGAGAGACAGAGAGAGGGAAGGAGAGAGAGAGAGGGAGGGAGGGGGAGAGAGAGAGAGAGTGTGTGTGTGTGTGTGTGAGAGAGAGAGAGAGAGAGAGAGAGAGAGAGAGAGAGAGGGAGAGGGAGAGAGAGAGAGAGAGAGAGAGTTGCTCTCCTACCATCTGGAAGCTGACTGAGAACTGAGCTAGAGTTTTCTTGAGAACAGAATCTGGTGAAGGCTGAAGTGGCTGCTGCGTGGAAGGCTGAGATTTCTACTGGGTTCTACGGCCAGCTGAACTGATGAAGGATTGAAGAAGCATGATCTTGATAAGGCTTTGTTTGTGTCTTGGTGGATCCTTGAGTTCCCGGCAGCAGAAGTGGTGAAGGATTTGAGATGTGTTGGACCCTGTGAACTTCAATGTGTACCAAGAACTGCCCAGGGGACTGGACAAGAACCTGGGAGCTGTCTGCCTCTGAATCCAGACGACTGTTTGTTGGATTCAAGTAGGAGCTGGAACCATGGAAGGGGATCCAGGGAATCTGAGAGACCACCCTGATTCAAGATGAAGAAAAGGCCTCTTCTCAGATATAGAATGTCTGATGAAATTGAAGTTTGCTGGACACTGAGGGGTGGAGGGTTTGTGTGATTTTCTAATGATTGCATTTAGTGATTAATGATATTTAGTAATTGTGAATTACTAAAATCTAGATAAATGACTACTTAAGTTAATGTATAATTGCCCCATGAGTGGAAGATTGATTATTATATTGTAAATTGGTTGAATGAGAAAGTATTGATTATTGTATTGTTAATTGATTGAATGAATAAGTATTTATTATTGCATTGTGAATTGATTGAATGATTACCTTTATTTGTAATGGAATAAATGGAGTGTTCACTATACTGTGTAATCCTCACCTTAAAAGCTGTTCACAGTAGCATTCTTTTTGGAAGCTGCTTGTGTATGGCATTACAATGTGAGAACAACTGGACTTTATAACTGATAGATTTGGGAAGTGGTAGTGAAAGAGAAGTAGCATTTGAGGATGACAGCTAGGTTTGCAAACCTGAGTGACTGGGAGGGTGGCAGTACCCTTAACAGCAATTGAGGAGTTAGGAAGAGGGGAAAATTTAAGGACAAAGATAGCAAATTCAATTTTGGACATGCTGAGCTTAAGATGTCCACAAGGTGTCCCATATGATATGGCTAATAGACAATTGGATTGCATATGAGGAGAAATAGTAGGGTTGGGCAAACCAATATGAAAATAATCTAAATAGAATAATTGATTCCAGGGAAATTGATAAAAATAACACTCCTCTCCCCATTTTACAGACAAAGAAACTGAAGCCCAGAGAGGTCAAGTGACTTTTCCACAATCATACAGTTAGTAAGTATCTGAATTAAGATTTGAATTTAAGTCTTCTTGGCACCAAGTCCAATGATTTATCCATTGCTTTATTAACCCTCTCTGGGCCTCATGTGTAGGATGAGAGAGTTGGACTACTTGGCTTCTGAGATCCTTTCCAGTTCTACAACTCTGATCCTATGACATTTCAGTTCTTTTCCTAGTTTACTATTCTTTCCTATGGAAAGTCTTTCCTATGGAAATGAAAAGTTTAATTTGGAGCTCAAATTTTTTTTAAATGTTATAATTTTTTTGTATGTAATTAATTTTCTACATATGTAATTTTGAATGTAATTTAAAATGTTAAAATTAATTTTGTATGTAATTAATAAATATTTTTTTAAAAAAGAAAATGAAAAAGCTATACTATGAAGATTGCTCTTTTCTCTGACAGAAGTAAAAATCTGTGATTTGGGAAAATCTTACCTTGATTTGCTTTAACTGTTTGATTTCTCCACCTTTTTTGTGTTATTTATGAAAATTCAATGAATTATTTTCTGTCTTTAAGAGTCCTTAGCAGGAAAAACCCAAGGTTGCTGTAGATGGATACTGTGGCATGAATATGAAAAAAGTCTTTGAGTAAACTGAGTTCTAACATGTCCCTCTGCAGGCAAGGACATCAAATGATTTTTTTCTTTGACTTCTGAAAAGTGAAGTTCAGAGAGTATTTCCAAAAGTGTATGTACTTCCAAGTGTTAGGTAAAACATAAAATGCTTATTCAAACACATTTTGGCAACGTGCTCCCCATTTTATTATTTAGAGAGCTGAGCCATTTTTAGAGGACAAGATTAGCTAGTAGTTAATTTCTAAGAAGTAGTTTGAGGGAGAAAATTTGTAACTCAAAATCTCGTGGAAAGGAATGATGTAAACAAGAAAATTAAACAAAAAAAGTGATGGAGAAAAAAAAAAGAAGCAGTTTGAACTTTGTCTAATCAAAAAAGTCACGCCCCCCTCTCCCCCAAATGTTGCATTTTGGCATCTCCAGGCAAATAGAGTTCATGTGTTTACCTCAGTAATTTTTCAATTTATACAAAAATAAATGGGATAAGAGGAAGGTCTAAAGTGCTGTAGAGGGAAGGTCTATATGGTACTTTTCTCTTTATTTTTGTTAGTGTCTTGAAATTATCCCTCAATTAAGCCATTCAAGTGATTTCCCTAAATCATAGTTCAATCATGCTACTCTCCTACTTAGTGTCTTCTTATTGTCTTTAGGATCAAATACAAAATGTTCTGTTTGGCCTTCAAAGCCCATCATAACCTAATCCCTTCTTACCTTTCCAGTTCTAAGATGCATTCCCTTTGCTTCAGTGACAATTGCTTCCTGACTGTTTCAGGAACAAGACCCTCCATCTCTTGGCTGTGGGCATTTTTATTTCTGGCTGTCTCCCATGCCTGGAACACTCTTCTGCCTCCTTTCCAGTTACTGGTCTCTCTATGTTTGTCCCAATGAAAATTTAGCCATCCACAGAAAGACTTCCCTAACCCCTATTAATTCCTGAACTTTCTCTCTTTAATTATTCCTTATTTATCCTGTATATAGTTTGCTTTGCATTTGTTTTTGTGCATGTTCTCTCCCCATTTTGTTGCAAGCTTCTTGAGGGCAGAGAGTTTCTTTTGCTTCTCACTTCCCATCCCTAGCACTTAGCACAATGCCTGGGACATTGTAGGAACTTAATAGATATTGCTTGATTCAATCTTTTAGCTTCAGCTATCTGAAATATACTTAACTTACAGAGTTATTATGAGGATCAAAATAATTTTGCAACCTTAATAAGCATCATAATGATGGTAATACTGTTTTCCAACTTGGAAAGGTTTTAAAAAGAATCAATAAGTAGAAATTAACTGCAGTCAGAAGACTGGCATACAGAAATAGGCTTAAGGATGCTTCTCAGCAGAGAGTCACAAGGTGATGATTTTTTGTTGTTGTTGTTTTTCTTTTGGCCACACTGGTCTGGCTCAGTTGATGGTGAGCTGGTCTCCTAGGTATGAAGACTGAGATTCAAATACTACTTCAGAAACAAATTAACTGTTGGACCCCAGGCCAGGCATTTTCCTTCTGAGTGGTTTAGGAAATTGTAGATATGGTAGATATGGTGCAGATCTCTTATTAGAGAAAGTTCCTCCCTGGGAGGAAGTTGCCTACATCAATGATGTCATATATCCAGTGGGTAATCAAATTCACAGTAACAGCAACTAAATACCAGAGCTCTTTTTCCTTTTGTCAGTAGGAGTGCCCAGAGCCAAAGAATTAGCAGACCCTCCAAGTATGGCCAGTAATACATTCATATTTTTTATAGCTTGTTTTTTTTAAAGACTGCAAAGAACTGTATAGAATCCATTTCAATTGATCCTATTAGCAATGCTGGGAGGTAGTAGAATCCAAATATAAAGAATATATAATTTAGTGAAAGTAGGAAAGAAACGTTGGGGTTATAGGAATTTCAATGGAACTACCTCCACCAAACTATGATTTGATAGATAAGTCCTAGGAAGTTTCCTGAGGTACATAAAAGTTCAGTGACTCTCCCAGGGGCAAAAAACTAATGAATATAACAGGCAGGATTTGAACCCAGTCCCTTCTAGACCCCAACTCTATCCATTATGATTTATTGGTTCTCCTGAGTTAAATAGTATAGGTTTTCCTATTACATAGGTAAGGAGACTAAATACGACATAAAAATTTATTTATAAATATTCACCAACATTATTATTAATCTAGACTTGGATTGCATCACTACAGTGAACTCCCAAGAAAAATCCCTCTACTAGTACAAGTTGTGAGTCTTATGAAATTTGTGGCCTTAGGGAGGTTAAGGGTAGCGACTGTGAGGTTAAGTGAGTTACCAGTATGTGTCAGAGATGATCCTTGTATTCTGGTCTTCCTGACTCCAAAGCTAGCTCTCTCCCCAACATACTATGCTGCTTCTCAAATTTACCAACACATGAAAATGAGGAGAAAAAAGGGAGAAGTAGAGGCAAAAGCAAAAATGGATATCACATTTTCCAAAAATGATTTTTTGTTTAGTTTGTTATTTAGTGATTTTAGCAATAAACCAAGAAAGAAAACACAGAAAGTAACAGTATCTCAGAACAAAATTTATTAAATTCACTAAATTTCCCTCACAAAATTATTGGAAAACCCACAAGTTTTCTTCAGACTCTGTTTACATTCTTTTTATATTTCTATGCTTTGGAAGATTTGTGATTTCATCAAGGCAAGTATTCCCTCCATCATTGCTGACCATAGTGTACCTGGGTGGATGGTGCCATGATTTGTCATGGTCAAACAAATTTGACCTCTGGTGATCAAAATCTTTTGAAGATTTCTTTTCTTGTATGATGACTATGAGGTGAATTAACTATCTTGAGGGAGGTAAGGTAGGTTTATTTCTTTACAGATCTCATGAATGAGTTGGTTTTTAAAAATGTATACAACAGCCATTTCTGAACACGGAGGCCTTCCTCAATTTGTTCTATTATTACACCACCCTGTTTTCCATATGTCTGTCCCTTTTTACAAATTTGTCAGTAGTTCTCCCTCCTAGGGAGGGATATAGGATATATAGGATATACTATATATATATGCTAGGATATACCATCCTTTTCCTCCACAATTTTTTTTAACAGCCTATGTTTACCTCAATCATTATGGTGAAATGACTGCCCAGTTCTCTGAAGAAGAGGAAAAATACACTTAGATAGACCCATATTTATTCATCATTATTGTAGCAAGCGTTACACACATACATATATTTTGGGGGGGGGGGTGGTGATGAAGTAATTGAACATGATCCACTTGTCATAATACAAAGTAGGGAATGATTGACTTTGAAGGTGAGAAGAAGGGAAAATGACTCATTTTTATTAGTGAGCAGTTTTGACTGTTATCTTTCTTAGGCAATTCCCGGAAACTAAAGGCTATCCCATAATTCACTATGGGAGGCAAGTTCACTTGGAAGAAACAGCCATAAAGGATGTCCAGTCTTAAAGGTCTGAGGCCCTCATGATATAGTGAGAAAAGGCCATTAGTCAATGGCGAAACCAGTCATTGGTTGGCGAATAGGGTTTGCTTCATAGGAACAGTCTAAATAAAAGGCAAGGCAAGAATGAAAATTAAGCAAACAGTAATTAAACAATTAATTTGGAGCTGAAAGGTACTACAGAGACCATCTAGTCTACCCTTTTAATTTTCCAGATGAGGATAAATGAGGCCAAGGGAGGTGAAGTCATTTATCCAAGGAAACCCAGACGGCAGGTGGCAGAGACAAACATTGGAAGACAGCTTTTCTAACTCTAGAGTCAGTACTCTGTCCAATGTGTTAAATTGCAGTTGAACATGAAATGACCCAAAATTGTCAATGGGGGTGGGGACAGTGGCAGACAAAGAATTTGCATAGTTTCATAGACATGGAGTTGTTAAGGATCTCAGAGACCATCTAGCAAAATTACTCTTTTTACAGATAAAGACACTGAATCCCAGGGTGGTTATGGAACTTTCTCAAGGTCACAAAAGTGGTAGGCATCATAGGCAGGATCTGAACCCAGATCTTGTTAACTCCAGTCAGTGTCCTTCATATTGTACCATATTGCTCTTGAAGTTGAAATGACCCAAGGTGGACAGTGGGGACAGAGAGGGGTTGGAGCTTCAGCTCAGCCAAAAGGGACTCACAAGAATAATGCATCTTCTTTAACTAATGCAGGGCTAAGATTAAACTCTCTCTCTCCAGACATATATAATATACATGTATTATATATAGTTTAGCATAGATATGTATATAGTGTGTGTATATAGAAAGCATGAGTATGCAAACATAGGTGTGCATGTATGTATACAAACATATAGATGCATGTAAATAGATAAATAGACAGACAGACAGACGGATAGATAGATAGATAGATAGATAGATAGATAGATAGATAGATAGATAGATAGATGGAAACAGAAAGATACATGAAAGATAATAGCAAACTACAAAATATGAACTGTTTTCATCTGGTACTTTGTATGTTTGCCTAGGGCATTTTTTCCTCTTATTTGGTAATTTTAAAAATTTACTTTAAAATTAAATGCAAAATGAGAAAAGAAAAACATTGCCATCTACACAGCAAACCATTAGAGTGGGTTCAGTACAAAACATATAAAATTCTATGTCAAGAAATCTTATATAATAAATTCTACACATTACTTTCAAAGCTGCCCAGGTTTTCTTTGTTTCCTTGTTGGTTTTCTTTTGTTTTCTGCTGTACTTTTTACTTTAATTTTTTCTCCTCCCTCCTACCAACCCTGAAAAGGGCTACATTTAAGCTTGTATATATCTATATTTATAGATATATAGATATCTATAAACATACACTTGTATACTCACACACATATTTTTAAGACTATACTATGAGAGGGGCGGCTAGGTGGCGCAGTGAGTAGAGCACCGGCCCTGGAGTCAGGAGTACCTGAGTTCAAATCCGGCCTCAGACACTTAACACAAAAAAAACTAGCCTTGTGACCTTGGGCAAGTCACTTAACCCCAACTGCCCTCCAAAAAAAAAAAAGCAAAAAAAAAAAAAAGACTATACTATGAGTTATTTCTACCTGTCATCTGTTTCTCTGAAGGGGAATAGCATCTTCTTTTATAAGTCCAAGTCCATGTTTTCTAAATCAACCAGCTCATCATTTCCTACACCACAGCAATATTCTGATCCAGTTACATACTATCTGACTAATTGTCTATGAAAGCTTCCCCCCCCCCCAGTTTTCTACATGCCTTCTATTCTTGGCTATACAGGTTTTATTTATACAAGAAAATTTTAATTTAAAATAATCAAAATTATCCGCTTTACCCTTTAACAATACACTCACATAATAATATAGTTTAAGGTCTGATACTGCTGACTCCACTTCCTTTATATCTTTTCCCCCTGGTTTCTTTGAAATTCCTGACCTTTTGTTTTTCCTAATGAACTTTGTTATTTTTTTCTAACTCAGGAAACTTTTTTTTCAGTAATATAACTGGGATAACATTGGGAATAAAGATTAGTTAGGTAAAATTATCATTTTAAAAATTATATTGGCTTTACCTATCCATGAACAATGAATATTTTCAATTATTTAGATCTGAATTTATTTGGAGAAAGTATTTTATGATTATGTTCATATAGTTCCTGTGTCTGTTTTGGCAGATATACACTCAGGGATTTCATACTGCCTAGTTATTTTAAATGATCTAGAACAATATTGAATACTACTACTGACATATAGTATAGTTCCTTTATTTTCTGCTTTGATTAAATTTATTTTAGCTCTAATTTTGTCTGAGATCATGTTTACTACCTCAGAATTTTTTACATAATAAATTCTATTCCTGTCCTTTATTTTATCCTTGTGTGTATTTCTCATTTTTTATAATGTCTCCTAAAACAATATATTGTTGAATTGAAATTTTTAATCTGCTACTCATTTCTGTTTTATGGGTAAATTAATCTCATTCACATTCTAAACTACAATTACTTGTTGTATATTTTTTTCTTTCCTATCTTTTCCTCACTATTTAGCCTATCCTTTCTCACTCCTCTGCTCACTACCTATAACACCAATATGATATTCACAGCACTCACAGCAGCTATGAATATATTGGTGTAGTTGAGAATCACAAAATATGGAAGGCAGAGCCAATATGGTGGTGTAGAAGCAACAAGGTTCCTCACCTCCCATGTAGTCATCTCAAATGCCCATAAAATATGACTCAAAACAAATTAGGCGGCCTGGGGCGACCAGGACCAGCCACAGCTGGAGCCTTCAGGAGAGTGGATCAGCAGCAGCTGTGGCAGTTTCCAGATTTATCAAGCCATAAGAAACAAGAACTAAGGGAAAAGTCAGTGGAATTCATCTAAATGTGGGGAAGAAAAGCAGTTGGCTGAACTGCCTCCAGGGCAAGGAAGCTGCAGAAGCAGCGACGCTGCCACTGCCTCCACATGGGGGCCAAGAATCATTGACAGGCTAAGTGCTCTTGTGTTGAGCAGCCTGGATCTGGATCATGGTCTTGGGTGGTGGTCCTTGCTTGTGCTTTCACTGAGCCAAAGCTGGTGGAGGCTGCAAAAAAATTCCCCCAAAACCCAAAAAAAACCCAAAATGGCACCCTCCCAATAGCTCCAGTAGCTGCGAAAACCACACTGATTTGGGACAGAGCTCTCCTCTCTGGAAGCAGAGTTCCACAGAGCTAAAAAATCAAGTAATTCACTGGCAACATGAGCAGGCAAAGGAAGCAAAGTAAGAACAGCAATTGAACTCTAGAATCCTTTTTTTGGGGGACAAAAAGGATCAAAGCATGGAATGGGAAGAAGACAACACAGTCAGAACTTCCACACCAAAAACTTCCAAGAAACATGAAGAATGCCTACAAGCCATAGATGAGCTTAAGAAGGATTTTGAAAACCAAATAAGAGTAGTGGAGGGAAAATTTGGAAGAGAAATGAGAATGATGCAAGAAAATCATGAAAATGGATTCAGTAACCTGACTGAAGAAAATAACACCTTAAAAAACAGATTAACTCAAATGGCAAAAGAGGCCCAAAAAGCCAATGAGGAGAAGAATGCCTTAAAAAATCGAATTTGCCAGATGGAAAAAGAACCTCAAAAGCTTGCTGAAGAGAATAATTCCTTCAGAATTAGAGTGGAGAAAATGGAAGCTAATGACTTTATGAGAAACCAAGATACTACTAAACAGTTACAAAGAAATGAAAAAATAGAAAGCAGTGTGAAATATCTCCTTGAAAAAACCACTGACCTGGAAAATAGATCCAGGAGAGACAATTTAAAAATTATGGGACTACTTCAAAGCCATGATCAAAAAAAAAAAGAACTTAGCATCCTTCAAGAAATTCTCAAGGAGAATCACAAAATCTAAGAGACTTTCCACATGGAAGACAGAAGCAAAGCATTTATTCAAATACCAGAAAGCCAAATCCGAAAACAAGAAGGCCAAATTCATCATAGTGACCAAGAAGCTGGTACACATAACCAATGCTATAAACACAAATGTTTCCAAGCCTTCCCTCTGTCAGGATTTCAGAACAAAACAGGCTTCCCTAAGCAAGAATGTTCCTCTGTCCTTCATGTTAGCTGCTCAGCCTCCATGCTGCTTGCTCCCAGCAATTCTGGCTCTCCCTCAGCTTGTGATTAGTTTTTTATTCTGGTCGTTAGTTCATCCCTATTACTCCCCCTTCCTGTTACATCAGCAAGTTTCTTCTACTGTGGGTTTCGCAAGTTCTGTTTCTTAACAAAGACTTGATTTAATCAAGGGCAAGGCTCAATAGAAACTTGAACTGAAACAAGGTGCTAAATAATTAAATAGCTGAAACAAGGAACTAAGTACTTCTTTGCTTGCCATTACACTTCCATTACAAGGGAAAAGAAGATCTTCAAATACCCATTGCCATTATACTACCTTTGCCTCGTTTCCTTAACCTACACATTGCTGCAAAAATCCCTTCCTTGTCCTCTCTTTCTACCCTATCCATTTGCCCTTATTTTTTCTGAATTTTGAAGACTTTTTATGCATGCATATCTGTACTATACATTTACATATATATACATATATGCACACACGTATATGTGTATTATGTGTGTGTGCATGTGTGTGTGTATGTGTGTGTGTGTGTGTGTCGTTCCTTCTTTAATCAGTTCCCAGTAAGGTACCAGAAGTACCTGTCTTCCCCCTTACTAGCTTCTTCTATATCAAGTTTTTCCTTTTATGCCTCATTTGCATGAGAAAATTATTCCCTTTTTGTCTCTTCCAACAGTTTTTTTCTTCTAGAATCACCCTATCATACTCAACTAAGCCCAACACTTTCTTTTAAACTACCCATCTCATCATGACAGTTATAAACATGCTGCTAATACTTTCACATATAAGAAGAAAACAACTGGACCTTATTGAGTCCTTATAATTGTTTTATTTATTTATTTTTTAAATGTAATAAATTTTATTTGTTTTCTTGTTTACATCATTCATTTTCATGAGACTTTTGAGCTGCAAATTTTCTCCCCGTCTTTCCCCTACCCTACCCCCAGAACAGCGATCTCACTGTAAACCCCTCCCCTGATCTCCTCTCTAACTTTCTGGTAGGGCAGAGAGGGTCTCCCTATCCCAGCCCCTGTATATCTTGATTCCTAGTTGCAGTTATTGCAGAGCTTTATATTCTAGATTCTTTCCATTCCTCCCTTGTCACCCACCCCTGCTGGAAGGACAACCAATT
>CM053599.1:196402889-196440956 GCA_028646575.1 Pseudocheirus occidentalis
GGATAATGGAGGGGAGGGCAGGGTCTGGGGGAGGGATGTTGGAAGCACACACTTTAGTAAAGGGACAGGGACAGGGTAGAGAACAGAACGGGAGTGGGGGGGTAGGGATAGGAAGGAGAGACAGAGGATCACTGTCACAATATGTCCACTATGAAGATGTCCTGTATAATCACACATCCACAGCCTTTATTGAATTAATTGTCCTTCCAGTGGGGTTGGGGACAAGGGAGGAATGGAAAGAATCCAAAATTTAAAGTTCAGCAATACCTGCAACTAGGAATTAAGATATACAGGGGCTGGGATAGGGAGACCCCTCCTGCCCTACCAGAAAGTAAGAGAGCAGAGCAGGGGAGGGGCTTTACAGTGGGATTGCTGCTTTAGGGGTGGGGCAGGGGCAAAATAGGGAGAAAATATGTAATTCAAAAATGTAATGAAAATGAATAATGTAAACAAGAAAACAAATAAAGTTAAAAAAAATAGAGGCCCCCATCTCCAGAACTTTCCCTAGTAAGAAAGGGAATCAGATAAGGCTAAACAAAAGTGAACTTCAACCATATCTGACAGTGTAAGCAGTGAACCACATCCATAGTTCATCAACTCTCTGTTGAGATGAGAAGGATGGGTAGGGTGGAGCCCAGCCTGGGAGCAGCTTGGCAAAGGCATTCCCCACAGATCCTTTCTAAGAAAAAATTGCCTGAATGCATGGAATAAAATGTGTAGGCTCGGGGTGGGTAGGTGGGGCAGTGAATAGAGCATAGCCCTGGAGTCAGGAGGACCTGAGTTCATATCGGTCCTCAGACACCTAACACTTATTAGCCGTGTGACCTTGGCAAGTCACTTAACCCCAATCGTCCTCCAAAAAGGAAAAAAAATGTGTAGGGTGAGAAAAAAATAATTGTAAAGCCCCATGAGTCAGGGGCCAGCAGGATGCCTGAGGTGTGGTGAACCATCTCAAGTAAGAAATCAAGCAGGTCGAAACTTTGGGTTTGATCAGAGTAAAGTCAGGACTCTGAGAAGACTTAGCCCTTCAAACTTGGATGAGATAAGGAGACAGTTTTCAAAAGAAAAATCTATAAAATGGTGCTAATGGCTAGAAAGCTAGCCTCCAAGCTAGAAGACATGAGATCATGTACAGTTCTAATAGATATTAGTTGTGTGACCCTGGGCAAATCACCTAACCTTGCAATACTCTGGGTATCTGTTTAAGGCTATAAGTTGTAGAGAAGGTGCAGACTTCTGATAATGAGGGAGTTTCCTCATTTGAAAGTCCCTTTTACAAATGAAAACACAATTTTTGTCTCTATCCTTAATATGCATGAGTCTATGTGTCATCCCGGAGAGTGAGCTGGCTTCAGAGTTACAAAAACCTGCATTCAAGTACCATCTCTCACAAACTTTGGCTGTGTAACACTAGAAATGTCACTTAAATTCTCAGTGCCCTAGGCAACTTTCTAAGATATAATTTGCATAGAAAATACTGTTCTCTATTGGCAGAGAAAATTTCTCACCCAGAACTCCTTAGACTAATGGAATCATAAATATAATAATGATAATAGTAATAATAAATTGCTTACAAATAATTTTTAAATATGTGACAGAGACATTTGTAAAACATAAAAATAGATAACTTTGCTTATATGAAACTGAAAAGCTTCTTCACAAACAGAATTAATGCAACTATGTTAAAAAGGGAAATGGTTCAATTGGGAGAGGGGAAATCTTCCTGTTAAATTTCTCTGATAAAGATTTAATAAGCAATTAACATATCTACATATGTATCATATTCCTACATATCGTGTGTGTGTATATATATATATATATATACACATACACACATACATGTAATACCAAAAATTTTATCTATCTCTTATAGATGAGCAGTTGAAGGATAGTAACAAACAGTTCTTTAAAGAAGAATCTAACAAACTATTGACAACCATGTGAACTAATGTGTCGGATCACTAATAATAATAGAAAGGCAAATCAAAACATCCCTGACTCTTCACTGTGTGCTCTGCAAATTGGCAAATAGAATAAGTGATGGAACCAGTCAGGGACAGAGGGCTTGTGGGGAGATAAGACCACGAGAGCATTGTTGATGGAGCTATGAATCAGAATGACTATTTTGGGAAGCAATTTGGAATTATGTAAAGAAATAACTAAACTGTCAATACCTTTGGACCCAGATGTTCTGCTATGAGGCTCATATCCCAGGACTGCCATGGACAGGAAGAAAGTATATACGTCATATACGCACATACACCATCATATTTATATGAGCATTTTTTGTGGTAGCAAAAAATTGGAAAGAAAGTAGATGTCCATTGTTTGGTGAATGGCTAAAAAATTGTGGTACAGGAATAATAGAGTATTACTGTGCTGTAATAAATGTTAAATGTGATACATTTGGAGAAGCTTGGACCAATGCAGAGTGAAGTCACAGAGACAAGAATATAATGTGCAGAGAGGCATTAGGTGTCACAGGATAGAACACCAGCCCTGGAGTCAGGAGGACCTGAATTCAAATTCAGCCTCAGACACTTTATACTTACTAGCTGTGTGACCCAGGGCAAGTCACTTAACCCCAGTTGCCTCACCATACCCCCCCAAAAAAGAAGAAAATCATGTGCAAGATGACTACAGCCAAATAAATGGAAAGAACAATTGCACCCTCTCAAAAATATCTAAAGTGAATATAGCAAAATAATAATTTAAAAAATTATTTAAAAATAATGAAACATAATAATTAAAAATTAATTAAAAAATAAATAAAGCAAGCATGGCTTAAAAGAAGAGATATGAGAAGACATGTCTACCCTTTGCAAAGGTGAGGGGTCCACAGATCTTATACACTGCTCGTATTTATATAGTTTCATAATTTTCAGAAAGTCTCTCTGTCTCTGTCTTCCTCTGTCTCTGTGTATTCCCCTTCCCTCTCTCTCATACACACACACACACACACGCGAGCACACGCACGCACACAGACACACAGACACAGACACACACACACACACACACACACACACACACACACACACACTCTGAGCTACCAGGACTAACCAGTGAAAGAACAAAGAAAAGGGTATACTGATCTGTAAGAGAGAAAGAAGACACTGCCATCGGCTCCAAAAGCATTTCAGAGTAGAAGACTCAGTCAGAAACCATCCATGTGTCCACCTACTCACTGACTGAGCTAAGTCCCAAGATAAGGATTGCTTTTTCTTCAACTTCCCCTCTGAATGCCTGTCTAGCTATAGGCTCTAGCAAATAGTTAGTTGTTTCTTTACCTACACATTTCCAGGAACCTGACTGAACAACAAGGAGGCCATAGGTTCAGATGAGATAGTTATAAATGTAAATTAAGGTAAATGGCATAACCTCTGCCTAAATATAGGGATTTTTATTAACTAGTGTCTTGGAGTAATTGTGATTCCATTCTTAACTTTTTTGTCCAAAACTCTGTAGAGGTATAGAGAATGGAACCATGTGGATTTGACAGGCCATTCATATTGTTCCTTGTGATAGGACATCACGTTACTACAATAATATCATCAACTGAGGTTGATCAAAAAGTCTGAGGACAAATACAAAGGTTTATTTACTGTATTTATTGAGGAACATAGGATCAAAGAAGACATAGGATTTCTGGCAGTGGGGGGATCTGTATGATAAATGACAAAAAAAGATTAACAAGAACTGTCCAATTCCAATTTCCTACTCTTTTTTCTCCTACCTTTTGGACTAGAAAGGACAGAACTAAAGTGGCTAATAGGGAGTTAATACACAAGATAAATAAGGAAATAGTAAGTGAGCAACTAGCTGCCCTTGACAAATTCAAGTTACCTGGCCCAGGTGAACTACATCCTCACATGTTGATAGAATTGGGTTATATGATTGCTGAGCTCCTGTCAGGGATATTTGAATGATTATGGAGAATGTGAGAAATACACCAAAGTTGGAGAAGGACAAATATTGTCATGATTTAAAAAAAGGGAAAAATATCATTGTATGAAAACTATAGGCCAGTGAGATTGACTTCAATTCCTAGGAAAATTCTGTGATTCAGTATACATGTTCAAAAGCATTTTTTTGTGAACATCTAGAAAAGGAACAACTGACCCAGAATAACTTTAGCAAAAATAAGTCAGGGCAAACAACCTCTGTTACTTGTCATTTCCCCGCCCCCCCCCCACCAGGTTTACTAAGCATGTAGATCAAGAGAATGTCATAAATGTAGCACAAAATATTTTAGCAAGATGGTCTTATTATTCATGTGATAAAAGATCTAGGCTTAAAAGTAACATCATTAGAGGAATTTGGAACTGATTTGAAGTGGGCCCATAGCAGTAGTCATTAATGATTCAATGTCAGTTGGAAAGGTGATTTTCTCTTGTCTTTGTATTGTTTAACCTTTTTTTTTAAATCATCAACTTAGATAAAACCCTAGATTGTATAATTATCAGAACTTAATGTGACACAAAGCTGCACAATACAACTCTTACACTGAATGATGATCTGAATTCTAAAAGATCTTGACCATACAAAACAATGGACTCAAATTAATATAATGAACTTTAATAAGGGTGAATATGAAGTCATATTCTTGTGATCAAAATGTTGTCTTCATAAAATACAAAACAACAAAGAATAATTGGATATCTGTTGTTCTGATAAATATCTAGGGGTTTTAGCAAATGATAAGTTCATTATGAGCCAATTGTGCCACAGTAGCGAAAAAAAACTTATGCCAACTTGGGCTGCATTAAAACAGGGCTTTCTTCTGTGTATAAGCAGGCAATATTCCATGTGCACTTTGCCCTGGTCAGACCATATTTTGAAGTGTTATATTCCGTTCTGGGAACAAGCATTTAGGAAGAAAATTGAAAAAGAGGGAACATCAGGACAAGGATAATCAGGAATAATGAGTGACCTTCATTCCTGTCAGTGGTTCTCAACCCGTGGGTCGCAACCTCTTTGGGGGTCAAATGACCCTTTCAGGGTAGTCACAGGGGTC
Source organism: Pseudocheirus occidentalis (assembly GCA_028646575.1). Lineage (NCBI taxonomy): Eukaryota > Metazoa > Chordata > Mammalia > Diprotodontia > Pseudocheiridae > Pseudocheirus > Pseudocheirus occidentalis. The sequence goes on from CM053599.1 coordinate 196,407,904, forward strand.
GCCTAAGACCATCAGAAAACATATTTCTGATGGTCTTAAGAACTGAGACACTGCTCCTCTACCTGTGTTTAGACAGGTCCACCTACATACATATTCCCCCACATAATGAGTATTAAAGGATTGTGGCATTAGGAAGGTTGACAACCACTGATTTATGTCATATGAGGATTAGTTGAAGGAATAGGGAATGGTTAGCCTGGAGAAGAAAAGTGTCAGGGCCAAATAAAGACTGTCTCCAAGAATTTTAAAGGTTCCCATATTTAAGAGGGATTTTTTCTATTTGGCTCTGGAAAGCAGAAATAAGAATAATGAGTATTAGTGGAAAAGGTAAATTACATTTTTTCCCCAGAAAATTCTAATAATTAGAACTATCCAACAGTGAGGGGATATTGCTCCTCCTGACTACCCCTCAGATTAAAGTTTAAGCAAAGACTGTATAATAACTTGATGAAGATATCTTAGCAGAGATTCTGTTGGAGATTTGGGTTGAACCAGGCAATTACTGGGACAACTATGTGATAACACCAGGGCTGGAGTCAGGAATACCTGATTTCAAATCCAGCTTCAGAAACTTAGTAGTTATGTGACCTTGGGAAATTAATTATCCCCTATTTGCCTTAGTTCCTTGCTATAAAATGAGCTGGAGAAGGAAATGGCAAACTCGTCCAGTATCTTTGTCAAGAAAGCCCCAAATGGGGTCACGAAGAGCTGGACGAGACTGAAAAATGATTGAACAGCAACAACAACAAAGGCAACTACTGAGGTTTTATCTAACTGTGCAATTTGGGGGTTTTATGATTCTCCTTGGAAGTTTGGGAAGTAATTTAGAAAATGGTTAACAAGCGCTTTTGTTGCCTCGTTCGTATAGCTTGTTACATACTTTCTATATTACATAAATGTCTTTTTATCTATCTTTGATTTTTGCCTGGTTGAGAAGTTTGAGAAGAAAATTATGGCTTGGGAGTAGTGGTTGAAAAGATGGTGAACATCAATAAGATCTATAATTGAATATGACAGTGGAATAATATAAACAACAATTCAGACTAGTGTAAATTCAGTGAGACAGTTCACCACCATTATCATAATCTTCATGATTATTATTATTCTCATAATTTCACTGGGTCCTTGGAAGCCAAGCAGAAAGAGAAGACTGGGAAGTCGGAGGTCAGTTACCAAGTTAATTTCTTATATGGTTTTCCTAGGGTGACTTTGATGGACATATCACAAATACTCTGGCCAAATAATATTCTTTGAAGGCATTCCTAGTTTCTGTTCTGTAATTCAAATCAATCAGTATGGTTGCTATTCATTGCATGCCTAGTAGAATAGAATAGAATAAGTTGCAGAATGTCTAAAAATGCTTGAAAGTGTTTCCAAAGCACTTCCATGACTTGCTATCATGATTCTGCTGGAAGTAGCCTCCATGCCCTGTGCCACGTGAGGGACTGTATCAGCAACTCTCTGCACATACTCGTAAGCCACATATCCCATTATAAGTGTATTCATACAGAAAGTCTTCAGACAGACAAATTGACAATAAAGGACTCCTAAATGTTGCAAAATTTCATGTGGATTGGCACTGTGACTTGATGAAAAGTTATATAATTGTGTCAGATTTGGATCAAAGGAATTTGAATATATTGGAGAAATGAATGGTCACTCAATTGAGGAGTTGAAATGTTGGAAGATAAATGCTCTCTTCAAAGAATTTTAAATCTCAGAGGATTTTAGTTAGTTTTTTTTTGCCTTATTCACCAGTGTAGATACAACTTAAATTATTCTGTCCCTTATGTCCTCCCCCAAATTTTGATTACCTTCATATCAAGAAATTTTACTGAGTTATATTTTGGAGAATTTTTTTTTTCAAAATCAAGGCAATACATGGGTGACTATGCTCAGAATGACTCTGTTTTTACAAGTATAAAAAATTCACACTGCATGTGTTTAAACCTGGATTTACAGTGCTATCACTGATTATAACTTAAATATTATTAAAATGAAATATGTAAAGTTTAAGAAGAACTCTAAACAAAACATTTTGTTTATACTGTTGGAGCATCTGTTACTCTAACAGACCCTTCTGTGTAATTATTGATGAGGTCTATATAAAACACTGCTTACTACTAAATAAATGGCTTTAAAAAAAGCCTTTCAGTCTCTGAAATTGAAACTTGTTCTCAAGCTTGCATATGCACATGATGCCAAGAGAATACACCATTTCAAGCCTAAGTGGTAAAAAAAAAATGGAGAGTAGAAAGTATTTTGATATAGCAAAATAAGACTATCAAAAGCTATCTTCCACCTGTTTCAGCTGAGATCACATTACTGATTCCAATACTGCAGATGTAATAAAAACTCAAAGGTTCTCCAAGTTGAAAAGACCATAACATAACTTTACATACCATTAACTTACATGGCACTGTAAGTACCGTCTTCCAGTTCTTCTGCTTTTAATGGCAATGCAGTAATAGAGACTTAATTTCTTCACAGAGGAGTCACATTGCTCTTAAAGCATAGTCATTTTACTTGCTTATAATGACTTGAAATTCAAATCACAGAGTCACTAGGAGTGCCAGGAGGACCAAAATTGCCAAGAAGATGGATAGAGATGGGATGTCTCTAAGGAAACTGAGCTGACACTATAGGAATTTTTTTCCTTAGGGACTACAGAGTAACAATCAGAATTAAGGGGAAAAATTAATGGGAATATTTGGAGAAAGGCATTAGTTACTCAATCCCCTGAAAGTTTTTTTTTAATGTAATGCACCACCAAAATGGCAATTTTAAAAATGTATGATCTGTGTAATGAAGGGCGTCTTCTGGACCACAGCCTACCATGTGGATAAGCTTTTCTGACAATCACAGTTTCCAACCTTCTGATATTTTTTAAAAAATCTTTTCTGGGTAAACCTAAAAGAAACATCATAAAAATAGAAGTATGGGTAGAATGTTTTGTGCAAATTAATATAATGTTAGATGGAAATTACTGTCTTATGGAGACATTCTTAAATGACTGGTTCAGCCCACGCTTTCTTTTCCCCCACATCCTGAGAGGGATTAGAAAAGGAACAGCTACAACCAGGGAACACCCCTTGGAATGCAGCATGAATGCCCATGACTGGGTACTGGAGGTGGTTATATGACATTCATTGCATTCTTCTGCTCAATGCTACTGTATGATAGACACAAGCACAAATCCCTATCAGGGAGCCAGGGACAGACAGCCTAAATAGCCTGATACTTTATTCTCTAAGATTAACACAATTACTCCAACAGGTTTATAAGTAACTTTTAAACCTCAACTTCTAATATAGTTTTGAACCCTAAAATAAATACCAAGTCTTCCAGTCCATCAGTCAAAAAGCTCATAAATATCTGTCCTTAGTCCTGTCCTCTTAAACTGTCTAAACCAATCGGGCTTAGACCTAGAATCAAATCAAATAGAATCAGAGATCAAAATTTGTTTCTGACAGCTACTACCATTATAGTTCTTATTGCGTAATCTCTACCTAGTCCTTATACTACCTAGTCCCATAATGCCAAACAAACGTTGCTTTGAGTTTTGATTTTGGGGCCCAGGCCAAGTTTGTCTGTTCTTTAAATGCCCAACTCTACCTATTCCCATGCCATTGTCTACCCTGTATCAAAGTACTCAGTTTTAGAAAAATTGTAATATGAAATTTCTGGGTTCAAAGCCCACTTCTGATATTTACTAGGAACATGGACACCCCTCTAATCTTCAGTTTCTTATTCTGAACAATGGTGATAATAAAACTTGTAATACCCACCTCAAAAGGCTGTTATGAGAAGCAAAAATAATAATGCATGTAAGCACTCTCTCATCCATAAAGCACTATTTAAATGGCTGCTATTAAATTAATTTACAGTAAGACATGAATAACTGATATTTCAAATCCTCTCAGGAGTTTGAACTTTTAAAATTTTTGGAACATTAATTACCATAGATTGGTAGAACTTTAGGTAATACTAATAAAATGGAGTAAAATTTTAGGCTGTCCAAGGTACATCGTTTGAGACAAAAAGCTCCTTATCTAGAACCCCATGAATTTAAGATCTCTAGATAGCCCTTGAACATGACATTTTCGACTTAATTTTACATACAGTACTTAGGTAACCCCTGTCTCAGATGATATGAGATGTTCTCATATTTGGAGATGAATGCCCTGATCTACCTGAGGGGCAGGGCAGAGTGTTATGGTAATGGAATTTTGAGATCCCCCTGTGTTGGCTTAGTTTATGAGTTGAGTGTTAAAACCCAGAGCTTGTGAACCCCACTTGTAGGATGGACTTGTTGATGTGAAGAGAGAGGGCTGAATTGGGAGGAGTTGTGAATTTGGAGAGAAGACCCAAGTAGAGAAGGCCAGAGGGACTTTTGGAGAGCAGTGTTGTGGACTGCTGAAGGCCAGTTGGAGCTGCCTAGGACTTTTGAGAACTGCCACCTGTAGCTGCCAAGAACTGAGGAGGCATGGCTGTGATGCTGGTATTTTGTCTGTCTGCTTTGATGTTGTTTTGCCAGATTCACCTGCTGGTGAAGGACAGTGCTGTTGCTGTACAGTTCCTAGAACCATGCTCTTGGTTCAGAAGCCCTGAAAGAGGTTTTCCTGTTGTATGTTTACAGAAATCCTAGAAGAGGGCATTACTGATGTTTTCAGGGGTTCTGGGACTGTTCTACAGGCAGAGAGTGACTTGATGAGGACACTGGCAATGACTTTGTTGAGCCTTGTCTCCTCAGGAACAGGGATTGCTGAGAACCTGCCTGGAGTCAAGATGAAGACATGACCCCTCCTTGGGTTTTCAATGCTGAGATGATACCTTATCTTTATTGTAGCTTGAGGGTAGATGGCCTTTTGTACTCTCCTGCCCCTTTTGAGAGAGTGCTTGGTGTTAATGGATGGTATTGTAATTCAGTGGACTTTGCTTATGATTGGAAACTAATCTCCATTTGAGAAGAGATTAAATAAATGTACTGCCCAGGAGTGGGCTACTTTGACTACTGGTTAGGGGTGGAATACTTGTTGACTCTGATGAGACTTGGTGCTTTGCAATTGAATTGAGAACTTACTTGTTAAAGGAATGAGTTACACTGTATTTTGATTTTCTCTGTTCTATGAATGTTCGCTTTAATCTGTCACTGAATAAATGGCGTTTGCTATGATGGTAATCCGAACCTTGGAAGTTGTCTTTGCTTGGCATTTTAAGGAGTTGGAAGAATGGAATAACTGCAGTTTTCTTTAGTCCTTTTCAGGACTCTTCAAACATCAAGTTGCTTCAGGCACTTCAGGCTTCCAGTTTTGAAAGGAAAAATGGAAGAAACCAGTTCCACTTCAGATTACTGAATGAAAAGACTCTGTGAAGATGTTAATGGAGCTGGTAGTTTCTTTCTTGTCCCTGTCCCCAGCTTGCTATGCTAGAGACTTGGGGGAATTTTCTCCTTTAGGTAAGATCTAGAACCCCCTGTCTTGGTTGAGCTGAATTATCTCACTCGTAATGGGAGTTTCTTCACTCTGTATTGGTCTTGTCTTCTCCTACATGTACCTTCTCTGATTTCTATTTTTTTTAACAATTTGGATAAATAAGTTTCCTTGCTATTTTTTCTATGTTTATTCACTGTGGAATTGGTATTAGGTAGGAGAGGGGTCAAGCCTTGGATATAGAGCTTCTCTTTAACCAGAAAGTGACAAAGTGATCAGAAGTTAGGTTGACCCTGATCATATCCTCTAGATCAGTGGTTCTCAACTTCCTAATGGCAGGAACCTTTAGTACTCATATGTGGGCGTATCTGCATGTGGGCAGACCTGTCTGGAGACTGATAGAGAAGTGGTGCCTCAGTTCATAAGACCAGCAGAAATATGTGTTTTCTGATAGTCTTAGGCGACCCCTGTGAAAGAGTCATTTGACCCCAAAGGGGTCACGACCCACAGGTTGAGAATCACTGCCCTATATGAACAATATTTAAGGGAACAGTCTGATATACTTCTAGCCTGATACCCCATCTCTCTGAGCAGAGGCCTTTGGCCCAAATCTCCTCCTTTTCCTCCCTCCACCAGAGGAACTGAAATGGAACGAAGGTCTCTCTTGGAGAAAAAAGAGACTAGAGATGTCTATTCTGCCTCTCTTTGAGGCACACAATGACAATCTTTCCCACAGTTGGACATCACTACAAAGCATCCCTACATGTAGGGCTCTCACATCTTTATACATTGTTTTCTGGTTGCTTGGGTATTCCCTAGTTCTCCTATGTTCATAGTCATGAGCAGGAATAGAATCATAGAATTTGGAAGCTGGAAGGGACCTCAGTAGCTATCTAGTGCAGCCCATATACAAAAAGGAACCCCCTTTATAAAACATTTGTTTAATGGTCATCCAATCCCTGCTGGAAGACCAGAAAGGAGTGAGAACACATCACCACCTGAGATTTGCAGGCCCATTTTCGAATATGTTCAATTGTTAGATTTCTCTTCCTCTCCATGGGAAGCCTATGATTGCTTCTTTGCACCTTCTACTTATTGTTTCTGGTTTTTAGCCTCTAGCACTAACCTTTCCATGTGAGACACCTTCAGATGCTAGATGAAAGCTCTCATGTGTCTCTTGAGTCTTCCTGGGACTTGAATAAGCATTCCCATTTCCTTCAACTGGTCCTCAATGACATAGAACTCAAGGCCCTTCACCATCTTCAGTTGTTCTCCTCTGGACCCTCTCCAACTTATCAATGTCCTTCCCAGACTCAATCATAATATTCTAGATAAGATTTTAAGCTAGAAGCTTAAAAGGGCTGGTGAAAGAAGGAAACTTGTGACAAGCAAAGAAAGCAAAGATTTGTCAACAAGACACACCTAGTCCCAGGTACAAGTGTCTCTCTCCATTTGTATTTAGTACATGATCTATACATCAGTAGTATGGGACCATTTACTACAGAGGCAGATAGTCTTTTCATCTCAATATATCCTAAGTATATTTTTATTATAACGCAACATAACTGACACTTACAATAATAATCCTAATTCATTAAGAAAATTTTTAATTATAATCATGCTGTTTTAGAACAGGAATATTCTGTAGAAATCAGTCATCTAATGCACAACCTTCTTTTTATGACAAAATCCAGAATCCTAAGAGATTAAATTACTTGGCAATTATTGTTAGACTTGGGGCAAAAAGTTAGGTTTTCTGACTTCCGATACAAATAATTTCCCACTAAGGCAGGGAAATATGTTACAAAGGTGTCTATCAAAAAACAGTATTCAAGTTTAATTACTTTGCATTTAGATCTTTTTATATGGAAACCATGCCCAAACAGAATACTTTCTTCCTTAAGAATGCTATATAATTTCACTTTGGTTCAAATCAATTTGATGTGCAATTATTAAGTGCCTACTAAGTTCAAGGAAGTGTAAAACATTAATGGTCTTTATCTTTAATATCCTATATTGGCATCAGCAGTTCAGGTTTGTGATTGCAATATTACCAAGGAGTAAAAATGACTGGAGAAGTTCATGGGTTTGCTTAAAGTCACAGAAAGTTAAATGATCACATCTGATACCTTTTTGTTTTCCCCATTTAGCTCAAGCTAAAACTGTTAAAAATGAAAGTTAGCTATCCTTGGGGGATGAATGGTCTGAGTAAACTTACCTTAGCTAAGACCTAAAAGATCCAGTGATAATGAAAGAGCAGAATGAAATCTAAGTGATTACATGTTCAAACATTGCCAGAGGAATTGGAAAGGATCCCCACCTTTCCTTTTCTTCTTTGACTGTATGGGATCTAGTTTCATCCTTTCGGGTTTAATAAGGAGAACTAAATAGAAAAAAAGTTCATTTCCTTGTAATATAACAGGAACAATAAGAATGTAATTCTAAATATATTAATTTGGGCAGCCCTCTGCTAGTAGCTATAATATACTGACAAGAGCAATGTTTTTTAATCCCATCTCTGACACTTAAGAGCTGTATGAACATGAGATAGTTATTCACCTCCCTAATCCTCTGTTTTCTCATATCCAAAGGGGAGATCATTCTAACTGTAGGACCAATTTCTCAGGGAGGTTGTAAGAAAGTTCACAAATCTGAAAACACTAGAGAAATATCAGTTCACAATATTGTTGTTATTAGTCTAAATGATGCATATTTAGATGGCCACTATTGCATTTTTCAAATATATATTTTGTACTTTACCATAGACATAAATCCATTTTATGTACTACACATAATTTTTTGCCACTAAATTCTCTTTGCTTTTTTGCCTCTAGCATAGATGGAGGCAAAATTAGAATGTTCCATATTATACAATTGGTCTACTTGCTTACATGGATATTTTAAAATTTTGGCTAAGTAATTCTGCCCAGAATGAAATACTAAAGATGGAATTTACATGAAATCACTCCCTATTGCTGTTCACTCAGTCTGATAGAATAAAATAAAATTATTTTAAAAATATTCCTATTTTTAGGTGTGCTATTACTAAATATTATGTCTTCAGCTTTCAAAGTCAGCTAAACATTATTCTTTGTACCTATTAATTTTAATCTCTAATTATCTCTCAACATATAAAACTTCATTTAAAATCTTCAGAATCATGAATCAACTTGCAGAAACCATTACCAGTGCCAAAATACAAAGGATTATTATTAGTAGAGCATGAATAGAACTACCAGTGTAGGCTTTGACAACAATCTTTTGCATGTATACCTGCAGATACACACATATATATGTGTATGTATATGTATATACATGTATAAATATATGCACAGATATATGGACAGGTAGATTTTAAAGAGATATACATTTCATATAATAAATGCAAATGTATAAATATACATATTAAGGTATATCAGGTATTCCCACTTGCAAATGTCATTCTGTTTACTGTACCAAACCTGAAAATGCTATAGGGCCTCAGCAATGAGATCCATGTTCACACAAGAGTGACAGCCTAGCAGTCCATTAAAAAAAAACGGATTAAAGACATTTTGCCCCAATTATGACACATAGTTGGAGAGATACCTCATTAAGTTAGGCTATCTGGACCTGTCTTGGATTTTGAGTTGATCTTAGAAACAACTGGGAGGAGAATACACTGGATCACCTTTGGGAAATTAAGCAGTCCCTCCATTGTTCCTAAGCTGCTTTATGACACAAATGTCCATCCTTTAAATAATATTATTCTCCAAGTCTTGCTATGATTCTACAAAATATGAAATGTTATCATCTCAGAAGAATGAAAAATTGTAGGTGAAGTAAAGGATAGTGGAAATTCTTCTTGTGACTCTTATTGGTAAGTGTGACTCAGGTCCGTTTGGTGGTTTCAGTTTAAGATTGAAATAGAATAAGACAGTTATAGAACACCTAACATTTAGCAAAAAGAACTTTCCTAGGGGAGGCTAGGTGGCACAGTGAATAGAGCACCAGCCCTGGAGTCAGGAGGACCTGAGTTCAAGTCCTGCCTCAGACACTTAACACAAAAACTAGCCATGTGACCTTGGGTAAGTCACAACCCCAACTGCCCTCCAAAAAGCAAAAAAAAAAAAAGTTTGCTTAATGGTAACATGGTACAGGTATTTAGCAAGGCATATTTGCTAAAGCAATATTGTTATATTTAGCAATTTGGGCAAGTAATTGCATTAAACTTAAGTTTATGTAAGAAACCATCCCAATCCACAGCAAGTTTATAGTTTAGTATGTGTGCTGAAGGATTAAGAAAAAAATCACAAAATGATTCAAAAGAAAAGGTACCACCAAAGACTTAAAAAAATGATTTCATAAGACAGATATTTGGATGGAGCCAATTTTAAGTGTTGTGGATAGTATGAGAAAAGTGACATAATAGGACCAACTCTGAGAACAGTCAGAGATTAAGCTAGAGAGGCACCCTAGAGGTAGATTATGGTGCGTTTTAAATGCCTATATATGAAAAATATCGAGAAGCATGGGGAAACATAAATGGATTCAGAGTCAACCAAGCAGAACCAGGAAAACAATATGCTCACTGACTGCAATTAATGGAAATGACTAAAAATATTGTGAAATTAGCATTGTATTAGTATAACCATCAAGGTTGGCCCTGGAGATTAGTTGAGAAAATACATGTTCTCTTTTCTTTGTAAAGGTGGAGGACCAGAGGTGTGAAGTATTTACTATCAGACATGATTGACTTGTTTATTAGTTTTGATGAACTTTTTTTGCAAGGGATGAATCATTGGGTGTGGAATATATTAGAAAATGAAGAAAATGTAAAAAAAAGTCATTAATATTTTTTATCTCTATATGAAGCTACTAGGGAGAGAGAAAAGGGGGAGGGGTGTGTGTGTATGTGATAGAGGGGGGGAGAGAGAGACAGAGAGAGAGAGGGACAGAGAGACAGAGACAGAGAGAGAGACAGAGAGACAGAAATGGAGAAGGTAAAGGAGACAGATAAACAGAGACAGTCAAAAAGAGACATTTAACAGCTACAGCTATTAAAACTTTTTCTTAAAATTTTATGGTCCAATGATATGTCTGGGAAATCTTATGCATGTGTTTTGTCTATGATATTGCTCTGGTTCCAATATAGTTTATTGATCTTGTTCACTGGGATATTTTGAAATATGTACTATAATATTATTTCAATACATTGCTGTGTAAATACATACAATTTGTCATCTTTTTATCTATGGTTGATATAATGTACTTTTGATGTACAATTCTAGGCAACTGAATGAATGTATATGTATATGTGTATATATATATATATATATATATATATATATATATATATATATATATATATAAAATTATTTATTAGGTCCGTACTTGTACACCCTGAAATAACAGGTTGCATTTATTGCATGATTGACATTGGTCATTAAGACTGGACCTTTCTGTAATTTCTGTTGGCAGTGATCTGAATTATACTAAATTGCCTTCATAAACCTTTCATTCCACAAACACATTCAGAGGACTCAGTCATTTATTCCATTCTTCTTTGTTGACAGATTGTTAGCTGAGTTCATGTAGATGTCTCCAGTAGTATCCCTTTTTATTTTATTTTTGCATCTTTTTCATTCAGTATAACCAGGGGATATATTTTCTTAAATTAAACAAATGTATTTTCAGTTACATTGAACAAATCCAATGATGGTTACCTGCTCTTGACCTTGACTAATGCTAAATTTGCTTAAAAATAATTTCTGTAGGTTTCTGACCTGTTTATCATATGCCATAACAATATTTTTCAGTGCCATTTCTCCTTTTTGGTAAGCAAATATTAATTTTATGTAACTTCTTTAGGACAATAAGTCTGGTGTTTTATTAATTGAATTTTTTAAAGGATAATTTCCAAAACATTTTACCAGTTCTGAACTTCTTAAGATTGGTGTTTATATGGGTGTTGTTTGCTTTTACTGTATTCTAACCATTCTCCTTTGATTTGAAGGTAACAGTAAGTATTTTCACATTTTCAGGTTCAGTTTTATAATGGTACTTTTATGCCTAATGCATATTGCCTGTAGGGGACTAAGATATTTTTAAATATCAGAGTCATTGTTGTTGTGTAGGCATTTCAGTTGTATCTGACTCTTCATGTCCCTATTTTGGGGGTGGAAGGCTTTCTTGGTAAGGGTACTGAAGTGGTTTTGCTATTTCCTTCTCCAGCTCATTTTTCAGATGAGAAAACTGAGGTAATCAGGATTAAATGATTTGCCCAGTGTTACACAGGTAGTACGTATCTGAGACCAGATTTGAACTCATGAAGATGAGTCTTCCTGATCCCAAGTCTAGTGTTCCATCCACTCTGACACCTAGCTGCCCAAAAGCAAAAACAGATCTAATTAAAAGAGATAAACAGGGAAAGTACATACATTAGTTTAATATGACCTCCAGTTTCCAGCACCATCTATTTGGTTGCTATCTTTCCTTGATGTACTTAAGAATTTTATGCTTATTAAAGCTAAATTAGATTGTATAAAATCAAAGAAAGATTTAATGAGATAAAGAAATTGTCATATAGATGCTGTTTTGGTTCATTATCTTCTTTAATTTGAAATTTATACTTAATTATATTTAAGAGAAATTATAATGGCATTAAAACTTGTGAGTACTACAATGGGTTTAAACTTAAATCTCCCTGAAAACAAAACAAAACAAAACAAAACAAAAACTATACATGAACTCTTCCAGGCATTATTGTTTTGGTCGTGTGTTTTGAATGGAGTATCCCATGTGGACTTCAAACACTCTAGCATTCTCCCTTTATTTGTGCCTGTTTTATACATTTGCAGTATGTGAATATGCCATGAATGCAGAACTGCATCAAAGGTTTTACACTAATCAACAAATACAGTATCAAATGTAAGGTTGTTTTCAGGAAGTTTGTTTATTAACAAACCTTTGTATTATTATTTCTAATATATAAGAGGTAATTTATATTTCTCATGTAGGTTATGTGTGTCCACATGGATTTGTCTAGATATAATTCTTAAGAAGGTGTGAAAGGAGTCTCGTGAATCCACCCTTCTCCAATGGAAACTTTGATTCCTGTTAGGGAGGAAATCAGGAAATTGTTGCCAGAGCCTGGGAATTTTTTTCTTCTCAGAGAAAGGGAGTACAAGACTAGAATTATAGTTATCTGTTCCTTAAATGTTATTAGTTTAAGGGAGATAATGTTTAGCTTCAAGATGAGTTCCTGATTGCTATCTCTTAACAAGGAAGTAGTGCCACAAGTTATATATGCAAAGCTTGACTCCCTTCTGAAAGGAGGCAAGAAAGAGGAGAGTAGAAAAAGGAAAGAGGGGGAAAAGAGAGAGAGAGAGAGAGAGAGACAGACAGACAGACAGACAGAAAGAAAGACAGAAACAAAGAGACAGAGAGAGACAGAGACAGAGAGAGAGACAGAGACAGAGAGAGACAGAGAGAGAGAGAAAGAGACAGAGACAGAGACAGAGACAGAGTCAGTGTATCCCAGATCTCTCTCACCCAAGAGGTAATTCCCTGAAGCAACCTGGGGATAAGATATGATTAAATTCCTGCTTTCTCTACATTTTGACTTCTACTCAGTCTATCTCTCCCTTCTGGGATCTGTCTCTTTGAAAAAGAATCTTGAATTATATATCTTCTCTCTTGAAGCTGGAAACTAGAAGACCAAGTTCTCCCTGCTCAAGTTCTCTCTAATTTTACCACACACAAGTGGGAAACATTGAACCAATATTCACTAATATGGAGAGATTCATGCAAATAGGATTTGATCCTTGGGTTACAAATATAGTTATCATCATCATAATCATATCATTCGCATTTTTTCTTACGTAGTTTAGATAAAAATTGTCCAAAGATAAGTCCTTATTCTGTTTTTATGCTGATTGTTGTCCAGGTATACAAAATAGCTTCCTTTTGCCATTGAATAAGAATATTGACATGTAAGCTCTTCCCTGAAAACTCACTAACAGCATTTTCAAAATAACTCCAATAGCAGATAGTACAATGGAGATACCATATACCTTGTCCTATTCCTATGTGATTTTAATTTCTTCCACTATGGCTACTTGAGAACCAGGGCTACTGGAATGTAGAAGATTCAACAACCTGAGGTTGAATAGTCACCTTGTGATATTCCCATTTCAGATTCCATAGACCTTTCTCCTTTTTTTCTTCTTCATGGAGTCAGGAGCAAGAAGGGATCTTCTCATGATTGCATGTGCATATTAAACTTGGGAAGTAGCAAACATGAAATTAATTAAAGCAAAATAAGAAGTTGCAAATATTTTAGCCTTTACAGGGATAGTCTCCTGAGGTTACTTCAAATTTTCTAGTAATAGTCCATGTGAGAAATGAAATACAAGCTTAGGATGTGCTCCCATTTCCTAGCAAATAAATATTCTTCCTTTCAAATAGCAATGACTTATCTAAGTATAGAATCTGAGAAGGGTGGTAGGAAGTCATCTTCTCTCCTGGCTACATATCTATGATTGATTGGTAGTAGTGAAAGCATACTAGACATAGACCTCAAGGTGCTAGATGTGTTCTGCACTTTCAGATTTAAATAAGTACATTTAAGTAAGAAAAAAGACATGTCCAGAGACTCTAAATAGCAAATACCATTTGGGAGAGATGGGAGCATCTCAGTAATGAATTGTTTGATGATGTAATCAAAACATATTCTAGTGAGGAACAAAAGGGGAAAGCATAAACAAAAAAATTGTGACTGAATTGGGATGCCTTTGTTGAATTCCATTTGTAGAAGACCAAGTACATAATCAAGCATGTACAAAAGAGTGTCTTGGATCTGTGATCCTATTTTCTTTTCCCCCTAGCTTTTATTTGTTTATTTATTTATAGTTTTCAACATTCATTTCCATAAGATTTTTAGTTCCAATTTTTTCCCACTTCTTTCCCCTACCCCCACCTCAAGATGGCATACATACTGAATACCCCTTCCCCCAGTTTGCCCTCTCTTATAATTCCACACCCCCCCACACACACATTACCCCTGGATATCCCCTTTGTGCCGTTCCTCCTTATTTTCTCTTACGGCAAGATGGATTTCTATGACCCTTTGCCTGTATATGTTTATTTCCCAGTTGCACGTAGCAACAATTTTTTAATATTTGTTTTTAAAACTTTTGAGTTCCAGATTCTCTCCCTTCTTGCCTCCTCACCCACCCCCACTGGGAAGCCAAGCAATTTAATATAGGTTATACACATGCAGTTCTGCAAACCATTTCCATAGTAGTCATATTGTAACTATATTTCCCTTCATCCTATCCCGCCTACATTTATTCTGTTTTCTTCTTTGACCTGTGCTTTTTCAAAAGCGTTTGCTTCTGACTACCCTTTCCCCAAATCTGCCCTCCCTTCTGTCATCCCCCCTTATCCCCTTACCCCCCCCACTTTCTTGTAGGGTAAGATACCCAATTGAGTGTGTATGTTATACCCTCCTTAAGTAAAGTCCAATTAGAGTAAGATTGACTCATTCCTTTCACCTCCTTCCTCTTTCCCTCCCTTGTACAACTTTCTTTTGCCGCTTTTATGTATGATAATTTACCCTATTCTATTTCTCCCTTTCTCCTTCTCCCAATATATTCCTCTCTCACCTTTTAATTTTATATTTTTGATCACATCCCTTCACGTTCAACTTACCCTGTGCCCTCTATGTATACAGGTACACACATATACGCATATGTGAATACACATACATAAACTCACCTATACATACATATATGTAGACACATATGTATATACATATATATGTATGGATGTGTATATATGTATATTTATATTTTTATATGTATATGTGTGTATGTGTATATTCCCTTCCTTTTCCTAATACTCAGAGAAGTCTCCTGAGTTACAAATACAAGTCTCATGAGTTTTTCAATGTAGGAATGTAAACACTTCAACTTTAATACATTCCTTATCATTTCTCTGTCCTGTTTATCTTTTCATGTTTTTCTTGCTTCTTGTATTTGAAAGTCAAAATTTCTATTCAGGTCTGGTCTTTTAATCCAGAATATTTGAAAATCCGATATTTCATCAAACATCCATGTTTTCCCCTGAATTATTATACTAAATTTTGCTGGGTAGATGATTCTTGGTTTTTGTTCCTAGCTTATTGTTCTGGAATATCATATTCCATGCACTTTGATCCCTTAATGCCTTAATGTAGAAGCTGCTACATCTTGTGTTATCCTGATTGTGTTTCCACAATATTTGAATTGTTTTTTCCTGACTGTTTGTAATAATTTCTCCTTGACCTGGGAACTCTGGAATTTGGCTATGATATTCCTAGGTGTTTTATTTTTTGAGATATTTTTCAGGACATGATTGATGAATACTTTCAATTTCTCTTTTACTCTCTGGTTCTAGAACATCAGGGCAGTTTCCCTTGATAATTTCTTGAAAAATGATTTCTAGGCTCTTTTTTTAATCATGACTTTTAGGTAGTCCAATAATTTTTAAATTATCTCTCTTAGATCTTTTAGTAGTTTTTCCAGTGAGACATTTCATGTCATCTTCTATTTTTTCATTCCTTTGGTTCTATTTTATAATTTTTCTTGATTTCTCATAAAGACATTAGGATCCTTTTGCTCCAATCTAATTTTGAAGGAATTATTTTCTTCATTGAGCTTTCAAACCTCATTTTCCATCTGACCAATTCTACTTTTTAAGGCATTCTTCTGCAAATTGGCTATTTGGACTTCTTTTGACATTTGGGTTAGTCTGTTTAAAAAAATAGAATAAATATGACATTAAATAAATATTTTCTTAAGTACTTTTTGGGTCTCTTTTAGCAAACTGTTGATTTGTTTTTCCTGATTTTTTTTCATCATCCTCATTTCTGTTCACAATTTTTCTTCTATTTCTCTTACTTGATTTTCAAAATCCTTCTTGAACTCCTCCATGGCCTGCAACCAATTCATATTTTTCTTGGGGGCTTTTGACGCAAGAGTTTTGACTTTGTTGTCTCCTTTAGTTCTATGTTTTGATCATCTTTGTCACCAGAGAACAATTCTATAATCTGATTCCTTTTCCTTTGTTTGCTCATCTTCCTAGCCAATCACTTGTCTTTTGAGCTCTCTGCCATGGTAGAACTCTGCTTCCAGAATGGAGAGTGCCATACCCCAATTGTCTGAAGTTTTGCATAGCTGTTGTTAGAGCTACTTCTGGGTACCTGCCTCAAAACTGTGAGGAGGCCTACGTCTCCACAACCTCAACAAGCTCTACCATGCCAGAGCTCCTCCTTACCTCAGGGCTGCCACCCAAGTCTGTGACCTAGATCCAAGCAGGGCAAAGCAAGAGAATAATGCCTCAGTGTCAGCAATGAGATTCCTGTAATTGCCCTCCAGTTATGCATTTGGTTCACCCACCATCTGTGGTTTTGTAGCTTTGGAAGAGGCTGTATTTCTGTCACAGCCACTGCTGCCTTGGACACCTGGGGGCAGGGACCAGATTTCACTCTTCTCTCATCCAAGTCCTAGAGAGTTTCGCCACTGACCTTTTACTTTCTCTTTGGCATTCATGGGTTGAGAAGTCTAGAAACTGCCACAGCTGCCGGTGATTCAGTCCCCTGTGGTTTTCTCTGGCCAGTTTCTGCTGCTGGTCTGTGCTGGCATGGTCCATGCAGGGTTGTGCTCTGCTCCCAGCCTGGTGGAATAGATCCTTCCTTATGGCTTGCCAGGCAGATTTTAGTGGGGGATTTGTTTCTGTCATTTGGTGGGTTATGTAGCCTCCTCCTCCTCCCCCCCCCCCATGATGGTATGCAATCAAGTATAAGATCTGCAAATACTTTCACATTGGACATTAGTCTGGTTGTATAGAAGGGTTGTAACCAATGAAGTGAACTATGGGAAAGAAGAAACAAAACCAAACATGGAAAAGAATGAAAGCATGTAGATTGCATCAGTCTCCATATAAACTCTGTTCTTTCTAGATCTTTCTCTGAATGTAGACCTCTCCTTCCATCTTGAGACTTGTAGAGTTGTCTTATAACTGTGCATTGTTGAGAAGAGTCCATTTTATCAAAGTTGGTCATCACAAATATGTGTCTGTGATTGTGTACAAATTTTTCCTGGTTCTGCTCTTCTCACTTAGCATCAGTTTGTATAATAAGCCTCTCCATATAAATATGAAGTCCTTCCCCTCCCCATTTCTTACAGCACAATAGTATTCCAATACATTCATATACCACAACTTGTTTAGCCCTTCCCCAATTGATGGGCATCCTCTTAATTTCCAGCTTTTTGCCACCACAAAGAGAACTGCAATAAATATTTTTGTACATATGGGTCTTCCTCCCACTTCTGTGATCTTTTTGGGATACAAACCCAGAAGGTGGTATTACTGCATCAAAGGGAATGTAATTATTTATAGCCCTTTGGGCATAGTTCCAGATTGCTCTCCAGAATGGTTGGATCAGTTCATAGCTCCACCAACAATACATTAGTGTTCCAATTTTTCCACATCCTCTCCAGTATTTGTCATTTTCCTATTTTGTCATCTTAGCCAATCTGACTGGTGAGAGGTGGTACCTCAAAGTTGTTTTGATTTGTATTTCTCATTAATTCAATCATCCTTAAGGAGTCTTGTCTCCTTAATGGACACAAAGTACAAAGGTCAATGTTCTCCACCCCTACATCACAGTAAATCACAATTTTCTTAGTATCAGATACTCAAGAAGTGATCTTTTTTATCTTGACTTGAGTCTGACTCTCAGCTTCCATGGTTCCTCTTCCATGGTCCCAATACACTGCCCTAATGTACACAACTGTCACTTGGGTTTAAAGGCAGGCAACTCCCAGTCCTTGTTCAGCTCCTTGTCTCGTTCTTCTTCTAGTTCCTTCAATACTTCCTGTTCCATGTTGAAACTCACAGTGTCCATCTACCTCATGTCCTCCACAGTTTCTGTTTCTGGGAACACAAAGCATAACAAAATCAAAACACCATTCATACACATTTCCAGCACCATCATCAATTCACTATTTGCCTGTGAAATCAACAGGCACCCACAAACAAGGTCAAAGAGGTCAATATAAATCATCAGTAAAGTCCCAGGACGTCTAGAACCCTCCTCCAGGACTTCTGTAAATAGAGAACCAGAAAAATTCTCTGTCAGGGCTTCCAGTAAGATCTCAGGGCTTCTGTAGAAAGTATATCAAATGTCAACACAGCAAGAACAAGCATAGAGTGCCAGCTTACCACAAGTTTTTTCCTTCTTCACCACAGGAGCTCCCTTCTCATTTCTGCTCTCTCCAGCTTTGGCCTCTCCTTATATAGGGTCATTAGCTCCTCCCCTTGCAACAGGAGTACACAAGTTCTAAGGTTCACAAGTTCTGGATCCCAGTACTTGATATAATCATGAACTGAAACACGGTGTTAACTATTTCCGTTTTAATTAAGTAGCTGAAACAAGATGTTAACTACTTCTTTGATTACCATTGCGCCACCCCATGGGAAGTGTATTGTTAATGTAATTTTGCTTTGATGGCATTACCCCCTTCATTGCTGTGCATAGAATTCTTTGTTGCTATGATTGATTTGCCTTTCTGGTGTTGGGATTTGGCTTAGGTGTTTGAATAAAGGTTTTGGTTCGGTCTTCCATGTGCAGAGTCTATTATATTATGTGATTCAGAATTATACTGGCATATTCATAACTGCTGTAGGCACTGTGAATATTGGGTTGATGCTACAGACCATTAACCACAGGAAAAGATATCAGGAAAAGGGAAGCAGGTATGTAAGGAGAGGGAAGAAAGGAGATGGGTACTTTAAAAAAAAACCAGTTCATAGATGTGGTTGCAAAGCAGGGAACTTAACTTGCAACATTCAAGGATATGAGACAAACATTAGGGATTAGTCAGGTACACAGAAAATAAGATTTTCTTGTCAACACATAGACCCCCAAGTTATTGAGCAGGTATAGATTTAGGGAAGGCTGTCATTGTTACTGGACAGAAGTCAACCATATCACTAGGGCAATCAGTGTTTTAGTCATGCCACACATAAGACATCCTATTATCTGGCAAGTTTTATTGTCACATAAACTTTTGTTTAGCATCATCAGTGTTTGGAGTTTTAAGGAAACAAATATAAAAAAATTTTAAAGTTATAACTGTGGACAATGACTTTGTACTTTGAGAGATAAAAGGAGGGGAAATGAGGGTCAATGAGACGTGATTCATTAGGTACCCGTTAGGAAACAATCATTGTCAACTAGAAAGCATGTGAAAAAAATTTCTGGCTTAAAAAATGTAAACTAATGCTATATAAGAAGTGTCACTTTGTTAATTGTTATTTTTTCCTTGTGGATGCTTGACATTTCATATTGAAACTTCTTTCAGATACAAATAAAATATTTAGAATGCTGTGGTAGAAGGATGTGAATTATGCCCCTGGTAGCTGGTGATTCTCAAATGAGCATCAAGATGAGTCTCAAAATCATCAAGAGGCTTTTCATGCTTCTCTTGATTCTTGTATTTGAAAGTCAGATTTTCTATTCAGCCCTGATCTTTCCATCAAGCACGTTTGAAAGTCCTCTACTTCATGAAATATCCATTTTTTTCCTCTGAAGTATTATAGTCAGTTTTTCTGGGTAGGTGATTCTTGGTTTTAATACTAGCCCTCCTGACCTCTGAAATATCATAATCCAAACCCTTCAGTCCCTTAATGTAGAAGCTGCTAGATCTTGTGTTATCCTGATTGTATTTCAACAATGCTCAAATTGTTTCTAACTGCTTGCAGTGTTTTCTCCTTGATCTGAGCACTCTGGAATTTGGCTACAGTTTTTCTAGGAGTTTTCCTTTGAGGAACTCTTTCAAGAGGTGATAGGTGGATTCTTTCAATTTCTACTTTGCCCTCTGTTTTTAGAATAGCAGGGCAGTTTTCCTTGATAACTTGATCATTTCTTGAAAGATGAGGTCTAGGATTTTTTTTTAATCATGGCTCTCAGGTAGTCCAATAATTTTCAAATTATGACTTTTGGATTTATTTTCCAGGTCAGTTGTTTTTCTGATGAGATATTTCACATTACCTTCTATTTTTTCATTCTTTTGGTTCTGTTTTATAATTTCTTGATTTCTATTACTCATAAAGTCACTAGGTTCTATTTGCACCATTCTAATTTTGAAGGAATTATTTTCTTCATGAGCTTTTGGACCTCCTTTTCCTTCTGGTCAGTTCTGCATTTAAAGGCATTCTTCTCCCCATTGGCTTTTGGGACCTCTTTTGCCATTTGATTTAGTCTGTTTTTTAAGGTGTTATTTTCTTCACTATTTTTTGTGGTCTCCTTCAGTAAGCTATTGACTAGGTTTTCATGATTTCCTTGCATCATTCTCATGTCTCTTCCCATTTTTCCTCTATTTCTCTTACCTGATTTAAAAAAATCCTTTTTGAGTTCTTCCATGGCCTATGACCATTTCATATTTTTCTTGGCCGATTTGAATGTAGGATCTTTGACTTTGTTGTCTTCTTTTGGTTTTATGTTTTGATCTTGTTTGTCACCAAAGTAAGATTCTATAGTCTGCCCTTTTTAAAATGCTGTTTGCTCATCTTCCCAGTCAAATACTTGACTTTCTAAGTCTTTGTCAAGGTAGGACTCTCCATCCAATAAGGGTGGGGGTAGGTGTCTGTCCTGGGTTTCAGGGGTTTTGTATCAGCCATTTGGTCCCCCACTGTCTGTGAGCCCAGAGGTCTGGAAGAAGTCACTACTTCTGCTGCTGCTGCTGCTGCTGCTGCTGTCACTGTCACCCCTGACCTAGGGCTGGACCATGCTCCTATATCACCCAGGTCTCACGTAGTTTTCTCACTGCACTTCCATGTTGTCTTTGGTGTTTATGAGTTGAGACATCTGGAAGCCATCATAGCTGCCTGTGATTTTGTCCCCTAAGGCCTTGTCTGGCTTTGTCTCTGCTCTTGTGGCCCCCATCAGACTGCTCTTGGCTCTCAGTCTAGTGTGATATACCCTTCATGTTGACCTTCCAGTTTGTCTTGAGCTGCAGATTTGTTTCACTCTGTCATTTTGTGGGTTCTGTAGCTCTAGAGTTTGTTTAGAGTCATTTTTTGCAGGTATTTAGAGGGGTTTTGCGGAGAGCTCTATTAAGTCCCTGCTTTTACTCTGGCATCTTGGCTCCAGCCTCTCTATCCTTCATTCTTGAAGAGGACTATGACATTAGGACAATGATGTCATAACTTACAAGTGAATTGGATTTAAATGAGGGAGGGCTGTGCAGTCACCAGCCACATCCTTCCTTTACAGCCATCTGGTTCCAGTGGCAAGATATAGATTAGGACAACTGGAGATGGCTCCAAATTCAGTGTGAGGCTTTGGCTTTGTAAAGTTAACGTCTTTTCCAGTTTGCAGTGCATCTGGGGCTGTCTCTAGTCATCCCAATGTGTGACTTGCCACTGGACCCAGAGGGCTCTAGAGTAGAGAACAAGGCTGGTGACTTTGTACAACCTCCCCTCACTTAAATCCAGTCACTTGAAAGTCACAGCATCATCTTCCTGGTCCATGGTCCTCTTCAAGAATGAAGGATGAACAACAACAATGTTTAGGCTCAAAATATCATCCCTACTCAACTCTGTCTCTAAGAATCCAAGATTTCCTTCAAGACTCAGCTCTGGTGTTAGGTACACCATGAAATCTTCCTCATTCCCTACCTTATTACTTGTCAATGATCTTTCTCCAAATTACATTCATGTCTGTCTGTCTGTCTGTCTTTCTGTCCATCCATCTGTCCATCCATCTATCTATCTGTCTAACTTTTTCACAAGGTTGTATGTACCAATAAGACACAAACTTCTTGAAGGTAGGGGTCATTTGTCCTTAATCTCTGTATCCTTGGAACTTAGATGATTGGAAGTCCCATTGTTTCTTGTTAGACAGTTGTTTATGTATCTAGATTTTCCAGTGTAATTTGTGTGTGTGTATAGTGTTTATTGTTTTATCTATAAATATATATATATATATTTTCATGTGTAGCATATATGTACATATAGAAACCTTGAATGCATGTGTACACAATTATGTACTAATATAAATATATTTACATATTTTGTACACTCACATCAATATATCACATACAATCTATCAACATGAAAAAATGAAATTCTACATAATACGTTAGTTTGGGATATTTATATGTTTGACATCTATGCCTCTATTGACTGCATATATATAATACGAAAATATATATATATATATATATTATATAATTATATATATAAATATATTACATATATTTATATAAAATAAATATATTATATAATTAGATATAAATATATAAATGTGAATATACTTATGAATACAACATTTGCATTGAATATATTTATGGGTTGTTTATATGTCCCAATGCAGATGGTTATCATTATGGCCTTGTGTTTTAGGGTCTTGCCCTAATATAAGCTGACTATATTAGCCTGGGAAAATTATTTATGTTTTCAATTCTTCAAATAATTATCTAAGAACCTAAATTTTAAATCATTTGCCAATCTACATTGCCAAAGGTATTTTCCTCATCAAGTTTTCATGTAGTAATGAAATAACTTACCCAGGCCCATACCTTGTACCCTCAGATGTGGTCTGCCTCATCTCTGTACATACATATTCAAAGTACTCAATACACACATATGTGCATTATATTTTTGTACATGTGTTCCTATACATAATTCAGCTATATGTGTTTTGAAATTATACTTTAATTAATAAAAATATGATTCGGTCCTTCAAAAGGATTTTATTAATGTTCTTTGAATGGATTGGTGATTCTGTGAAAATAGAGAAGAAAATTTAACTATATGGACTTTGTTGAAAGATCATCTCATATTTCATAGAAAAGAAAGACCAGAAGTTTAAAAAAAGATATTTTGCACATCATCAGTTACCTAGTATCATTCTGATTCTTTCCTCCAAAAGTTGAAATACAGCTCAAAGCACTAAACCCATTCTCCAGTGATTGGGACAAAAGTAGGTTAGTAGTATGGGTTGCTAGGAGACCAATGTCAGCATCATCTATGACCTTGCAGGGTATTTAAAAAAACTGTATAGATTTATTGAGCTCTGTGGCACATTTTTTAAGTCCTCTGCTCTGGCTGTCACTCTCCATTTCTGTCTGTCTTGGAGTGTTTCTCTCTCTCTCTAATGCGCGCGCGCACACATACACACACACACACACAACTATACAACTCTGCTTCTTGGTTCCTCCTAATTCCTCAATGTTATTACCATGCCACATTTAGTGCTGGTATTGTCTCTGAGCTAACAAGACACTCTAAAAGCAGCATCAGCAAAACTTGATCCTTGAACAAGCATGCTTGTTCTTACTGTCGCTGTAAGGAATCTAGGAATCAGTTATACCAGGAGGAGCATTATGAAAAATGTATAAACATCACAAAGTAATTTTGCTGTCACATTCAAAATGTTTTCTCAAAGTTGCAACCACAGTTTTCACAGTTGAGGTGGTTTAAGGTTAAGTAATCTCATACAGGGGAGAAATAGCATTCTTGTCATCTTCTTGGCTCTTCTCTCTGTCTCTCTCTCTCTCTGTCTATCTCTCTCTCTGTCTCTCTCTCTCTCTCTCTCTCTCTCTCTCTCTCTCTCTCTCTGTCTCTCTCTCTCTCTCTCCCCCCTTTTTTTGGAAACAGCTTAAGATATCAGGTTTCTTTTTTTAAAATGCCTCCACAGAGATGTGAATTTTAAAAAGAATCCTTCATTTGTCTATCCCCCTTTTTTCTTGTAAGCTTTCCCTTTTGTCCAACAGCTTGCAAGTTATGACACCAAATACTATTATTACTTTTAAAAAAAGAAAATGAGAAGATTCTTTCCTCTACATGCTAGAATCTTCATTGGAAAATATATGAGAATACAATGAAATTTCACCTTGCCCAATTAATTCCATTTCTATTTACTGGTTAGTGTATTTTTTTACTTGCACGTTACTATCCCTGATTGCAGTGTTCATTGTTTTTGTCCCAATACAAACATTTAAATATTTGCTAAATATCAGATTTGATCAAGTACTGACCAGTATCAAAGACCAAATTAGAAAGATTCTTTTGTCTATATAGTTAACTAAACAACTTGAAATTATCTTCAAAAATGAATATTGCTCAAAATTTAGTTGATCAGATGGTATTGCAAGGAAGTGTTTAATACTGAAAGACAAAAAAAGTATTCATTGTTAAAACTTAGTTATCTTGCTGGGGACTTTGTTGTGACTAAACAAAGGTAATTTTGCAAAAAACTAAACATTTACAATGGACTGAATATTTCTGCTGCTTTTAAATTGGGATTAAGTTCATTTCAGAAAGCTTTATGGGTGATGATCCAGTGAATTTAAAGAATCATTTAATATAGTATTAAAATAATTATTACTTCAAATGCACATTGAACTTAGGAAAATTAACTAAAACATCTTCTCAAATCCCAAAACATTGACAGGGCTAAATAAGATTGTAGAGAAAATAACCACTTTTCATCCATTGTGCAAGACTCCAGGATTGAATTAGCTTCACTCTGTCATTAACACATTAACCCTTTTGTGCCATTGTGGTTCTATTTCGTTCAGCAAAACTATAAAATGGAAGGAAGAGGAACTATTTATGCACCAATTGGACGTTAGAACTTCTGAGTATTAAGGATGTGATGGATGCTGATAGAATATTAATAGATGGGACAAAGATGATAAGAATTTATATTGTCATAACCAGAAAGGTTTTTACCAGGCTGAGAACTGAGGGATACAAGAAGGGATTTGAAGGAAATACATTAGAGGCAGTGGCTTGGAAATGAAGATACAGACACAGAAGAGTAGTTACAAGGAACAGTTGGGAAGCAGAAAATGGCCCTCATGATGAGGCAGGATTAAGGGAGCAGGGTGAGCAGGAAGTTAGGGAAATAGCATGGAGAGTAAACATTCAGAGAAAGGGAAAGATGAATATAGAGTGAATGGTTTAAAGATAGAGTAAGGAGGATAACTATTATGTGAGACACTTGGGAGATTTTATTTAACCAAAAAAACCCTCTCAGTTTAATTAAATTTTTCTTCATTTCTGAAGAATGTAATGCATTTTTCTTATTCCTGGGGGCATTTATTTATAGATGATTATAACTATTTCAAATGAATAATTATAACATTCAAGGATTCCTTTGATTATTTAATGATTAGTATTTGAATTATTATACTTTATCCTATTTTTGTGATTTATATTATTTAACTCTCAACATGTATTTTAGACTTTTGCTTGTTGAATAACTTGGAGAAATAGTGGTTTGATTTTAGTAACCAGCTGAGTCAATTACAAAGAAAATTTAATAATGTTTTAGCAAAGTTCCTTTCATGGTTATTGCAAACTCTGATACTAAACATCAGAACTAATGGAAAGGAAGATCTCAGTGCTTAAGTAAGGTTAATACTGAATGTATAATAAAATCCTCCTTTTCCTAAAATACCATCCAGGAAAACTAAATCATCAATCCAATTCAATCCAATTCCACTTGACAAATACTTAGTAAGTACCTTCCAGGTGTTAGACACTAATGCTAATGACTGAGACTACAAAGACAAAAATAATAATAATAATAAAAAAGAAATAGCTTATTCTACTCTGCGACTGCAACATGTAAACAAGTAAATAAGTGCAAAGCATATGCCAAGTAATTTCTAGAGGAGAAAAACACTAATAATGGAAGGGATAAAGAAAGACTTTATGTAGGAGGCAGCTCCCAAGCTGTGCTTTGAAGGAAGCTTGGGGTTCTTTGACGTCAAGGGGAGCAGGGCGTCTATTCCAGACACAGGAAACCACTTATATGCTTCCAATTTCTATAAAGTACATTTCAATATATTTTGCTTTTAATTTAGTTTTGTAAACTGATGTCACTTTATTGCTGTCATGTATTCTACCGTCTAGCCAAATAAAACTATTTTCTGGTCCCTGCACTACATTTCATCTCCAACTTCTTTGCCTTTGCTTATTGTTCATCATTCTTTAAAGTCTCCTTCCCTCTAGCTTTTGGAATTCCCAGGTCCCTTTAAGACTGAACTCAACTGCTACATCCAACAAAAGGTTATTTTTTTTGGCCCTGATCCCATTGTTATTATAGTTCTTCCACACTCTGTGCTCAACCTTATTTTCATTATATCTACTTTGTATGTATTA
Source organism: Pseudocheirus occidentalis (assembly GCA_028646575.1). Classification (NCBI taxonomy): domain Eukaryota; kingdom Metazoa; phylum Chordata; class Mammalia; order Diprotodontia; family Pseudocheiridae; genus Pseudocheirus; species Pseudocheirus occidentalis. The sequence goes on from CM053599.1 coordinate 196,434,540, forward strand.
TTGTTTTTATTATGTGTGTACAATGTGTCCCAAAAGTTTTAGTGCAATTTTAAGCTCTGACTACAGAAAACTGTACCAAGACTTTTGAGACACCCTTTAAACCAGTGGTTCTGAACCTGTGGATCGCAATCCTTTGGGGGTCGAATGGGACCATTGGAAAACACACATTTCTGATGATCTTAGGAACTGAGACATGGCTCCTCTATCCATCTCTAGATGGGTCTGCCCACATGCACATACACCCACATACGAGTATTAAAGGGTTGCTACATTAGGAAGGTTGAGAACCACTGCTTTAAATGTTTTTTCCCCTCTAATTGAATGTAGTTCCTTGATTGCAAGGATTTTTTTCATTTCTTTTTTTCAATGAGAATCTTACTGTGCTGACATAAATCTTGTATAAATCTGTCCTTCAAATGAAAATCATGGTCTGAAGTAGCCTGTATTTTCTTCTACCAAATTTAATGCTTTCTTAAGCTTAATGGACAAGAATCATTTAATGAGGAGGGAAATAATCAAGGGAGGCCTTCAGTGAACTTTTACATCCTCTACACTTTTCTGACAGTTATGTGGTTATAAATATGTAGCAGACTAGAAAATTGTTTGTGACAGCTTGGTTCTTTTCATACTTTCATTAGAGATGCCTTCATTGTATACATAACTCATATCACTTAGTAGGTAGAGAGGTAATAGGATTCACCTATTCATTCAACAAACACCTATTTGTTAAGCATCTGTGATACCAGGGACTATAAATACAAAAGAGAAAAGGAAAACAATTTCTGCCTTCAAGGACCTTGCATTTTTTCGGGATGACATCAAATGTAATTAAATTTGTATGCAAAACAAATGCAAATTTATTTTGAGATGAGGAGGGACATTAGCATCAGGCTTTGGATTGAGAAGTGTCATGTGAATTCAAATATTGTGAATCTTCTATGGTTTCTGGAAAGAACAGATCATTTTTATATGTCAGAAGAGCCACTATTTCAAATTTCTTTGTTGTCTTCCTTCGGTTTTAATTTATAAATATCCTTGGCGTCCTTAGCTTAGCCTTAGTTTAATTGGCTTTTTGTCAATTTCTCTTTAGTCTTATTTTCTCTTTAACTTTTGTTTCCTCCTCCTCCTATTTTCCCTTCAATCTCCACAATTAAATGTAACCAGTTTTTATTATGTACATAATATGTGTAAAATTCCATGTTAGGTACTGGAGATACAAAGATAAAAAGTCTTGTTCTCAAAGAATTTACGATCTCATGGGTATGTATGTGTTTGTGTAATGCAAGTGCATAAATAATTGTGGCTAAAAAAAGAGAGTGTGGTGGAGCCAAGATGGTGGAGTAAAAGCAGGAAATTGCTTGAGCTCATGTGCCAGCCACCTCCCATACCTGGAAAAATGACTCTGAACAAATTTTATTTTTTAGAATTAATTTATTTGTTTATTTACTTTTAGTTTACAAGATTCAGTTCTGCAGTCCCTTGAGTTTGAAATTTTCTCCCCCTCACTCTCCCCCCTTTCCCCACATGACAGCGTGCAATAAAGTATAGCATCTGCAAACACTTTCACATTGGACATTAGTCTGGTTATATAGAAGGGTTGTAACCATTGGAGTGAACAATGGGAGAAAAGAAAGAGAACCAAATATGAAAAAGAATGATAGCATGGAGATTGCTTCAGTTTCCATTTAAACTCTGTTCTTTCTAGATCTTCTCTGAATGTAGACATCTCCTCTCATCTTGAGACTTTTAGAGTTGTCTTATAAATGTGTGTTGTTGAGAAGAGTCCAATTTATCAACGTTAGTCATCACACATATGTGTCTGTGATTGTGTACAGATTTTTCCTGGTTCTGCTCTTCTCACTTAGCATCAGTTTGTATAAGCTTTTCCATGTAAATATGAAGTCCATCTCCTCCCCATTTCTTACAGCGCAACAGTATTCCAGTACATTCATATAACACAACTTATTTAGCCATTCCTCAATTGATGGGCATCCCCTTAATTTCCAGTTTTTTGCTACCACAAAGAGAGCTGCAATAAATATTTTTGTACACATAGGTCTTCCTCCCACTTCTGTGATCTCTTTGGGATAAAAGCCCAGAAGGTGGTATTACTGGGTCAAAGGCTATGCAGTTATTTATAGCCCTTTGGGGATAGCTCCAGATTGCTCCCCAGAATGGTTGAACTGAACAAATTTTAGAGCTACAGAACCCACAAAACGACAAAGTGAAATACATTTCCAGCTGAAGTCACCCTGGCAATTCAAAAGGAAGGGTCTATCTTGCCAGGATAGGAACAGAACACAGTCCTGTCTGGGCTGTGCCAGCACAGACTAGAAGCACAGATGAACCATAGAAGACCTCAGGGGACTGAGTCCCTGGCAGCTGTTTCAGTTTTCAGACTTCTCAATTCATAAATGCCAAAGAGAAAGTAAAAGATTAGTGGGAGAACTCTGTTGGACTTGGGTAAGAGAAGAGGGCAGTCTGGAACCTGACCCTGGGGTGGCAGAGGCAGCAGTGGTTGCTGTGGTGTGGCACCTTCTGGAGTTCCAGTCCCACTGATTGGGAGACACCAAGTAGCTGACTGAAGGGCAATCCCAGGAATCTATCTGCTGGTGCTGAAGCAGGATTCTTTTGCTTTGCCCTGCTTGGATCTGGTTCTCAGTCTTGGCTTCCATCCTGGGGTGAGGAGGAGTGCTGGCATAGCAGAGCTTGTGGCAGCTGTGGAGAGGGAATCATTTTCATAATTCTGAGGCAGGTGCCTAGAAGTAGCTCTAACAACAGTTGCACAAAACCCCAGAAATTTGGGATACAGCACTCTCTACTCTGGAAACAGAGTTCTCCTGTAGCAGAGAGCTCAAAAATCAAGTAATTGACTGGCAAAATGAGCAAACGGTGGAAGAGAAATGAGACTATACAATCACTCTTTGTTGATGAAGGGGATCAAAACATAGGACCAGAAGGAGACAACAAAGTGAAAAGTCCTGCATCAAGAGCCTCCAAGAAAAATATAAATTGGCTGCAGGTCATGGAGGAGCTGAAGAAGAATTTTGAAAATCAAGTAAGAGAAACAGAGGAAAAATTGTGAAGAAAAAATGAGAATAATGCAAAAACATCATGAAAAATGAGTCAACAGCTTGCTAAAGGAGACCCCCCCCAAATACTGAAGAAAATAATACCTTAAAAATAGACTAACTCAAATGGCAAAAGAGGTTCAAAAAGCCAATGAGGGTAAGAATGCCTTAAAAAGTAGAATTGGCCAAATGGAAAAGGAAGTCCAAAAGCTCACTGAAGAAAATAATCCCTTCAGAATTAGAATTGAGCAAATGGAAGCTAATGACTTTTTGAGTAATCAACACACTATAAAACAGATCCAAAAGAATGAAAAAAAATGATGACAATTGAAAACATCTCATTGGAAAAAACCAAAGAACTAGAAAATGGATCCAGAAGAGATGATTTAAAAATTATTAGACTACTTGAAAGCCATGATCAAAAAGAGCCTAGACATGATCTTTCAAGATATTATTAAGGAAAACTACCCTGATGTTCTAGAACCAAAGAGTAAAATAGACATGGAAAGAATCCAACAATCGCCTCCTGAAAAAGATCTTCAAAAGAAAACTCCTAGGAATAATATAGCCAAATTCCAGAGTTCCCAGGTTAAGGAGAAAATATTCCAGACAGTCAGGAAAAACAGTTCAAGACTGGGGGAAGGGGTAATTAGTATACTTGCCATCCTGGGGTGAGGGGTAGGGGAGAGATTGGGAGAAAATTTGGAAGTTAAAATCTTGTGGAAATGGATGGTGACAACCAAAATAAATATTTTAAAAAAGAATAAGGTAAATGCAAAGGAGAGATTCATATAGCTTAAAAAATTGAATAGAAAGATGTGATTTTTTTTGCCTGTTGAGCTCAATGGAGATTCCAGTCTTTATATCATTTTTGTGTCCAAAATAATGCCTTCTTTGAGTCCCAAAGAACCATTCCTTCTAACAAGAAATTAAAAAGGAAAAGGGGAAAAAAGAAACAGTTCAGCAAAACTAAACAAGACATTTACCCTGTCTCAAAATATATTCAAATTCTACACATATCGTTTCCTGCTTCTTTAATGAAGGGAGCAAGGTAAATTATTTTCATCTCTTCTTCTGGAATAAGCTTGGTAATTGCAACAATATAATTACTGTTCAGTTTCATTTGTCTTCTATTTACATTGTTAATTAGGAGAATAAGCATTTATATAGTCCCAGCTTTATGCTAGGCACTGTGCTATGTACTTTGATGCTTACAACAACTCACCACATATGATGTTATTATTCCCAATTTACAGTTGAAGAAACTGAGGCAGACAGATTATAATATGTTCCCATGGTCATACATCTTGTACGTGACTGAGATTGGATTTGAACTCAAGTCTTACTGACTCCAAGTTCCAGGTTCAGCGCCCTATCCACTGCATCACACAGCTACCTCCATGTATATTGTTTTCCTGGTTCTGCTTGGTGCAGTTTGCATCTGTTTCATAAAAAGCTCTACAAGCTTCTCTATGCTGAAGGGGAATTGTAGTATGGTAGTCCTATTGTCTAAATTCTCTCTCTCTTTCTCTTCCTTTCTCCCTTTCTCCCTCCCTCTGTCTATCTCTCAATCTCTCTTTCTTTATATCCCTCCACCTCCATGCTGTCAAAAGTTAAAATAGTAAGTGAGACTGAGGTTGGGAGCCTTCCACATAACTTTGAATTAGAGGTGATTAATCTCCAAGGTAGTGAAATGCTAAAAGGCAAATATCAAGAGAAGAAACCAATGGAATTCTATACATGCCTTGTGAGTGATGAATGAGCTCAGTTAAAATCATATGCTCTGGATTTAGATCAATATTTGGCAGTACTGATCTGTGTGAAGAGACAATATTATCTTTTTTCTAAGATAATATATATATACATATATATTATATAATACATATTGTGTATATATATTATATAATATATGTATATATTACATAATTAAATATATAAAATCTCGTTGCAGATCAACATTAACATATTAACATTTGCAGTTGACTTAAAAAAATAAGGAACTCTTTGAATCCCAGTTAAGCAAAGTGTTATCCCTCCTAAAAAGAATCTCTCTTCTTCGTATTGGTAGAATTGTGTCACAAAAGATATACTTAGTTATTATTATATTTTGAATTCCATCAATAAAAATTTGTTTTCTCCTGTTTTGTAGAAGTACATATATATAATACCTTTGAGTTTGTCTTTGGTCTGCAAAGCCTAAAATATTTACTATCTGCAAAGTTTGCCAACTCCTGGCCTAATGGACAAAGGTAGTCTGAATTAATAGAAGAGAATGACCCAAAGAATATTTGTTGCATTTCTCCTATCACACTAAAACAACACAGTACAACACTTTGGGGAGGGTGGGGCTCAGGGCATAGAGAGTGTTCTGCTAAGTTTTGAAGAGTTACAGAGTATAGCTAAGACATATGCCCTCTCTTATCTCAAATATGTGCAATCTGGTGTGCATACGAGAGACATTCATCCATAATTACAATGAGCTATATTACATGAGAAAAAATTACAGAGGTACAACACAAATGCTAAATTCTGAGAGTCTAAGGGGACAGCTCATTACTAACTGTACAATTAGGAAAAGAGTCTTGGAAAAAATCAGAATTTGGATTAGACTTTAAAGGATGCCGTGGAATCCAACAGACAAGAAAGCAGGAAGGAATTCAAAAGCCTATGGCAGGGGGCAATAGATTATGCTAGGATGGGCAACATGAGGTGAGAGTTGTTCAAATTCACTAGAGCACAATGAGTAAGGTTGTGGAGGACCTTGAATGTCAAGCAGAAGAGTCTGAACATTATTAAGCAGACAGTAGGCTATCCCTGAATATGAAACCTTGGGTATGGTCATATCAACTTTGAGGTGCTAGTACAATATCTAGACAGAAATATATATTTTTTGTGTATGCATATATGTATGTGTATATATATACATATATATGTATGTGTGTATGCATATATCTACATATAAATATATACACATTTAATTGTGGCCTTTTGGAGGGTGGGGAGAAAGGGGAAAAAAGAACAAAGTAAAAAGTGCACAGCAGAGAACAAAATAAAACTTCCAAGGAAGCAAAGATGAATAGCTTTCAATATAATTCGTATTATTTGTCATACAGGCTTTCTTGAAATGAAATTTTATTTCTATATGTTTTGAATCCTCTCTTATGTTCTGCTATGCATGATATGCTTTCCCCCCTTTTCTCTTTAAACTCTTTAAGTTTATGTTTCTTTTTCTTTTCTATATTTTATATTTGAGTTCTGGTGTGTGAGTCTAAAATGAAAATGAAAAAGAAATAGATTTTTGTGAGAAGGGAGAGATGTAAGTTTCTAACTCAGAACTGAGCTAGAG
>CM053599.1:196441456-196471754 GCA_028646575.1 Pseudocheirus occidentalis
CAAGGAGAGGCTATGTGCTAAGTAGTTTAGCATATACCCTTTAAGGTTTTAAAGTAATGGAAACCATAAGAAAATTTTCAATGAAGAATTTTTAAAAGTAAGGGCTGAATAAACTTTCCCTTCAACTCTCTTCTTCCTCCCCTTTTAAATTGACATTGAAAAACAAAACAAAACAAAACAATATCCATGTCATTTCTTAAATACTCATCTTCATCTCCCAATTCAGCTGTCCTTTGTAAAAAAAAACACCTGCAATTAAGCAAGACAAACCAATCCATTGGTCATAGTTGACAATATATTTCTCATTTTGTACCTCTGGTTCCCCAGTTCTCTTTGGAGAGTAGAGATGGGCTTTCACCATCCATCCTCTGAAGTCACAATTGGTCACTGCATCTATCAAAGTACTTATGTCTTTAATGGTTCTCCTTTTAATTATTTTTCACATCCTTATACTTCTTATTTATTCAAAGGTTTAAGTGAAATTGCTCTTATTAAAATAGATACAATTTTAAAAGAATCCAATAGATAAATCTTTTTTTTATCCTCCATCATGATGGAGAATATTTCAGTTTCATTATTTCAGTAAAGCTGTGAATCACTTGCTATCTTCATAGTCAGCAGATTAGAAGTACTAACATAAAAAAAAGAGTTCTCAAATATCTCTCAAAGAATTCCTAAGACTGGAGCAAGACAGGATCTGTATTAGAGTTCCTTCTAGAAACCAGTAGACAAATAAATACTTAGAATGTAGCTTTTTAGGTATAATTGGTAAAATTCAAAGAAACCAGGAGTGAGAATTGCTGTCATAAAGATTCTTGGTATCTCTCCAGAGTTTTCTCATGTCTTTTGGCAAAAGAATCATAGTGCCCACTTTTGTGACTTCCTGATTGGTCTCTTGATGCTCTAAGCCTCAGAGGCTGATGATCCTGTAAATTGAGAGCTAAAGTGGACATTGTATGTAATTACAATGTAGAAAGGAGCCTTAAGCATCTGCCTTAAAGTCTACAGGGACACACAGGGAAAATGTAGTCCAGGCTCCTTAATTCTGTTAATTCAACAAAGGATAATTACTGAAAGTTATCAGAGAGCCCTAATGCTCAGTACAACAGCTTTTTCCTCCTTAACATACAGTAGCCTCCTCAGTTCTAAAATTTCAGGATCAAGCAACCCCTGGAAGGCTTATGAATTTGAGAGACCCCCCTCCCCCAAGAAAACAAACAGAAAGTCACAAGGGCCTCTTTGGATGTCCTATTGATTCTGTTAATTCAACAAGAGATAATTGCAGAAAATTACCAGAGACATTTAAAGCTCCAAAAAGCACATTTCTATACAATACTGCCCTCTGGGCAGAAGGACTACAGAAGGATCTTTAAGCTGGCACAGCGAAATGATGAGGGTTTTAACTCTCACAGTTATCAACATCAGCATCTAGCTCTGGCTCTCAAAAGGTGGAAAATTATAAATAGAATATTAGGCAATTTTCACACATGACAAGTTGATAAAATAATGGCCTTAGATTTCAAACAAATGGTTAATTCAAAAAAATTGTTCGTTCTGTTATCTAGTATTTCTTTAAATAAGAATGTACTGTAATTTCACCAAAGTTTCAATGTATCTGTGATCTCATGTATGTCGGCACTCTTTCCAGTGGTACAGATGGCATCCTATTGAGGTTTTCTCCTTTTATGTGAATCTTTCCATAAATTCTCCAAAGGACCACTGACATGTCCTGTAATTAATAATGTAACGTATATTTTTTTAACATTTTTTTATCAATTAACTGTGGCTTTGGCCCATGTTATTTATGATTATGTAGAATGAGAGTATTTATTTTATGGTACCAATTATGTGATTATTATTGGCTGCTGAAAAACTCCATCCCTTTCATAATCCTTTTGTCCATATCTTCTCAAAAATCCTCAGAATAAGAAGAGTTTCAGTGACATGTTGTATAATTAACAATGTGATATGGGTTTTTCTGACATATAGCATGGGTTAGAGAAATTTCCCAGTGTAGCATGCAATCTTCTTTAAGTAAGACTACATATCATATACATGTGTGTATGCATATGCACGTATATGACATATACATTTTATATATAGTGTGTGTAAACATACGTGCATATGTGTGTATACATACTGAATGGGATTAAGAATGAATGGAATCAAAAGACCTTCCATAATCCACAAGACAAACTTAATATGTTGAGCAAAATTCTCTAAGAAATAACTGAGTCATGCAGAAATAGAGGCTTGTTTATTTTTTAAAAAGAAAGATTTGTGGTGGCAAGTCAAGATGAGGACACTGCCACCAGAAATGATAGAAAGATTATCCTTAACAATCTCAAATCTAGTGGCCAGTGCAGATTATTGAAGGAAAGAGTCATTTAAGAGAAATATCCAGAAATCCATAAAGTAAATAACACACAAATAAAGAATGCCCATTTCCCAATTATGTGTGTGGTGTGTGCATGTGGTGACTTCCCACAGTCTGACCCCATAAACGTCTCACACAGGGCTTATGGGTACTAGAGACTACAAGCTACCACATGGCTATATACAAACTCTGAGTATTATAGGAATAATACTATTGGGGGACATATATACATACACACAGAGACGCATACAAGTATGTAGGAATATTATACATATACACACACATATATATGTAGTATTCCAAATAGCTTTAGCATTCAAGTCCTCACAGATATTATTTCTTTTACACAGAACTAACCACTCATAAAAATGACATTTTTAGAACTTAAATATAACTACAAAACAATAAATCAGAAAAAAGTGATATGTTACAGTTACTCATTTATTCAAGCTAATGCTGGGTTAGTAAATATATTGCAATCTATACATAAACCTTAGTCATACTCGCCTCTCAATGTAGCTCATTACTCTGAAATTATAAACTTTGGTGTCCCTTTTCTCTGTCTGGAACTGTGGGTAAAAGTTCCTTAATGAACACAGCTTCTGTGTTGAACAGATGCTTCCACAGCTAAGTTGAGTTGATCCACACTGTGCTTGACTAACACCTCGCTGGCCACAATGTCTCAGCCAAACTAATTGATCTGTTGGGTGAGTTCACTGATTTTTTGCTTGCAATCTGTTCCTTTGCTCAGCTGAATTTAAGCATCAACAACAAAAGTAATATCCATCATTTCCAGCATCAGGCTTAGACGATGCAGCTCTGAAATCTGTCTTTGTCTTTCTCTTCCTCTATGTCACCATCTTTGCCTCTGTCTTCTTTGAGAATGATTCTACTTGGCTTATGGTGAGTAATCAAGTAAATCCCTGACTATAATCAGAAATATCACACCTATCACATAAATTTACAAAAGTTCTCAAACCTGCACAACTCATTTATTACAGCTTGTCACATTCAAAATTCGCAACAACTGTCCCTGAACTCCAAGTCTGAATAACTGCTCCAGTAGCAGTTTCTCTTAGAACTCTCAGAAGACTGATGTCTCCATCAAGTGAATTCTCCAAGCAGACTTAAACACCAATCTGCTCTAAATGAAAGGTATCTTACACTTGTTCTTTGACCTTGCTTCTTTTCATATCACTAGTGCTTAGCCCATTTCTTGGCACATTGTAGGTGCTTACTAAATGTTGATTGATTGAATCTGGAAGTGAACTTGGTGGACGAAAACACTTGTATAGGTACACAGCTAGTCACATAAAGTAAACAGCCAGTAATGGAGAGAGGAAGCACTAGAATCAAGAGGGCTGGAGGAAGGTTTCTAATAAAAGAGATTTTTGTTGTCACTTAAAGGAATCTAGGGAATTCAGTAGACATAGCAGAGGAGGAAGAGCACTTCAGGCATGAGGGACAGCCAGAGAAAAAACCCAGAGCCAAGAGATGCTGGGTTCAGTACATGGAACAGCCATGTCAGTGCTATGAATTGAAGAGTATGTGGTGAGGAGTAGGGTATAAGACTGGAAAGGTAAAAGGAATAAGGTCATGAAGGATTTTGAATGCCAAATAGAGGGTTTTGTATTTTATGCTGGAGGCAACAGGGAACCACTGTAGTTTACTGAAGTGGGGAGGAATAGTTGACATGATTGGACCTGCACTTTAGAAAAATCAAGTAGTGACTGAATGGAGGATAGAGTGGGCTGGGTAGAGACTTGAGACAGGTAGACCTACTGGCAGTCAATGTAGTAGACAATGTTAGAGTAGTCACTAAACAAATAATTTGTCATTATAAATGTCCAAATAGATATCAGCCAATAGGCACATGATGATAACCAAGGTATGAAGTGATGAGGATTTGCACTAGAATGATGGCAGTATCAAATGAGAGAAGGGAGCATGTTTGAGAGATGCTGCAATAATGAAATTGACAAACCTTGGATACAGAGTGCATGTGGTGGTGGAGAGAGAGAGCGAGAATTCCAGAATGACTACTACTTTGTGAAGCTAAGGGACTGGAGGATGATCTTAGCCTCTACAGTAATAGGGAAGGGAGAATAGAGGAAGGTGTGGAGAAAGTTGAGTTCTATTTTGGATAATCAGTGGATAAAGTCACTTAAGTTGGGATCTTGCTACCAGATCTAGGTTGCTACTAGGATAGGACCTGTAGTTTTCTATTTCAGGACCTTTGATGGGTTCATCCACAGATTTCCACTGCCAAATCTCTGATCCTCTATTCTTTCCATTTTCACAAGGTTGCTCCATCTCCAATAATGCATTGGCTAAGAGGAGGGAGAATAGATACAACAAGGACAGGAAAAACAAACAAACAGCTCTGCCATGCTCATTTCATGCATTGGCAGTCTGGATGGAGAATTAAAGTCCTGGGGACTCTCTTCCCAGCCAGGAGGTTATAACCCTGCTCTCTCAAACACAGCCAATAAAGAAAATATTTTTATAAGTATTCTTATTTCTGACTCAGCCAGTTAAAAGGCTTCTCTTTTTTAAGCCAAACAGAATAGAAACAATACCAATTCCTGTTATAAAATCCACATGGAGTTTTCATCAGCCATGCTTTTATTACTATGCTACACATAATTATAAAGACTGGGCTCTATTTAGACAACCTCAGGCAGTTGTTGTAAAGAAAAATAGTAGCTGACATTTATACGACACCTTTAGGTTTTCTTTTTCTTTTTTTTTGTCTTCCAAATTTCTTATTGATTTGTTTATTTATTTAATAACATTGTTTTTTTAATTGTGAGTTCCAAATTTTCTCCCTAACACACTCTGAGAAGGCAAGCAATATATCAGTTATACATATGAAATCATGCAAAGCACATCTCCTTATTTGCCTTAATTAAAAAAAGGCAAGAAAAATAAAGTAAGAAACCTATTTCAATTTAGACTCAGAGTTCATAAATTCTGGGGATGATTAGCATTTTTTTCATCATGAATACTTTGGAATTCTCTTGGATCATTGTATTGATCGAAGTAGTCAAGTCTTTCACAGTCACAGGTTCTCATCATTTCACTCTGAATCAGTTCTTATAGGTCTTGCCATATTTTTTCCCCTGAAATCACTCTCATTCTCATTTATCATAGCATTATAGTGTTCATTACAATCAGATGTCATGACTTGTTCAACCATTCCCCAATTGAACATGCCTTCAATTTCTAATTCTTGCTACCACAAGAAGAACTGCTATGAATATTTTTTTACATACATTTTTCTACAAAATCTTTTTTTCCTTTTTTTATCTGTTTGGGATTCAGACATAGTAGTGGTATTGTTGGTCAAAAGGCATGCACACTTTTATAGTCTTTTGGGCATAATTCCCAATTCTTCTTCAGAAAGGTTAGACCAGTTCATCACTCCACCAACAATTCATTAGTATTCCTATTTTCCCTCCATCTCCTCCAGCATTTGTCATTTCTTATATGTGTAAAGTGATACTTCACATTTGCTTTCATTTGCATTTCTCTAATCAATAGTGATTTAGATTTTTTTGTATGATTAAGGATAGCATTGATTTCTTGTTTTGAAAACTGCCTGTTTATATCCTTTTACCATTGGGGAATGGCTATTATTTTTTTTATAAATCTGACTGAATTCTATGCTCATCATATATTTGTGAAATGGGCACTTGATCAGAGAAAGTTCTTGTAAAATTTTTAATATTACATCATTGACTGTGGTACCTTTTTTTTTTTTTAGCAAAATGTAATTTTCATGTTCATCTCTTTTAATTAGGCCTAATTTTGCTTTTCCTTTGTCTGAGATCATGCTTGCTACCCCTGCCTTTTTTTTTAACTTCAACTGAAGTGTATTAGATTCTTCTTCAGCTCTTTATTTTAAATCTGTATGTGTCTTTCTGTATCAAGTGTGTATCCTGTAAGCCAACATATTGCTGGGATCTGTTTTCTAATCCATTCTGCTCTCTGCTTTTATGTTAGGGATGAGCTCATTCCATTCACATTCACAGTTATGACTACTGTTCATTTCTTTCCATCCCATTTTCTTATGTTTCTTGTTCTTGTCCTCATCCCCATCCTCCTGGTGCTCCTGGTTCTCCTGATCCTTCTCCTCTTCCTCTTTCTTTTTCTCCTCCTCCTTCTTCTCTCTTTTTTATTCTGTCCCCATTCAGAAGTCTATTTTGCTTCTAATCCTGGCCTTTCTTATTTCATTCTTCCTCTTTTTTCATCTCTCCTCTTTTTATTTTCCCCTTCCCCTCCTATTTCTCTATTGGGTAGGTTAGATTCCTTTATACATCTAAGTGTGTGTGTGTGTGTGTGTGTGTGTGTGTGTGTATTTATTTTTTTCAATGAAATTTCAATGAAAGTGAGTTTTAAGCATTGGCCACACTCCCCATTTTTCCATCTACTAGAAAAGCTCTTCTTTGTGTGACTTCTTTGTGAGAAAATTTCCCCCATTTTACCTCTCCCTTCTCTCCTTTCCCAATGCATTTCTTTTTCTCACCTCCTTTTTTTGGAGACCATTCCAATATAATCAACTCAAACACAATGCGTTATTTCTATGTAAATGCCTGTTAATTGCCCTAATAATGATAAAATTCTTAGGTGTTATGTGTATCATATTCCCACATTAGAATGTAAGCAGTTTAACCTTATTATCACCTATCATTTCTCTTTCATATTTACCCTTTTATCTTTCTCTTAAGACTTACATTTGCATGTCAAGTTTTCTATTCAACTGGTGTTTTCATCAGGAATTCTTGAAAGTTCCCTATTTCATTAAATTTCAATTTTTACTCCAAAAGGATTATACTCATTATTGCTGGATAGATTATTCTTGGTGGTAATCCTAACTCCTTTGCCTTCCGGAATATCACATTCCAAGTCCTCTTCTTTAAAATAGAAGCTGCTAAATCTTATGTGATTCTGACTGTGGTTCCATGATATATGAATTATTTCTTTCTGGATGCTTGTAATATTTACTTCTTGACCTAGGAGCTTTGGAGCTTGGTTCTAATCTTCCTGGGAGTTTTCATTTTGCCATCTCTTTTAGGAGGTGATGAATGGATTCCTTCAATTTATGTTTCACATAGCAATTTTCTTTGATAATTTCTTCAAAGATGATTTCTAGGCTCTGTTTTTTGATTATGATTTTCAGGTAGTCCAGTTATTTTTAAATTATCTCTCCTGCATCTATTTTCTAGGTTAGTTCTTTTTCTGATGAGATACTTCACATTTTCTGTTTTATCATTTTTGTGACTTTCTTTCTTTCTTTCTTTCTCTCTTTCTTTCAGGGCAATTGGGGTTAAATGACTTGCCCAAGGTCACATGGCTAGTTTTGTGTTAAGTGTCTGAGGCTGGATTTCAACTCAGGTCCTCCTGACTCCAGGGCCAGTGCTCTATTCACTGCACCACCTAGCGGCCCCAGTTTTATTGTTTCTTGATGACGTTGTTGTCATCTTCTGAGTTTATTTCTTGTTCTTCCCTGCCTCTGCCCTAGTGTCAAAGATGTCTCCTGCAAAATTCCTGAGTTTTCTCACATCAGCAGAATTTTATCACCTTGATTTTTGGTTGACTCTGCTTCTCCAAAATTAGATTTGAATTTTTTAAAAAGTTGTTTAGAGGGGAAACTTGAGAGTGTTTAGCTGAGCTGCTGCATTTAATCTGCCATTTTGCCATTTTCAAATTTTCAAAGTGTTTTACATTCATTATGTTATTTGATCCTCACCTTCCCCCCCCAAAAAAAAATCCCATAAGGCAAGTGAAAAAAAAACAAGATTGGAAAGATTTAATGACTTAGATCCTGGTTTCTCTTCAAGAATAGGTAGTAAAGGACAGCAACTTGATTCAAACATAGGGCTTCTGAGTTCAAATCCAGTACTTTTTCTTTTATACCATAACTGCTTCTCAATGTTGTGTAGGCCGGCCCTTGGCTAATTTTTTGAACATCCCAGTGATTTCATTGGCAAAATGAAGTTGTTATAACACCCTTTATCATTGTAAATTGTCACCTCCTCTGCAACTTGTCTTACATATTTGCATGGGATATTGAGGGAATAAAAGACTTTCCCAGAGTCACAGAACCAGTATATTTGTCAGATAATAGATTTAAACTAAATCTGTTTTGCTCCAAGTTCTGTTCTGTATCTGCTATTCCATTCTGCCCCTCTGCCAATACGTCATTTGCAATTAAAAAAAAATTCTGACACCTGTTAAGTTGGGAAACACTTCTGAAAATTTGCAAATGGGCTGGTTCCTCTATCTGTGGGTTAAAGTCCTCACTGATGGACTATCTAAAACAATTTTTAAAAACCTAGCATTGTGTGGTAATTGTGTACTATGCCTTTCTGTGATAATGCTACCAGTAGAGATGATGGGTTATTAGTTATAACATATTAAAATATATATAAATGTAAAAAGAAAAAATGGCATTACCCTACAAACTAAAAGAAGTAAAACTAAAAATATGAACTTGTCAAAGAATTGAGAATATGGCATAGATCCCTAGTGAAAATAGAACGGTAGACTACCAATGTATTTAAACCACTTGAATGTTACAATTTGGAAAATAATAGCAAGGGTCTCTGCTTTGAAGTCAATGTCATAGGCAAGAAAACTGTGTTAAAATTATTTGAAAAATATTTCAATTTTGAACAGCCTATAAATTTTCCCCAGATCACCACTGTAGAGAGATGAGTTACAAAATCTCTAATGTCTCAGGGAGCTTCCTGTCTTTTTTGAGGAAGTGTTTTTAAAAGTTTTAGAATCGTTTTCAGTTATTGCTAGTTATCTATAAGTGAAATACAACAATTGACTGAGAACTGCAAAATAACACTGAGCTAGGAGTGTTCTGGAAACAGCTTGAATTGGCTTACAAGACCCGGTTATTAAAATATTATAGAGCAGGGTTTGATTTATTCTTTTATCAATTGTCTAGACTTAAGAAAATGACAGTCAAAATTTTAATAATGCAAATTAAACTTGAAAGTATGTTATTCTAGATGGCACAGTGAATAGAGCACCGACCCTGGAGTCAGGAGGGTCTGAGTTCAAATCCAGATTCAGACAATTGACACTAGCTGGGTGACCTTGAACAAGTCACTTAACTCCAATTGCCTTGCCCTCCCCACTCCAAAAACAAAAGTACGTCACACAAAAAATTTTCAGGGGTAATTGTTAAACATTTACCAGAACATCACTGTACCCACCAGTAGATTAATCATAGGTGAATAGCTCTTGGTAACACAAGGCAGACACCCCATCAGCAGCTACTTACCAAAGCATTTGCTTTTGTTTCCCTGGATAAGCATTGAAGTACTATATGTACATATATATACATATATATGTATGTATATATTTCAAGAATTGCACATTTAGATGAGAATTGAGGTCATTTCATCCAATCTATGCATGAATAAGGATACTCTCTACAAGATGCCTAATTAAAAATTATCTTACTTCTGCTTAAAAACCACATGTGAAAAAAATACATTAGCTCTCAAGATAATCCATTTGGCTTTAGGATAACTTGTGTTTTTAGGAAGTTTTTTATCAAGGGAAAATCTACCCCTTTTCACTTTTCACCCATTGCTTCTAGTTTTTCCTTTTGGTGGTGTTTGAATACTTGAAGGTTGACCTGTGAAAGATACAATCCTGCTTCTTCCACAGGAAAATTCCAATTCTGTCTCTCTGTCCCGAGAATTCTTCTTTATATACAGCATTGGCCTCCTGTCTCAGCCACTCTCCTTCTTCCACCAACAGGGGAGTTCACACCTTCTCAACAGTGGACAGGGCTCACACCTTCCAGACAAGGCTCACACTTTCCATACTTAGCCCTAAGTCTGCTAAACTGAACTGATTGCTGTTACAATTATAAATACCCAAATCAACTACAAAGGACAGATGAAGGAAGATACCATCTGCATCCAGAGAAAGAACTGAGAAATAAAAGTATGGATAGGGTGATTTTACATGGGTAAGTAGATTGATTAACATATAGATAGATAGAATAATAGACAGACAGACATAGATATTCCTATCTCATGTTAGCCATCTCTGGGGGGAGGGGAGAAAAAGTGAGAAGAAAGAAAGCTATGTGACAACTTTATTATACATTATGTGTATATATATATATATATATAAAAGCAAATTTTACATATTTTCAGTTTCACATAAAATCATATTTTTCCTATTTCACTATGTTATAGAAATGCTTGTTTTGAATTAGCATGCACTAACAAATGTCTTTGGGGAAATTCTTCAGGTGTGGCTTGCAAGGTGAGCTTTCCTTTCTCAAGTGGGACAGAACTAGTCATTCAGGATGAGAAGTAAGGGATGACTTGTTATTTGCACAAATCCATTCCTCTTTGAGACATCCTTATCACAGTCAAAGGTACAGCATCATTGCACTCACCTAACTCCTCTTAGACTTATCTTTTTTTTTCCTTTCCACGGGTCAAGTCAACTCTGCCTGCTTCATCTGGATCTTCCACTACATTTCTCACATCTGTCCACTTCTCTCTATTCAGAGAGTCACCATCCTGGTTCAGATCCTCATCGTGTCTGGATTGGACTTCTGTTGTGGCCTACAAATTCATTCATGTATTTCATGTCTCCTTCTTCTCCACATTGTATCTCCTACCCTCAATGTTGATATAATGTTGTGTCCTTCTACTCAATAAACTCCAATCATTTCTCTCTTGACTCTAAGATCTAATATTTCTTTTGTATATCTCCATAAAATTATTTTCCATACAGTTTTAAAATCGCATAATTGTTAGTATGTTGGTAGATTATGAATAAGTAAATGTGCGTATATTTTGGGATATGTGCTCAATTTGTTTTGGAGAGGTGTGGGCTAATCAAAAAAGATTTAAGACCACCAGGCTAAATCATCTCCAAGATTTCTTCTACCACTAAAATGTTAGAATTTTGAAGTCTTCTGTCCTTTTTTGGGAGCCCATCAGTTCAGGCATTTGACTCCTGTGAATAGAGAACATTAAGACTTAGCTGGTAGTCAGCAGTGAGGCTTAACAATTCTTTCCTTTTTATCACAATGGTGAATAAAAGGCAACTCCTCTGGTTGTTGCTGTCGCTGCCCTATCACTCCCTCAAACATTCTTATCATTCATCTCTGTTTGGTTATTATAGTAGCCCCAGCCAGGAGGCCATAGCCTGCCATGACCTGACAACACAGGTAAAGATAGAGGTGAACTCTTATACCCCAACCCCTTCAAAGACTTCAGAGAAAGAGTTGCTCTCTCAAACGGTTATTATCAAGGGTCAGAGCTGAGCTTCTTTTCTCAAGCACACATACACATAGATGCAGGATATGCTCCAGTGTTTAGAGGGAGGAAAAAAAAAAGGACTCTACTTCAGTGCCATCAAAAACAATTCTGTATGAGCCTGGGGGGACTTCTCATCTCAAAAGGTCCCATGTTAATCCACTCCCTGCAAACCTCAGTGTTTCTGCTTCTGTTTACCTTTGAGCCATTTGAAAAAGAACTCCCCTGTTTCAGCCTTTAGTTTCTGATTGCTTTCACATAGTAGCCCTGTCCTACTGAAAAAAAAGCTTTGTGATATACACTCGTATAGATCTGGCAAAGGTTTTATCTGGGAATTAATACTCTGCCTGCTTTAACTGTGGCAAGGTCATACTTGAAATGCAGACAACTCCAGGTACTTTTCTTCCTCCTTCCTTTAAAACCTTTATTTCACACTGTTTGATTTGCTCAGACATGCCTCCTCACTGTTCCGGTATACAACATGCATATTCACATGCCAGTACCTTTATCCTATTTTTTCCTCTTCTCCTAGGATTGCCTTCTCCAAATGCTTTCCATTCTATAAGGTCCATTCCAGACCTACCACACTATGGAGCTTTCCATGACTATTTTCACTCCCCTCTGAATTTCAAGAATTCTTCCATTCAGTAGCAGACAACATACCATTAAGTTATATAATGTCTTGCACACTTTTGTTTAGTGTTCATTTTCTTTATTTTTCACATCCTTTCCTAACAAACACTGAGCACCACGATAAAAGTGCAGTAAATGCCACATTTATATATGTACATATATGCACATTTATATGTATGTATATATATATACATATGTTAATTTTACATTTAACAACATAAAAGGAGCAAATAGAGTTAGGCTTCAGAAGTCAAATTGTTTCATTAAAAAACAACAATTACCTCTAAACTCACTTCCAGCATTTTGAGTTGCCTCTTCACAGGATCTAAAAATACCATCATCAAGGTAAGAAAGAGAATAGGTTAAATCGGTGCTATATTAGAATCATAATGAATTAAGCTATGGACTTGGAATCAGAAAGGCACGACTCTGAATCCTGCATGAGACACTTAGCAGCTGTGATCATGGGGAGGTCACTTAACCTTTCTCAGTCCTAGTGTCTTCATCTGTAAAGTGGGAAGTGTAATTATACCTTCTTCATAGGACTGTTAAATCAAATGAGATGATATATGTAAAATGTTTTGCAAATCTGAAACCACTCTATCAAGGTTAGATATTATATTAGAATTGAACCATGATTTCAGATATCTTTGTCCAGTCATCGAAAAAGTTTGAAAAATTCACTCATATTGTAATCATATTTTTTAGAGCTTGTTAAGTTCAAGGTGCTATCCTGGGTCCTGAGGCAGATGCAACTCTCTTCCTTTCTATTGCCTACTATCAGCGATGAACTTCTGGTTTCTGGTAAGAAATCAAATAAGTTTCATAGTACTGTTTTGCTTTATTTTTAATGTTATTTGATATCATACTGATATTTAATAATGATGATTATGTTAATGATTAATTTGATAATATGTTACATTTTATAGAGCTTTATGATACTTAAGACACTTTCCATAAACAATATCCTATTTATCCTCAAAACAACTCCATGGGACTGGTTTTATTTATTTACCTATTCATTCATTCATTTAGTTATGTATTCCGTTCATAACTATTATATCGTAGATTTATGGAATACTGGGGTGGAAAGTTCTTCCATGGATGTACTTTAATACCTCATCTCTAATTTATAGCCTCAGAGAGCTACTTGGAACATTGAATTCAATGATTTTTCCATAGTCATAAAGCTAGGATGTTTCAGGGATAAGGTATGAACCCAGCTCTTTATGATTCTAATGCTAGACCACTATTCAATAAGAGACCTCTGCCTTTAGGTAATATTGCAGATCAAGGTTCAGAGAGACAGAATGATTTCCCTGAGTCACATAGCTCTGAATTGCAGAACCAGGATTAGTATCCACATCTTCAGAGACTTAATATAGTATTTTTTTTTTTACAAAACAGTGGCATGTCCTCATAATGGAAAGAAAGAAGGAAGGAACGGAGGGAGGGAAGGAAGTAAAAGGAGGAAGGAAAGAAAGAAGAAAAGAAGGGAGAGAGGAAGGAAAGAAGAAGTGAAGGAATGAAGGAAGGGAGGAAGTGCTTTTTACCTTCTTCCATACATATACAGGATTACCAAGAATGATTTCAGTCTTGGGTTGAATATGATGTGTTAAATTCTAAGAAGCTTTCATGTAAGTCAAAGATTTGCCAGTGATACAATAAATGATACAACCTGTCTATGAGCTGGTTTTCCATTCTACTGTTCCTTCCTTCAGATATCCACCTTTGTCAGAAGCATAAAGTGGGAAAAAAAATTAGGCAAGTTGAGTTGCCCTGGATTTTTTGATAACTACAGATATCAGAGCACATTAGTGATACAATGATGTTATCATACCTATATTCTTATTTTGTCTTCACCATTTTGGTAATTCATTCATCTTTATTGGGACTGAAACTCTGAAATCACTAGGTGTTTTCAGAGGGTTGCCTGGTGCGGAAAACCTGATCCCTCAAAGTTATAAACATTAAAATGGACAAATAACAAGTAAAAAAGTTGGATATTAATGCTATAAACCAATAGGTGGAGAACTGATGGACTCTGAATGCAAATTTAACAATTTTTTCTCTTTCTCTATTTTTCTAATTCTTTTTTCCTCTCATTCTTTTCTTATTTAACATAGCTAATATGGAAATGTTTTTATGTGACTTCATAAGTATAATGGATATTGTATGTCTTCCTAATGGATGGGGGAAGAATGGTGAGAGAGAGAATTTGGAATTGAAAATAAAAATTTTAAATATTTTTTTAAAGAAGGAAATGCAATGTTCTCCTCTTGCTTGATTTACTGTTTTATTGGAAGAACTTTGCCAGAAGAGCTTTGAAAAAATGACACCTCTAATTCAAGCAAGCAACTCCATCAATAGTATAAAGGATAAGACTATTTAAAAGAGAAGAAGTTCATACCCATGGTCAAAGTTGTGATGATGTTGGGGGACTTTTTTTTCCAAGGTCCTTTGCATTTATAAATTGATGGAGTTGTATGTGAGAAGTATTTGCATCTTTTAAAAAAATCTTTTGTTTTCATTGCATTTCAGCCAATCATAAAGAAATGTTGTCCAAAATATATAGCACTTTTTATACGGCATCCATTCCAACTTGCCAGCAAATTTACCTCCTTGAATTAAAGTCTTCAAAATACATATTAACCATGGTAACTGGAAATGTAAAGGACAAAGTCGGCATTAGCTCAGTGAAGCTCCCTTACTACTGACACACTGATGATAAATTGTTTTTGTTGAATGTTTGAGTGAGGTGTTTTTGTCTTTGTTTTTGTTTTTATTTTGTTTTGCTTTTTTGAATAAATAACCTCCATATGAATGACAGCTTAGAGAAGCATTCAAATACCTAGATTCTGTATCGACTCATTAAGATACCACTACAATAACCACATATGGTATCCTCCATAATTTAACATAATATGTGGAAGTTTTGCCTAGAGGCAGCTGATATTATGGGAAACAATTAAAAAAAACCCACTATGATGCTCTCTCCACGGGTAGGAAAAAACTCAGGAATTCAAATAAATACCTGCCCAACCTTCGGAGGGAGTAGGCAGGGACTGCATTTCCCTATCCCAAGACTTCATGGCTTGATTTGCAGAGTGTGCCATTTGAATTGTAGATTTCATTTAAGAATGGGATGGATTGGAGTGCAATGACTTAGTCCACTGCTCATCAATAAAGATTTTCTGCATCTTTCTCTCACAGAAACATGATTCCTGTGGTTTGTATTTCCATACAGATCAACTCTGCAAGGCTATAGTACCAAGACAGACACAGCATGGGACGTTTCTTCATTCTCCTGCTTCCATTTTTGAAGCTGACATTAAATAACACTTTCTGGAATAATGAAGGAGGCTATATATGCTCCTGGGGCCTGGAAAGTCTCATTGGCAGGGCACCTGCCTTCCTACAAGGAGCACAAAAACAATTTATAAAAGTAATCAATTAACAATGGTGGCCAAGAAGGTCACATGGAGAGCCAAAATGATGTGCCAAATGATCATATATTGAGATTTTGATAAGAATGTATAGGTTATCTAATCTCATTTTAAAAACAAGAAAACTGTTGTCCAAGGGGTTAAATTATTTGCCAAAATTCATATAGATTATAAGTTGTAGAGCCAGGCTTTGGCCCAAGGTTCATTGAATCCAACTCCAATTCTCTGTCCATTTTACCGTACTGCCTCCACACTCACGCTACACCTTTAATCATCTGAGCTTAGGTACTGTCTTTCTCTATAGGCGTGTCTTCCAGTTTGTACTGGGTGAGTTGGGCATGTGTCTCAGGTCAGAATTCAATCTTGCGACAAAAAATTCTTATTGTTCTCTTGTCTAGAACTTTGCTCCTTCAGGAAGATGTTTGCACAAGTTTACACATAATCACTCTGCAGGTCCTCAGAGACCAGAATTCACCTGCACTTTGCTCAATCAGCTATTACTGTGATCTTTCAGAACCAAACAGAAGAGATCTGAAAGAAGATCTATCTAAAGAAAGGCTTTCTCTTGGCCTCTAGTACAGAAAAGTCAAAGCCACAGGAAGGCTGCCAAACTGGAACGGGGATCTGGGCAATTCAGCTCAACCTTGGAATCTGGGCCACTGTGTTTAATGAGAACACATTTAAATTTCTTTGATATTTCTTTGTGGAAGAAAACCAGGCCCCCAAGGGGGGCAACAAATTTCATCTTAGTTACACTAGCTTTGTTAAGTAAGCAAATCATCAGTTACCTGTGAGCAAAAGCAATGGATTGAATATGAGCCTCACATATTAACACCTTTGCTGCAGGAATGAGCAGCTCCTCTAGCCCAGAATGCTTCTATAACAGACAATTAGTTATGCTGAATGAATGTTTTCAGAAGGGGTTATAAATGGTTCTGCCGTCTTTCTGCAAGTGTAATTGATGCCTGCCAGCTTGAAGCCCTGGCCCAGAATTTCCTCTGTTTCTTTTTAGGTGGGGTAAGGAGGAGAGGTGCCTGGTGTTGCCCTGTGTCCTGTATTCCACGGGCCATAAATATGTATAACGTAGAAAAGAAAAAAATGGTGGGCCCAAAGTACATTGTAAGGGTCTAATTTGACGATTACAAGGAGGAGAACTGGTGAAGTCGAGGGAAGGCACATCGGTTCTGAAATAAATTTCCATAATTTTGTTACAAGACTAGCTGAGCCCAGCATTTTAAATCTGCACAAGCTAACATTTTAAGGGCCCTTTCCTTCTCAGTTTGAGAGTGGGGTTTGCTAGTTAACATGTGCATATGCAGCTACAGCCATGGAGAGCAGCTGCACAAGGGGGCACAGCCTTGGAGAGCCTCCATTTCAACAGGAGGGACAAGGTCACCACTGCCAGATATGCACCTCAGCTGCAAGAGGAGAAAAGCCAGCTTGGAAAGCAGTGAGTCTGAAAAAAGGAGATCAGGGTTGAGGGGAGAGGGAGTGGAGGGAAGAGAGAGTTGGAATTACTGTGCTAGTTTACTTAGATGATGTTAACCAGAGTTAGACTCAATTAGCTTATCAACCGAGCAAACACCTATTTGCCAGGCATTGTGGTAGGTATTAGGGAAACAAAAATTCAAATGAAAAAGCCTTTGAGAGTTCATGGTTTATTGGTAAGTGACTGAAGCCAGACTGGAACTGAGGTCTTTCCTTATTCTAGTCCTAAAATACACTAAGATAGATTACTGGGCTTGAAGTCAGGAAAATCTGAGCTCATATCTTGCCTCAAACTGTGGGAGCCTGGAAAAGTCACTTGATCTGTCTAACCCTTAATTTCCTCCTCTGCAAAATATAGATAATAATACAACCTACCTCACAGGATTATTGTAAGAATTAAACACAATGATGTATGTGAAATACTTTGCAAACATTAAAATCCTGTATAAATGCTAGTTACCGTCATGATCATCAATATTATAATTGTATTCAGAAGATTTACAAAATGCAGCTTGGAGGATCAGAAAATACCACACAGGGAAGGTTATACCTAAGCAGAACTTTGAAATAAGCTGGAGATTCAAAGAGCAAGAGGAAGAGAACAAGCATTTTAAGTCCTTAGTATGTACCAGGCACTGGCTGAAGTGAGGAGGTTAAGTACGTTCCAGGCCTGTGCAAAGAAATAGAGATGGGAGAGGGAGGTTCACATGTAAGGAACAGATAGAAGGCTAGATGCTCCTTATCTTCTCGTAAAACCAAGGGAAAACTCAAGATACCATTTCTATAAAAAAAATTGTAACAACTGGAAATTTCCATCCTTTGAACCTTTGAACAGCAGACAAAATACATTGATAGCACGTGACATGAAAAACTAAAATACAGAACAATATGAAATGGTACAGCATAGACTGTTTTATGGAGGGGTGCATTAATAAGAATGTGTACTTCTAACAGCAACTCTAGCTCCATCATTAAGTTGAAGTTGGTAAAGTATGATGATTAATATAAAGGGTATAAGGAACCTTGGACAAAGCAACCCTGTGGAAAAGGGACAGGAATTTTCCATGTTCTTACAAAACAATGGAGAATTTCTGTATTGATTTATGCTGTCGTGGTCTCTGGTCTGTGGCTTGAAGATGAATACAATACTCTCAAAGAATTGGGAGCTAATTTAGAAGTTAACCATTCCCATCCAAAACATGGATTCTCTCTTTAGGGTCTTTGAGACGTATTCAGTTATTCCATTTTATTTTATTTTGCTTTTTGGAGGGCAGTTGGGGTTAAGTGACTTACCCAAGGTCACACGGCATTTTTTGTGTTAAGTATCTTGAGGCCGGATTCGAACTCAGATACCCCTGACTTCAGGTCCGGTGCTCTATTCACTGCGCCATCTAGCCACCCCGACATATCTAGTTATATCAATTTAACTTCATCCGAGTTCACAAACTGTCTGAAATATATTTAGAGAATGATCCTCCAGTTTATAAACTCTGAGGTATAGAAATCAGAAAAGATTTCTTGGAAGAGGTGAACTTGAGCTGAACCTAGCATGGGGGGAAGGGACTGAGTGAAAATAAAGCATTTTCTGGTGTGGAGAGGAGATAAAGAAACTAATGGTGCTAATTCCCAGACTAATGGTGATATTCTGGGAGCTTTTCTGAAAGTTGAGGAAAACAAGGAATTACTCATAATATATTTTTAATTAATTACTTTTTCAATTTATCTACTAGTAGACCAAAATATCTGTGAAATTGAAGCATCTGGATGCATGCTAGGTTACAAGTATGGTTGGTAATACATGGAAAATTCTAAATCTTGAGTCAATTCTAGATATGTTCTTAGAGGTGAGAGGGACATCAAAAAATCATTTCTTTTAGCTTCTTGCCTTTAGGTAGATTAAGCCTCACCACCCCATTTTAAATAGTAAGATTTTATTCAATCAATTTTGAATCATTCTAACTGTATTGTAATCCATAAAGTAATCAAGTTAAAGACCTGAAGAGGTCACCTGTTTGGGAAATAATGAAGGCCTATTATAACTCGGATTTCCTATACTCTATCTCAAGGGTCTTTACTAGCATCCTGTGACTCCAGGGGTTGCAGCTTTGACTAAATGAGTGGACTGACAGATTAGTGACTGAATTTGTGTTCTTAAAAATGCTTCTGAGTATTTATGACATATTTGCATTTGTGACTTGGACACAGATGTTAAGTAGAAGGGCTATGAAAAACAAAACTGGCTGATTTTTGTGTGTTTAATAATGTTATTCATTCATGTCTGACTCTTTCTGACCCTGTTTGGAGTTTCCTTGGCAAAGATACTGAAGTGGTTTTCCGTTTCCTTCTCTGGCCCTGGCTCTGTCTTTCTTTCTCTGTCTCTCTGTCTCTGTCTGTCAGTCTCTCTGTCTGTCTCTGTCTCTCTCTCTCTGTCTGTCTCTGTCTCTCTCTGTCTCTGTCCCTGTCTCTCTGTCTCTGTCTCTCTCTGTCTCTGTCAGTCTCTGTCTCTCTCTGTCTCTCTCTCTGTCTGTGTCTATCTCTGTCTCTGTGTTTCTATCTCTGTCTTTCTCTCTCTCTCTGTCTCTGTCCCTCTCTCTCTGTTTCTCTGTCTCTCTCTGTCTCTGTCTCTCTGTCTTTCTGTCTCTGTCTTTCTGTCTCTCTGTCTCTGTCTCTCTCTGTTCCTCTGTCTCTCTCTGTCTCTGTCTCTGTCTCTCTCTCTCTCTCCCCCCCTCCCTCTCCAGATGATTAACTAAGGTGAATAGAGTAAAATGGTTTGCCTAGGTTTACACTGAGCTCAGGAAGAGAAGTTTTCCTGATTGCAAGTCCAATGCTCTGTCTACTGTGCCACCTAATAACAGCTAACATACATATTCTTCTGCTTCTGTTTTCCATTCCTTCTCTGTGCTGGCTCAGAGGCCCCTACCACAATATACATGTCTCATATTCAGTAGTCTCCTTGGGGAAAAAAAAGGCTCTCAGTCTTCCTCTTTCCTAAAGTTTCTTCTTCTCCCCCCTCTGTCATCCAGCCCTCACTTGGTGTTTTCCAAAATGAACTATTGGTACAGAGCATTATGAGAGATAAGTTTTCTAATTGTTTCCTTGTTCATTAAAAAAATTGTTTCTTGGAACTTAGGGGAGGATAGTGCCTTCACTCCTAAAGGAAAACAAAACAAAACAAAACAAAATGAAACTTGAACAGACTGACTTGTGTCTCTGCTGATTTTCTCTATCCAGCGTTTTTGATATAACTGCATTTCAAAGTTATTTAGTCAACTGGCATTCATTAAGCTCTTACTATGTGCCAGGCTGTGTATTAAGGGCTTATTTATCTTGTAAGATATTGTTTGTGTTGAATATGCGTTCCATTTATTACGTGAAAGGTCCAAGAACAAAGCATCTCTTCTTGGAAGTTTTCATCAAAACCATTCATAAAAGCATCATCTTTGAGGTGAATATATCCAGGAGTGGCATTGCTTCTACTCTTATGGGAAGATGGCTTGTTTTAACCAAAATAGGCCAAAGAGTGTACTAAGACATTTGAAATTCAGAAATGATGATAGGAGATACCAGCCAATCTCATTCTACTAAAAAGAGGCATTATTGAAGATTAATTAAATTATTAAGACAGAGATTAATGATTAAGATTAATTAACTAGTTTATCATAATCTTTATGTCAATCTCCCTTAAAAGAACAATTTTAAGATCAACGAATAGGCAGTTGAAAAGTAATTTACCCAGCTCTCTAAGTGAAAAAAAATTGTCTTTGAAGGGATGTTGTTGCTAAGACAAACAATTACCTGTGTTACACAGTTGAAGAATTATACAAGCACTAATTCAAATCAGGAACGTTTATTAAAAGCAGACAATACCACATCAGTTGTTAGGGGAGACACAAGATTTTGATAAGACATATTCACTACCTTCATGGGATTTATTAATTCAGTGCCTTATACATCAAAAATTCCTAATAAATATTGACTGATTGTTTGGTTGATTGATTACTGTCTAGTAACTAGCCAACCATACTGCTAATTCAAGATGCTTCGGTTGATTAATTTGATCTCAAGAAATGACGTTGAATCAATCAGTATGTAATGGTGGAAAAATAAATTTCCAATTTATTTCTGATGAAATTTTACAAAGAACTTAATCAAGGACACAGTTTAAGGAATTTCGTTGTTGCTGTTGTTCAGTCAACTTTATTGCCAAAAAGAAAATTTTGGAAAGTTCAAAGTTTTACATTAAGTTTGACATGCAAAATAAACTAAAACATTTTTTTTTTTCTTGAGCAAGTGCCGAGAAAACAAACAATGCGATTTTTTTTTTGCTTTTAGGATGAATTATATTGCTGCAAAATGCATGGATGAGAAGGATACCAGAGTGCAGTTGTCTTAGATCGGCACCCTACTTTTTAAAGTTTCTGAGTTTAACGATTTTAAAAGAACATGCGGAAACTCTTAAGAGTTAGGTGAAGAAAGAAAAAAAAACTCAAGGTAGCTAAACACAGATGAATTACAGCCATTTGGGGTCTATACATCATGGGCTGGCAGCATGGATGAAACTGACTAGGGGAGAAAAAATTGATATAATGAACAAGTTTGTTTTTTTTTAAGAAGTAAGATTTTAATTGAAGATGTCATTATAGGTGGATTTCTTGGAGCTGGTAGGTTTGCAGAAAATAACAAAATCCTCTGTTTGGATTCTCCTGTTCGGTTTTTTTAATCACACAGCACAGCATTTGTCAGTTGCCATTACATTTTACCTGGTTGCTCTAACCTCAAAAATACAACACTAAGCAACTAAGAGTTTATTTGACAACTGGTCTCATTTTTATAAAGAGATGAGTGATATGTGGATAAATATAAATTTAGGCTTTAGTACACACAAGTTTCATTTTTAGGAAACAACACAATTCTTCCACAGCTGCAAGATCCTTACTTGGCACCAGATGCTACTGCTGTTGAGTCTGTGACACATGGTTCCCTTCAACCTCCCCTGCTACAACCACTTCTGCTGAAGAACTATAGTTCCTCAAGTCACAGGGTGAAAGCATAGATGCCGAAGGACTCAGGTGGCATTATCATTTGTATTTTCCCCGAAGAGGCACCTGCTTCCTGTAACTGCCAAACTCCTCTTCCTTTTGCCTCTCTGAGTGACCACTGAGGGAACTTGGCAGCTCTTGTACCTCTGTGTCCTTTTTGGATTATTCCTCAGCAGTAAGAGCATCTGTGTCTGTAGCTGGCCTCTGCTGGCCCTGCTGCAGGCCATTCCATATACAAAGCTGTTCTAAAATAGCATAAATGAGCCAACTTAAAGTCACTGAAGAAATGGAATCTTGATTTAAGGGTTAGGATTTGACCTCAAACCATTCCTCCTTGGTTTAGACAAGTTCAGTTAAAATGCACATTCTTCAGCACCTTCAGCACCAACTTTTCCCTGTAGTATTGTCTTTTTATGTTTCTTTGCCAGAGGCAGCATGCTATAGTAGATAATAGACCAACCCAGGAGAGCTGGATTCAAATCTAGCCTCTGTCAGATACAAGTCAAATGAACAGGGGCATGCCATTTAACTTCTCAGTGCCCTAGACAGTTCTTGAAGATTATTATGGTTAAGCTGTCCATCAGCAACCATCTGGGAAGAATGTCTCTACAGCTAGTGTTCCTTAACAATGAAATCACAGGTAGGTGCATACCCCCAATACAAAAACAAAAACAAAAACAAAACAAAAACCCTTTCTTTTCATGTTATCTTGACTTGCTGACTTGCTTGGTTAACAAGTCTCCCTTGTTATAATTTGATCCTGTAAATCTACAAAATGGTATGTAACTGAGAATGGCAAAAATGGAGTGATATCTCTGTCTTGTCTTAGCTTTCTTTCCAGTTCCATAAACCAGATCCTTCCATTGTGCTGCCACATGTATAAAATCTTTCTTTTCCCCTCCCTCTTTCATCAGTCAATCAAGTATTTATTACACAAATCCTGTATTCCAGTTACTGTGCTAGGTGCCGAGAATATAAATTTAATGAGTGAAATAATCTTTATCCACAAGGAGCCTTTATTTTTCAAATCATCTACCTTTTAAAAAAAATTTCACTTTTTAGGTGAGATTTCAGTTTAGAGTCAGAGGGCTTGAGTTAAAATTCTGCCTCTGATACTACCTGAGTGACTTTGACTGAGTCACTTAATCTTCCTCATTTGTAAATATTCTCATTTGTAAATGTCCGATGGAACTGGACTAGATAGCCTCTCAGGTCCCTTCCTGGTCAAGATCTATAATTTTTTTTAGCTTAATATTTTGTTGTTTCTCTTAATCTCTTCTGATTTTGCCATATAATTTTTTTCTAATTCCTTCTTTTTCCTGCTCTTATCTCTTGTGCTCACGTTGTTTTCTTCCTTAGTTTCCAGAGAAAACCTTTAAGACTATAGTGAATTCTTTGTTTTTTAATACATTCCATAATTCTGCTCATTTAACAAAGTTTCCTATTTAACCATTATTCCAGAAGTGTACAGCTGCATAACTTAGTGATGATGTCAGTGTCTCCAGTAAGACAGCTGTTCGTTCTTCTCCCCTCCTCCACCCGATGACTTTTCTAGAAGTTGTTGCTGTTCCCCTCTCCAAGCCAGAGGGCTATCAGAAACCATATTTGGGAAGAACTAAGTCACTCCATCTTGTGCTTCTGAGGCCTGTATGTCCTGATCTTGTGAAGGATATTTCTTGCTTAGATGGCTATAATTACCTCTAACTGTTCTCTCTTCAAATCCCTCCCAATTCAAATTAGATAATTTTTCTAAAACAGAGGGGTGACCAAGTTATGTACTTCCAACCTCAATGAGCTACAGTGGTTCTCTTTTACGTCTAGGATTAAATATGAAGTCTTTTGTTTGGCCTTTAAAGTTTTGTTTAACCTGGAACCTTCCTACTGCCAACCTTTTTTATAATTTACTCTCATTCCAAGTGTTTCTTGAACTAGCTTAACTGGTCTGTTTGCTGTTCCTTCAAAAGGATATTCCATTGTTCTAATGTTCAGGGGTTTTTTGTTTGTTTTCCCCCCTCCAAATGGTAAATTGTAGCACTTGTTATTCACTATTTCCTATTTTAAGTGTTCTCTGTTTAGTGATAATATTTAAGCATCATTTCTGGGCAATAGAGGGGTGATAGCAGGTTGATGATTGGATTAAATATCTCAATACTTAAACTAAATAAAAAAGCAAACAAAAAACACAAAAGAACTCTCCATTTCCTGTCTCTATACCTTTGTACTCATTGCTCTCTCACCTCTGCCTCTTGGCTTTCTTCAATGCTCAATTAAATCCTAACTTTTGCAAGAAGATTTTCCATAGCAGCTAATGCATCTTCTCATTTTAGATCATCTTCAATGTATTGTAATATAGGCAATAGACTGTATTTATCTTATAAAAGTCTAGAAGTTTACATGTCAGTTCTCTCATTAGAAAATATATTCCTTGAGAGCAAGGACTCTCGTTTATTTATGGTTTTCTTTGTTTATGCCAGCGCTTACCACAGGTCCATTTTAAGGCCTTATTTATTTATTAAAGCTAAATGAAAGACTGATCCTGTTCTCCCCCTTCACCTCACCTCCCAAACACATCTTTTTGCTTTTTCCCTTAAAACTATGATGAAATCAATGCTAACATGGCACCTATAGAAAGCATATTAATGGAATTTTGCTAGTGTTCCACTCAAGCTCTTTTTAACTTCTCAAACCAATACTCCTTTCCCTGGCTATCAATCCCTTATCAGTGACATCTGTCTTTTTTCACATGATTGTAAAACCCTTGAGGGCAGTGACTGTCTTGCTTTAGAATTTATATCCTTAGCACTTTGGAAAATGCTGAGCATACAGCAAGTGCTTAATAAATACCTTTCATTTATGAATTTATTCTTTAGGGTAGAGAAGTGATTTTTATATTACCAGAGGAGATTAAAATAACAGTGTAAAGTATTGTTAATTTTTTTAATTATCATTAAGATTGCCTTGATTATATATAGAAGAAAATGTTTAAATAAAATGATAAGCCAGCTCATCTAATACACAAACCTGTAATTATTCTGTCCTTATTGACTTTCTCCATCCTTATTGACAACATCCTCGTCCATAGTGTCTTTACTGCAACGGGATTATATACAGTTGGTTCTTCATTAAAAGAGCCCATTGGTAGACTGTTTCCCTCTGTGAAATCAGTCTTCTGTAATTATTTTTACCTGAATATCCCAAGTATCTCTCAGCAACTTAGATTGTGATGGTTTTCTATAAATTAATGGATAGATCTTCAACTCACCAAAGAAAGAAGAAATACCTACTTTCTATTATTCTGTGGGCAATTTAAACAAATGAAACATCAAACCCTCTTCATCTCAGCTGAAGTGCTTCAGATGCTCCCAGGAAATAGTTCATAGGTATAGAATTAATAGGAAAATTCAATGTTATTAACCAATAAACTTTTTTCCACTAAGAAAAGTAATTAAATCTAATCTCTTAAACAGAATCAATTTCTTTCCTTTTTTTTGGTTAAATACAAGGTAAACTATCAAGAAAATCCTTGTAATCTTGAGCTAGATGACAACATTTAGAGAAAAAGGACAATTCAATGTTAAAAGGATCAAACTATTAACTCCCAGAAGCTTGTCAAGGATGAGATCTAAAGAATCTTCTGGAGAAGTCCTTTACTGTTTTTTTTTTTTTTTGCTCATAAGCCCTTAGACCTTTTTCTCTCCAAGAGAAACACACATGCATTGTCAGCCTGAAACTATCAAATAAACTTTTTTCCCCCAGTTATTTCATATCTATACTCTCATTGTAAAGCTGGCCACAGGCACTCTAAAAGCCTGAATGCTAAAACTTCACTTGGGGCAACATTTCTTTGTAGATTAGAAATAAGAAAGGTTGAAAATCATCCTGAGGGGGGGAAAAGGAATTAACTCCACTTTGAAAAACAGAAACATTTCCTACAAGTCAGCAGCCAAGGGAGCAGGGAATCTGTTTGCAGAGGCGATGGTATCTGAAATTATTAATACTCATAATTTCAAGGACGTCACTAGCTCCTGAGGAGTATGAGTTTAATAGTAAGAAAACTCCAGTTCCTTGCAAATTACCAGACAATAGTAGGGCAATGTTAACTTCCTAAGCATGTTAAGTCCAGGTGCTATCCAAATTAATCATTATCATGAATTGACAAAAATGACAATAAAAGCTTAATTCTTAACCCTTTGAGGAAGTAGAGGTCTACTGTTTTACCTTCTCAGATTATATATTCCAAATTTGTGCTCCCTTGTTTTTTTTTCAGAATCATAGAAAATCAGAATATATGTAAAGAAACTCAGAGGATACGGAATCCAAATGGCACTTGAACAGAAAACCCCTCAGTGATATACTCAGCAGGTAATCATCTGGTTTCATGTTAAAGTTCTCTAGTGAGATATTTACCTCCAAAGAAAGCTACCCATTCTGGTTTTAGAAAGCTATAATTGGTAGGATTCCCTCCCATGCCCCATCCTTAGAGCTATACAAATCTCTCTTTGTAATATCCACAGATAGTTCCTAATTCAGAACTATTCCTTGAACTGGCAATTGTAAAATTAAGCCGACTTCTTCTTCTACATAACAGATCTTTATTTTCTTCTTATTTTTTTTTCTGCTTCTTGGAGGGCAGTTGGTGTTAAGTGACTTGCCTAAGGTCACACAGCTAGTTTTTGTGTTAAATGTCTGAGGCTGGATTTGAACTCAGGTCCTCCTGACTCCAGGGTCGGTGCTCTATTCACTGTGCCACCTAGCAGCCCCCCTTTTTTTTCTTTTTGCTTTTTGGGGGTCAGTTGGAGTTAAGTGACTTACTCAAAGTCACATGGCTAGTTTTTGTGTTAAGTGTCTAAGGCCAGATTTGAATTCAGGTACTTCTGACTTCAGAGCCAGCGTTCTATTCACTGTGCCACCTAGCCACCCCCATAACAAATCTTTAAATGCTTTAAGGTAGGCATCTTCTGGGAAGCTAGGTGGCACAATAGGTAAGGTTGGAGTCAGGAAGACTCATGTTACTGAATTCAAATCTAACTTTAGATATGTATTTGTTGTGTGACCCTGGCTAAATCACTTAACCCTGAATAGAAGACAACGTGCTGTATAACATATAATCTATGATCTCAAAGATTCATGGCTCAAATATGGTGAAAATTTTAAAAAATGGATATATAAGTAAACAAAAAAATAAACACAGATAGTATAGATGGATAAGGAGATATAGGTAAATGACAAATTAGATACAGTCTGTTTGGAATTACGTTATCATTCTGCCAGAGACCATACCCTGCCCTCAAAGAGCTTATTTGCTCTCAGTGAAAATAACATTACATTTTTTAGTTTAGGCCCCTTGTTATAAGCATTTTGAAATCTTTTTGGATCCTTTACTGTGCCATCTAATCAAAAAAATTCAGTAGGGATATTGCCTTTGTTTTCATCCAGATCATTAACAGGAATATCAAACTGTATAAGACAAAGGAAGAAATCTCTAGGGAACCCCTGCTAGTCAACATCCGTCCCTTAATAACTGTTCTTTGGGTTTCATCATTGTAGTGCCAACACAATATTCACAGCACCCACAGTGGCTATGGATATGCTGAATTTGCAAAATATAACAGACCCTGTATGTGGAAGACAGAACCGAAACATTCAAATACCAGAAGAAATCTATACACAATAGCCATGCAGGAGGCACTACCATCCCCAACTTTCCCCCTGCTAGGGACTATAGCTAGCTATCTGCTTTTTCTCTCTCCCTTAGCTCTAACTGCCTTGACCAACTGCCTCTTGGGCTCTTCTCCACTCTTCCTGCTCCACCCATTCAGCAAGTTCCTCCCACTATAGACTTATGTGACTCAGTCTTCCATGTGACTCAAGCAGGTCACATGGGCCTGTTAATGAATGGGAAAGATCTTCCTTTTAGGCAAAAATACATCAACAATGCATTCAGTCCCAAAATCTTTCATATCCATTACATAGATCACTGGGGCAACTGGTATCAACACAACTTTACAACATTATAACAGGAATAGCACAAAAAAGCACATAAAGCAATATGTTAGGGTAGGGTTTGAGCTCAAACACCACATTATTTGCCACTTGAACAAATGGGGCCCCAAATATTGGGGTAAAAGGTGAAGTTCTCTTCTTCCATAGCTACTTCCTGCTGCAATTGGATGTAGACTTGCCTCTGCCCCAAGAAGTCCCATTGAAGAGTTCAGTTCTTTAGTTGGCATCTAGAGCTTGCAAGATAATTCTGCCTTAGCACCAGCAAAGAGATTCTCTAAATTGTTCTATGATCAGCCACCTGGTTCCCCCACCATCTGTGGGGTTGGAGCTCCAGAAGCATCTGCTGGTGCTGCTCCTGCTGCCGCCAGTGCCACCACCTCCTCCACCCCAGGGGCTGGGACTGGACTACACTTTTCTCTCCCCCAGGTCCTACAGGGTTTCTCCATTGACTTTTTACTTTGTCTTTAGTGTTTGTGTGTTGAGAAGTCTGGAAAACAGCACAGCTGCCAGTGATTCAGTCCCCAGAGGTCTGCTCTGGCTTGGTCTGAGCCGTCATGGCCCACATGGGACTGTGCTCTGCTCTCAGCTGGGTGCGATAGACCCTTCTTGTCAACCTGCCAGGCTGTCTTCATCTGGAGGTATATTTCACTCCGTCATTTTGTTGGGTCTGTAGCTCAAATTTGTTTAGAGTCATTTTTACAGATATTGGAGGTGATTCGGCGATGTGCTCAAGCAAGTTCCTGCTTTTACTCCACCCAGAAGCAAAAATTTTTGAAAAGGGACAGGATCAAAAGAGAAAATATTTTAAAAATGGGGGTGAGAAAGGATAGTGGAAAATATAGTCTTTCACAGTATGACTACTATGGAAACATTTTGCTTTGTTACACATATATAACTATGTTGAATTGTTTGTCTTCTCAGTGGGAGTGGGTGAGGAGGGGAAAAAGGGAGATATCCAGAATTCAAAGTTTTAAAAACAAAAGTTGCGAAATTGTTTTTACATGTAAGCAGAAATAAGATATACAGACAATGGGGTATAGAAATCCATCTTGCCCTTCAAGAAAGGGGGAAAGGGAGTACTGCGTAGGGTAGTGAGGGGATAAAAGGGAGGGTAGACTGGGAGAAGGGGTAATCAGTATGCATGTCATCTGGGGTGGGGGGTAAGGGAGAGATGGGGAGAAAATTTGGAACTCACAATCTTGTGGTAGCAAATGCTGAAAACTACAAATAAATAAATAAATTCTGGGGAAAAAAAGAAGCAAAGAGACAACACCCAAAAGCAGGGTAGATATAGGGTCAGTCATGTTTCTGGAGTCCATGAACCCACTATCATAGCTTTATTCATTATTGTTTACTGTTTTCTAATTTGTAGTTTTGGAGTCATCATTATGGCTAGAGATATACTTTCTTTAATCTGACCTGGGGCCTGACCAATTTCCTATTTTCTCTGCAGGTGTGATGAACTTTAATACAATGTTTCAGGAGGATCTGTAAGGGCAGTTCTAGCTTCCCTGCCCAGTCTAATGTTAAACCCCTTTTCTTGGTACACTTTATTTAGTTAATTAGTTGGAATACCATCTATTCTTCCAAAACCTACCCCTGTTCTCAATAGAGCAATAAACAATTCTTTCTTTGTTAATCTATTCTGACTTTGAATCTACTGACTATTTACTTTTCCCATTCTCCTAAGTCACTTAGCTGTGAAATCCTATTCAGTACCTGTGAAAGAGGGTACCCTATCTTCCCAATTAGTAGAGTCAGAATTAGGTGCTTATAAGGAGGAAGAGTTGTCTTCATTATGATATTTCTATGAGAAACTGCTAAGGGGGTATCATGGAATGGGTTTTCATCTCACATCATAACTACAATTTTCATTACCTCCTCCTCTAACTTTCTCATGCGGTCCCTAAGTGAATATCAGGATCTATCTCTGCTAGGCCACGTAGAGTCAATAGAGTACTGTCTGTTGTATCTGTCCAAAGCTAAACTAACAGATTAGTTTCA
>CM053599.1:196472254-196505291 GCA_028646575.1 Pseudocheirus occidentalis
GGAGGAATATGTCCAATAAACTCTCACACCTGTTTGCATATCTGTAAAAAAAAAAAAAAGAGAGAGACTTCAGAAAAATCTGGAAAGAGCTGTATGAACTGATGCTGAGTGAAGTGAGCAGAACCAGGAAAGTCTTGTACACAGTAGTAACACCATTATGTGATGACCAACTTTGATAGACAACTTTTCGGAGCAATGCAAGGATCTAAGACAATTCCAAATGACTCATGATAGGGAATGCTATCCATATCCAGAGAAAGGACTATTGAGTCTGAATGCTTGTTGAAAAATACAGTTTTTCCTTTTCCTTTCTTTATTGTGTTTTTCCTCTTTGGTTATAATTCTTCTTTACAACATGTGTAATAAGGAAATATGCTTGATATGATTCTACATGTATAGCTTATATCAGATTGCATGCTGTCCTGGGGAGGTGGAAGGGAATGAGGGTGAGAAAATTTTGAAACTGAAAATCCTATAAAAGTGAATGTTGAAAGCTAAAAATAAATTATTATTTTTCAAAAATTCTTAAAAGGTAATTTTTATAAATCAAATTTACTTTTTATTTCAAGATTATATCATTGTTAAAAGAAGGACAGAAGAGTCTATGTAATTTGGGCATATTTGTCATTTTGCAAAAAAAAAACCAGAGTATTAAAAAAAAACCCTTCAATGGATCTGGCAGTCTTGTAGCCACTGAGGGAATGATAAACTCTGATAAATATGACTGTATTCTGAAAAGCATACATTTTTCCCCAGAATTACAACCATAACAATGTTACATGATGTCACTTACCACAAGAAGTTAAAAAAAATTTCCAAGAGTTAGATATAAACAAGTTTCAATGAATGGAACCTTAACTAATATAAACTTCATCATAAACATAGGGGCTAAAATTAAGGCTAAACTTAAACAAACAGATAATTCTTAAAAGCTACACTTAATACCACCTTTCATAATGAAATATCAAGAATATGTATCAAAATCTTGTAAACTTCATGCTAAATCATTTAAAGCAAGTGATTGCCACAACTGGAAAACATATTGCATATTAAAAAAAAAGGTAGAGAGGATTCTGGGAAGATTACAGAGTAGGTCAGAGAATTTCAGGCTCTCAAGATTTTCCTCCATAAAAGAGACAAAATGGAACCTTAGGGCAGACATAAAAGGGGTAAAAATAAATAAGAGTAGGGGTGGAACAGGTGTCCTCATGGGACAATCTGAGAAGCTCTAAAAAACCCTAGGAAGACGTTTCATCCCTGTGAAGAGTAAACGCATTCAGTCCAGTGGTCCTCTTAAACAACAATCAGCAAGAGCTGAGGTTAGCTTGGTTGGGAGGCTGCCTCAGACACAGCTACAGGGACTTATTCCCCTGAGACAATGAAGGGAGTGGGCTGTCTGAACTGGGGAAGATCTAGGGAACCTCTGCTAACAAGGAACACTATACTCAGCTGTTCTGTGAAGATGTAGTAGGGGTGAGAAGGAATGAACACAGGCCCAGTGAACACAGAAGCAGTGGGACTGGACAAGGCTGACCATGGGTATTTATAGGGGACTGGAGATCTTGGTTTGAGTTCAAGGTCGGAAGGGAGAACTGAAGAGGATCTGAAGCTAGAAGCACCATCCTTCATACCCCAGGCCTAAATGTGGTTGCAAAAATTAAGCTACTACCAAAAAAAAATGCACAGGCAAAGGAGAAAGGATCCAACCATAGAGAACTACTATGGGAATAGAGAAGAACAAAGTTCATCTTCAGAAGGGGATACCAAAGCAAAGAAATGCTCTTCTACCCCAAAGAGTAATGTCAAAAGATCACCTACCCAAGAAGAATTCATTGAAGATCCTTAAAAAAGACTTGAAAAGTCAAATGAGAGAGATTGAGGAAAAACTAAAGAGAAAAATAATAACCCATGAAAAACAAGATTATGAAAAGTAAGTCAACCAATTAAAAAAGGAAATCCAGAATCTTAAGGAAGAAAATGACTCCTTGAAAATCATAATTGGGAGAGGGAAGCCAGTTAAATAATGAGAGCAAAAAATAAAAAAAAAACCAAATAGAGATCACGAAAAAATAGAGGAGAATGTGAAACATCTCATGATAAAAACAACTGAAATGGAATGATCAAGAAGAGAAAACTTGAGAACAATTGGGCTACATGAAAGCTATGATAAAAAATAATCTTGATACAATAATACATAAAACAATTTTTAAAATTTCCCTGAAGCATTGGAACAAGAGGAAAAAGTAGAAATAGAAAAAAATCCACTGACCACCACCTGAAAGAAATCCTATGAGGGAAACTCATTGGAATATTATAGTTAATATTCAAAATCCTCCAGTTCAAGGACAAAATATTACAAGCAACAAGATAAAAAAAATACATATGGCAGTGCCACAATTAGAACAGCAGACACAGTAGTGACACTAAAAGATCATAGGTCTTACATTTGGAATTTTAGAACATTGTTTAAAACAAATAAAGCAACAAAAAGCAATCTGAACTTAATAAAAGATTTGATGTACAAGAGCCAAGAGAAATATAAGGTACATACTAATGATCAATTATAAGGATAGACTGTTTTCCTTTTAGGTATGTAAAATGTAAAACCTACATCTAATATTGTTATTTGCAATTAGGTAGCTTATAAGATATATTGGAGAAGACCTGAGTATAACATAAACTTCAAAAAGAAGCCAGTTAAGAACAGCTAAAAAGAGCAATTATCTCATATAAATGAGGGGCAAGAGGAAAAACTGATTCAGAGGAATTAGATGGGGGAGGAGGCCTGGTAGTTTTTGAAACCTACTTTCATTGGGAATGGGTTCAAAAAGGAAAAATACATATACATTTAGAAGATTATAAGTCTTCTAAATTAAGAAAGAAATAAAACTCTAAGAAGATAGGGAGGGTAAGGATAAAGGAAGGATCTTTAGAGGGGAGGATGAGGGAATAGGTCAAAGGAGTGCATAAAATGTTGCTTTGATTTGATGGGAAGAGGAAGATGAGGGAGGGATTGTTGTAGGGGATAGGTTAAAGAGTAGGAAGGCAAGGAGAGGGGAGAAATAAACTAGAAGAGATAAGAAAGAAAGACAAAAAAAGATGCACACAAATATAAAACAAAGATTAGTTGTAGAATATTTTAGAGAAAGTATTTATATATGTATGTAAGTATATACATATCTATGTATATGTATATATATGTATATATGCACACACACACACATAAATATATTCATGCTTAATTGTATCCTGGGGGGAGGGTAGGGGAAGGGGAAGGGGGAAGGAAAAGAACAAAGTAAAAAGTGTACAGCAGAGAACAAAAGGAAATCTACAAGGAAACAAAGATGGACAGTTTTCAACATAAGACAGTATTTAGTATATTAGGTTTTGTTGAAACGGAAAGCTATTGCTGTATATTCTGAATTCTCTCTTAAGTTCTGTTGTGCATGTGAAATGATTTTTTTCTTCTCGTGTTTTATATTTAAGTTTAATATTTCTTTATAATGTTTCTTTTTTATTTTCTTATTATGTATTTAAATTTTAGTATTCGTCTAAAATTTTAAAAAGATTAAAAATGTAAAACAAATCCAAAAATTTGCAAAGTTTCATTGTATGACAATAAATTTAATAATTTTTACTTTGCCCTAGTTGATTTCTACAACACTGTACCTCACAGAGTAAGGAATATCAAAGGATAAAATGTAGATTTAAGCATTTAGCAAAGTATATGGTGTTATGTACATATTAGTGATTTTAATTTTAATATAAAAATCTCATGACCTTCTCATTTTAAATACATCAGTTTTATGAATCTAAATTGCTTGTGCCCAGTTTTCTAAAAGCTAGAATAGCAGCAGCAGCAGCTATCTTCAAGTTCTGTCTGAGAGGGTAGGGGTATACAGGGAGGATTATGTCACTAATAAAACTGTTAACTAATAGATCTGAGATGTACTGGTCTCCTAATGAGAATTGAGGTCACCAATAAACTACCCTGATCTTTTGTGTTGCAGATAGGAGACACTCAGCAAATGCTTCTTGCTAATGACATTGCTGTGTTGTCACTACAGGATCAATATATAGTATGTATCTTTGCTCTAAGATCACATACTAAATGACTTTAAGAGGAAGCTATAAAAACAGATTACAATTCTGCAGAGTAGGGCATGCTTGGAATTTGTGGGGAGAGACCACTGGTTTGAGAATGAAGGTTTAGCACTGACAATGAGCGATCTTACCCTTAAGCACAGTCTGACTCATAGCTTCCCATAAAAATGTTGACACAGGAGAATGAACTAGGTAGGTAAATTCCTTACATTATTAATTGTTTTCAGCCTTCTCTTTCTACATATGCCCAGAGGCCAGAGAAATAGATACATCCTCTAAGTTATAAAAATAAATCTCTGTGTTTCTATACATGTGATGTTGCCATAATGGTTTAAGAAGAAAAAATGTAAAAAGGAAAATTTTATATACTATATAATTGTTTATATAATCATGGAAAATGCTGGCATCACCTGTCTTAACTGGGTTTATTTTAATTTTAGGACAATTAGAGACCAACATATTTCTCAGGATCTAGCTATGGGGTCATTTTGGGCTGGAAACAGGAAAATGGACCATTAGATCACATTGGGAAGAAGAATTTGGGACATTATGTTAGAAATTTCATTTTAAAGTCTGGGTCTGTGAATTAGAGGTCAGACTCCATTACATGTTGTCTAACTACTTTTGGTCCTACTTTCTGCAATTTACCCAAGTAACAGTTGATGGAACTAGTTATCTCACTATTTTAGATAAAATTTTCTTCACTTTTTTCTGTAATCTACATTTCCCAATGTATTTTCCTTTTCCTTCCCAGAGTCATATTTTCAAATAAATATATTTAAAAATAGGAAAAAGAGTTAACTAAAATGAACCAAAATATTGAAAAATTTTGATTTGTATGTAGGTATCTCCCTCTTAAGGAAGTCATTATTCAGGATTTGTAGAGGAAAATATAAAGCTGAAAATATTTAGAAGAACAGTGGCCATTTAAATATGCAAAATTTCCAGAAAATAGAATCATTTTTGGTGAAGAAAAAAAGCAAAAAATGGAGGTGGGACTAAAATGTATGCAGTGTCTTAAGGGATTACATATTTGTAAATGGTTCTAAAAATGTTAACAGCAAAAATATGTATAATCTGGTTTGTTCATAAAATTGTCTTGTTTTATATCTTTAAATATAAAATTTATTTGGAAAATAATTATAAATTCACTTCAATTTTTATATTTTGTTATGAATTTCACATAATTGAATATACATGTTTTGCATAACAAAATATATCTTATTATTATAGAGTATAAACAAATATGTATTATTAAAAATATATAAGGAAATGCAGCTTGAGAAATAGTGTGCTGTAGTTCTTAGAGAACCAGATTGCAAAAAGGCCTTAGTACAAGTCCTCCCTCTGATACTGATTTTGTTATCTCAGGTGAACTACTTGCCCTCTCAACGTCCTGGGAAATTTAAATGTTTACTATTTACCATGGATTGTACTGAGTATTGAGGACATGAAGAGAAGCAAGCAAAGTCTTCCCTGCATTCAAGGAATTTATATTCTAATGGATGAAAATAACATAAACATGGAAGCTAGAAGCCAAATATGGTGGTATAACCTATGCTGCAGTCATGTCTAGTAAGTGACATTGAAACCTGGTTTAGGGTAAGATAGGATGAAAGCTACCCTATGAGAACTTGGTTTCCTAGGGGTAGATTGAAATATTCTAGGTGGGGAGGTGATGAGGATTATGGCCAAGCACCAACTGTTAAAGAAGAATCACTCTTATACTTTGAGGGAGGGAATTTCCTCACTGGGAGTTTCTCTATCACAGAATGAGACCTAAAATATTACATTCATAAATATAAAAAATATATTTTCTTAAAGGAAATGAATGCTTATAGTCTAACCTTTCTAGAATACAATTTAGAAACATGACCCCAAAGTAATTAAACTATGCATACCTTTTGTCTTAGCAACACTGCTCCAAAGATATCAAAGAAAGAGGAAAAGGATCTATAGATACAAAAAAATATTTATAGCACTCTTTTTATTATGGCAAAGATTTGGAAACTGACAGGATGCCCATAAATTGCATAATGGCTAAATAAGTTATAGTATCTGACTGTGATTCTATTACATACGAAATGATGAAGGGAATGGTTGCAGAAAAACCTGGGAAGATTTACATGAACTGATGCAAAATGAAGTATCAGGAGATCAACTTTTTACAATAAGCATAATATTGTAAAAATAATCAATTTTAAAAGACTTAATTACTTTGATCAACACAATAAACAACCACAATTCCAAAAAAACCTCATGATGAAACATGCTGCCTACCTCCAGGTACAGAACTGTTGGACTCAAAGGGCAGATTGAAGCATGTTTTCCTCACTTACATTTTTTTGGTGGGAGTAAATATAGTTAATGTGGAAATTCATTTTGCATGATCGTATATATATGTGTGTGTATGTGTATATATGTGTGTATATATGTATATACATGTATACATATACATACATACACATACATATACATACACACATACATGTGTGTATATATGTATGTATGAGTTCTGTTTTTATGATTTTCCCAGTGGGTGCAAGAGGGACTGAAGGGAGGGAGAGTATTTGTAACTAAGAATAAAATGAAATTTAATTTAAAAAGGAGGATGAATGCTGAAGAATCTTCTTTTTGTTTTTGTAAAAGGGACCTAGATCAAGTATATTGTATGCCAGAGGGCATATCCCCATGTGAAGAGTCTTGGAAGTCTATTTCTAGTTGAGTCATAAGGATGTGTGATAGGAGTAGCTTGGAGAGAAATTGGAGCAAGTAGTTAATATAGGCCATCTACAAGGTGAAAAAGAGGCTCTTAGATTGAGATTGAATGCAAAGGAATTCCAAAAGGTCAGATCTGACCTCAGCCTTGCCAATTTTTTCAGCTGCTTTGCCTATGGTTGGATTCCTTCATTTATAGCATCCAGTGAGAGTTATTATTATTCAGTTATTTCAGTTCTGTCCAAGTCTTTGTGACTGCATTTGGGGTTTTCTTGGCAAAGATGCTGGAGTGATTTGCCATTTCCTTCTCTGATCCTTTTTACAGATGAGGAAACCAAGGCAAGTAGGATCAAATGATTTGCCCAGGGTCACACTACTAGTTAGTGGTTGAGAGCAGATTTGAATTCTTTTTGATTCCACATCCAGTACTCTATCCACTGTGCCAGTTAGTTGCTACCTCCAGTAAAATATAATGATTTTTTTTTTTGCTTTTTTGGTAGGGGAAGGGAGGGCCATTGGGGTTAAGTGACTTGCCCAAAGTCACAGGGCTAGTAAGTTAAATGTCTAAGGCTGGATTTGAACTCAGGTCCTCCTGATGTCAGGACTGGTGCTCTATTCACTGCACCAGCTATATTTTTGGTAGAGAGACCTTG
Organism: Pseudocheirus occidentalis; assembly: GCA_028646575.1. Taxonomy (NCBI): domain Eukaryota; kingdom Metazoa; phylum Chordata; class Mammalia; order Diprotodontia; family Pseudocheiridae; genus Pseudocheirus; species Pseudocheirus occidentalis. The sequence goes on from CM053599.1 coordinate 196,479,730, forward strand.
TGGTCTTGAGAAACAGGTCTTTGTTCTTGTACTTTTTGTTCTTTTTCAGTTCTAAATGAAAATACTACAGCCTTAGATCAAGAAAGTAAGCACCCAGGCTTACCTCTGTCCAGATTTTGTAACTAGTCTTGAAATTTTATCAGAAAATTAAGGACTGACCCTTGAAGGCCAGTTCAGAGGTTGCTGAGATAAGGATTCATTGGACATCATGGTGCATAAGGTCATGAGTTTGATGGGACTTGATATTTCAGTCAAATATTATAATGACTATTTCTTTTTATTTCCTCTTCTATTTCTATATTTTTTGCAAAGGCTGTCTCCCAAGGAGGGACAGCTCCCCCTACTCACCTCCACATCTTGGAAAACTCATTTCCATGCAAGGCTTAGTCAAGTACCACTTCTACTTTGAAGTCTTTTCTGACGTATGATTACAGCTGTACTCTCTTCTATGTGTTATCTTTTTCCAATTAGAGTATGAGTTCCTTGAGAAGATACTCAATAAAAAAATTTTATTTTATTTTTATTATTTATATAAATAATATATATTATATATAAATATATACTTATAATATACATATAAATAAAATAATTTATTATGTATTTATTAAGAATAAGATTTATTCTTAATTTAAAGACATAAATTTTCCCTTTAAGTACTGCATTCACTATATCCATTTATTTTGGTATGTTGTCTCGTTATAATTCCCTATAAATTGTTGATTGTTTCTATGATTTGTTTTTGGACCCACACATTTTTTAGGATTACATAATTTGGTTTCCAATTAATTTTTTATCTATTCCTTCATGGACTTTTACTGAATTTTATTTTATTGCATTATGATCTGAAAAGGATGCATTTAATATTTCTGCTTTTTTGCATTTAGTTGTGAGAATTTATGCCCTAATACATGGTTAATTTTTGTGTAGGTGCTATGTAGCACTGAGAAAATTGTATTCTCCCTTCTATTATCATTCAGTTTTTTTCCAGTGGTCTGTCATATTTAACTTTTCTGAAGTTATTTGCATCATTTTAATTTCTTTCTTGTTCTTTTTTGTTTGTTTTATTTTTCTAGTTCTGAGAGGGGATAGTTAAAGTTGTTTACTGGCATAGTTTTACTATATTCTCCTGTAACTCATTTACCTTTTTCTTTAAGAATTTGGATACTATGCCATTTGGTGAATATATGTTTAGTATTGATATTACTTTGTGATCTATCTTTTTTTTAAAACAAAATATAGTTTGCTTATTTATCTCTTATCTTATCTGCTTTTATTTTGATTGAGATCATGATTACTATCCCTGCTTTTTGTTTTCTAACTTCAGCTGAAGCATAATAGATTCTACTGAAGTTTCTTATTTTAATGCTGTGTGTATCTCTGTTTCAAGTGTATTTCTTTTAAACAATATAGTGTTGGATTCTGGTTTTCAATGCAGTCTGTTATCTGTTTAGATTTCATGTGTGATTTCATCCAATTCATATTCACTTATGATTACTAACTGTAGATTTCTCTCCATCTAATTCCCTCCCCCAATTATCTTTCCCTCTCTCTTTTTTTTACTTTGTCTCTCTTCATAAGTCTATTTTGCCTCTGACCACTAACTCCCTTAATTTACCTTTTTAAAATTCTCTATCAACCCCACTCCCTTCTCTTATTCCCTTCCCCTTCTTTTTCCCTATAGAGTAAGATAGATTTCTATGGCCAACTGAGTGTGTGTGCTTTTTTTCCTAATAAAGTCTTCTCCTGTTCTATATTTTAGGTTTGCATTTATCTCTTATTTCCTATCCCTCCTGTTTTCTCCACCTAAATCTATCTACTACCTACTATTATTTAACCTAACCCGTCAAAGATCCCTCCCTTATCCTCTCCCCCTTTCCCCTTGTTTCTACCTGAATTTAGAAGACTTTTATAGCCTTCAAAATATGTATGTTATTTATCCTTTATCCCATTTCTACCCTTCTATAATCCTTTCTATGGCCCCTTATCCTATGACGTCACCTTCTTATTTCTTTATAAATTTAGAAGACTTTTATTCCCTTCTAAATGAGTGTGTGTGTATGTGTGTGTGTGTGCATGTGTTATTCTCTGTTTAACCCATCTATAAAGTGAGTAATCTTCCCTCTACCAATCCCTCCCTTATCCTCTCCTCCCAATCCCCTTAGCTTTTATTTCTTTCTGAATTTCAATGACTTTCATAGCCTTCTAGATATTTGTGTATTGTTCCATCTTTTACCCAATCCCAATGAGAGTAGGGTTCCAGAACTACCAGTCCTTCTCCCCCATCTATTTCCTCTGTGTCCGTTTTCCCTCACACACCTCATTTGTAGTAGATGATTACTCTTTTTAATTTTTCCTAAATGGTTTTACTTTTTAGAATCATATCATACTCAGCTCTTCTCCAATCTTTCTTTTGAACTATCCAATTACTTATGACAATATTTGGCATACATCTTACATATCCTCATATAGAAAGAAAACAGTCTGTTTTTTATTGAGTCCCTGGTAATTAGTCTTTGATGTATACCTTATTTTTCTCTTAAATCTTTTTTTTGGCAACATAATCCTGAAAACATTGCAATTCATTGAATGCCCTTTTTTCCCATTTAGAGTTATGCTTAGCTTTGTTGGGTGTGATATTTTTGCCCACAACCCCAGTTATTTTGCTCTCTATGTTCTAAGACCTACAAACTTTTAGTATTGCCACTGCTAGGTCCTGTGTGACTCTAATTGTGGTTCTGCATATTCAAATTTTTTTTTCTTGTTGCTCATAATATTTTCTCTTTGAACTGGGGATTTCAGAATTTGACTATGATAATCCTGTATATTTTCCCCATAGGATCTCTTACTACCCTAATAATGATAAGGTTCTCACGAGTTATAAATATTGCTTTCCTATATAGGAAGGTAAACAGTATGTCCTTATTGAATCCCTTTTGATTTCTCTTTCACATTTAAATTTTTATTCTTTTCTTTTTCTTGTTTTTGAAAGTCATATTTTCTGTTCAGCTCTGGTATTTTCATTAAGAGTATTTGAAAGTTCTCTATTTCATTACAGATCCATTTTTCACCTGAAGGACCTGAAGTTTTGTTGGGTAGGTGATTCTTGTTGTAATCCTAGCTCCTTTGCCTTCCAGAATATCATATTATAAGCCCTCTGGTCCTTTAATGGAGAAGTTGCTAGATTTTGTGCTATCCTGACCGTAATTCCATGATATTTGAATTGTTTATTTCTGATTGCTTGCAATACTTTAATCTTGCCCTGGGAGCTCTTGAATTTGGCTAAGTTCCAAGACAATCTCTGACTTAGAAGATCTTGCAATCTGATGGGGAAGGCAATATACAAAAAGAAGCTGAAGTGCAGAAGTGCTAAGGGTATCCTGCCTTGGGAATAATTATGGAGTCAAAACTAAGCAAAGTAGCTATTGGGAAATGGAGACCTGATGGGAAATTTTGAGTCCTCTATACAGCAAGACTTTGGGATAAGTTTTTTCTCCCCCCTTAAGCTCTTTGATCAGAAGGGGACATCTACTGAGTGTCCTGAAAAGGTGTTGAGTACCAGTGCTGAAGCAATCTCAATGATGATAAAATCTTGGATGTTTATTGATTTTAGTGAAGGAAATGCTGATAGAAAACTATTAATGACTTACCTTAAATATTATTGTAATGTCTATATAATTCTTAAATATATTGAAATCACACATATTACAAAATACATATATAATACATGTTACATATGAACATATAATACATTATATACAACAGAATACATTTGCATACAAATATATGCATCTACAAAAAGTCATTTTTGAGCAGTGGGAAAAGATGCCCAAAAATGCCCTCAGAAATGGTACTCTTTCATTCTGTTGAATTTTTGATAGTTTTCCCTCCTAGATATTCATATCCTTACATCCTTTCTAGAGCAAACCAGTGAAATATGATTAAGATAGTTATGTGTTGGGATGAGATTAAAATCATGGAGCTTATTCAGCATCAAAGGATGTTCAAAATTTATTTATTATTGTTTTTACATCACATACATATTTACTTCCCTCTCCCACGAATGAGAATTATAAGAGGGGAAAACCCAGACAAGCCAATCAAGATGTTTAAAATAAAAGCAAACTAGATGTTCTATGCAATGGTCCATGCTCCATGGAACCCATCTATGGGAGAGAGAGAGAGAGACTATATTCTTATATCTCTTCTTTTTGCCCAAACCTAGGCATTATAATGTCCACACATTCAATTTTAATTCTTTTCTTGTTTTTCTTTCCTTTTACATTGTTGTGCTCTTTGTATGTATTGCCTTCCTGCCTCTGCTTACTTCACTTTGTGTTTCTTCTTTACATGCTTCTCAGCAGTTATCAGGTTCATAATTTCTTACAGCACAATATTATTCAATTGGTTTCAAATCTTCTCAATTTGTTTAGTTATTCCTTGATTGCTGGGCATCTACTTTTTTACTTTCTTTTTATTTTGTACCACTACATATTTTGTTGTAATACATATTTTGTTTTGTGTGTGTATGTATATACATGTATGTATATATGTAATTCTTGACCACTTCATAGCATATTCCCACCAGAAAAATATCTAGGTCAAATGGAATGGATGGTTTAATTGCTTCATTTGTATAATTCTAAATCATTTTCCAAAATGGTGGCTCCAAATTTCAGTTCTACTCACAAGAATATTTAATGAAATATATGGAATAGCCATATATTGGCTGCTAGCATTGCCTTGAGAGAAGCATGACCTACAAATATTTTTTTTTTGCTTTATTTTTGGAGGGGGAAGGGCAGGGAAATTGGAGTTAAGTGACTTGTCCAAGGTCACACTAGCTAGTAAGTGTTAAGTGTCTGAGGCTAAATTTGAACTCAGGTCCTCCTGACTCCAGGGTTGGTGCTCTATTCACTGTGCCACCTAGCTGCCCCTGTAAATAAATTTTTAGTGGCTAAAGAGTCTACTTTTGAAAATTTGAACCTAAGAACTTTGAAAAGTAAAATTAAGTGGGCAAGTGTGTGGGCTGTGATAAGAGACAAAGCAAGGAAATAAATGAAGTAGCACACCACAATTGTCCTCGTTTATGGTTCTTCATGGTTTTTCATTGCGCATGATAACCAGTAAAGATTAGTTAACCTTAGAGTGCTTTCCGTATTAGTACTGTAATTGTGTACATAATGCCATTAGAAGTCCGAGTTATTCTTTGTTTGAGGGATGAAATTTACAGATCATTACAAGAACTAATCTGTATCCAAAGCTTAAACAATTTTTAAAGACTATGAAATAGGGTGGCTAGGTGGTCCACTGACTCTGGAGTTAGGAGAACCTGAATTCAAATGTGTCCTCAGACATTTTAACACTTACTAGCCACATAACCTTGGGCAAGTCACTTAACCTCAATTGTACTACCATGCCCCCTCCAAAAAAAGCAACCCCCCAAACAAACAAAAAGACTATGAAATGTAAGAGCTTCGACTTTTCCACAAAAGTTTTAGTATTAGAAGTCACCAAATTACCAAGAAGATACCAATATAATATTTTACATAAGGAATAAAGAACAAAAGGATCAATATTAACTCAGGTTCTTTGCCCATCAAATCTTAACTCCACCTTCAGGTAACATCGGACATTAAGGCTGAACAGTGACATATCTGTTCCTAATTTAAGCTAACAAAGCCAAAGAGAGGGAAGACAGAATTGGGAATTCCATAGAAGAACATCAGGGACATGGAGAGAAGACCCCCTTTCTCCATCCAGTTAGTGATTATTCCAGAGAGAAAATAAAATGAAAGGAGACAAGAAGTTGAAGGTCCAATATTGGTCTACCTGTTATCTCATTAAAGAGACAGCTCTTAGCAATTGTGCTTTCCTTTGTCATAGGACTTCCTAGAAGTTTGTTTAAAATTTCTAGACATCTCATGAACATTTTTTATACACTATAGCTTAATCTCACTCTCAGGATAATAACATTGGATAGATTCTTAAGATGATTTCTTATTCTGGAATAGAAGTAGAAACCAATGTGATCTGTAAGGATTAGCAACATAGCCCAGAAAAAAAAATGCAGCAGTAATGTAAATATGTACCTTAATGCCAGTTGGAAACAAAACACAGCAAAACACAAACTTGGACTCATGATTATGTGTAAGAAATGTGCATGTTTTGTTGTCATATCTGAGTTCTTATGTAGGTAAAGAAAAGCAATTACCATCATTTTTTTTAAAAATCACAACATGAGTCATCCATTTAACACTTCTTTCACAATTTGAGGTGGTGGACCACAGCCCAGCAGAGAAGTACAATGTGGTTTCTATATGGGTTATTCACTACTTCTGAATTATCCTGTTCTTCAAGATAAACAAACCAAAGCACTCAATGGCAGCAGAGAAATGGATTTTTGCCACTTGGCAGCAAAGAAATAAAAGCAGATTTAGATAGGTAAAGTGAATTTAATATTCGGATAGGCATATTGATTTTAAAAATAATTTTTAAAAAAATCAATCACATAGTCTTTTCTCCTTCACTGCTAGTGCTAGGTAAAGTCTCTGTTTGGGTTATTTCCTCCCTATTGTACAGCTTTGTGTGCTGGTGAAAAAGGTAATACTTTGCCCCTATAATCTTTCTGGGATAACAGAAAATGCGTCAGCAACTCAGACTCAGAGACTGCCAGACCATTTGTATTTAGTCCTCTTTAGGGAGTTGGGTGCAATAAACACACAAATAAGTAGAAAGATTTTATATCTATCTATCTATCTATCTATCTATCTATCTATCTATCTATCACCTATCTATCCATCTATCCATCTTTCTATCTATCACCTATCTATCCATCTATCCATCCATCTATCTATCATCTATCTATCTATCATCTACAGAGATGATAGATAGATATAGATATAAATATAGATGACATAGATATAGATAAATATGTATTCAACGGGGATCCAAGGTATCTCATTATGCAATATGTACTCACATTTAAATTATTTTATTCTGGCTTACTTCACCTTATTTGACTGATTGAATGATTGATTGCATAGCATAGTGAAAACAAGAATGAATATATAGTTAAATGACTAGGGTTCAGATCCTTGTTCTGACACCTATTTGTTGTGAGGGCCTCAATTGCCTCATTTATAAAATGAAGGAGCTAGGCAAGTGATCTCACGTTCCTTCCAGATTTTTCCCATTCAGTAATCCTACTCCCATGCTTTACTGTAGCATGGTGGTGACCCAGGTTCTCCAAGACTGTGATAACATACATCAAGCTTTGAGCAATCTTATATAGGAAAGTCTTGTAATATGAAATTGATTTTTGACTGCCTGCTGGTAGTGTAAGAACCAATATAACTTAGTTTGGACAGGTGGACATCCAGAAGTTTGAATAAGAGGGGATAACTTTTGTTTCTTCCCATCACCTTAGAAAGATACTCTTGCAGGCAGTGGAAATCTTGTGATGTGTGTTAGTTGAAGCAACACTCCACACTGACAAATAAGAGAAAATATCTTTATGTGCTCTAGCAAATATTTATGAAGAAATAAAAGCCAAAGAGAGTTAGTTCCTTAATTGTTATCAAAATATTCAATATAAAACCCCCTTCTTAAAGAAAACAGCAACACCAACAACAACAGCAACAACAACAACAACAACAAATGATGCACATTTTCAAATATTCCATAACAATTCTGATCAGATGTGCCAAGTTCCTTTGGCTACTTATTGCTAATTTATTCATATTAAAAACATTTAATTAATTAATTTTTAGTTTTTAGCACTTATTTCCACAAGATTTTGAGTTCCAATTTTTCACAGTATTTCTCCCCTCCCCCAACCCCAACACAGATGCATTCTGATATTCCCTTCCCACAGTCTGCCCTCCCTTCGATTACCAGCCCTCCTTTTTTTAATCTCCTTCTACCTACACCCCATTATCTGTACATCATTTCCCAGTTGCATGTAAAAACAATTTTTAAGATTCATTTTTAAAACTTTGAGTTCCAAATTATTTTCCTTCTCTCTCCATCCACCCTCATTGAGAAGAAAAGCAATTCAAAATAGGTTATACATGTGTATTTTGCAAAACTCTTCCATAATAGTCATATTGTAAAGGATTAAGTATATTTACCTCAATCTTTTTCCACCCCTCATTTATTCTGTTCTCTCCTTTGACCCTATCTCTCTTCAAAAGTGTTGGCTTCTGACTAACCCCTCCCCCAATCTGCCATCCCTTCTATCATGCACCCCCTTATCTGCTTGCCCAGCTATTTCCTTTAGAGTAAGATAGATTTCCATACCCACTTGACTGCATATGTTATTCCCTCCTTAATTTAAATCCAATGAGTTTAAGGTTCACTCATTTATTCTCACTTCCCACCTCTTTCCGTACAACATAAAAGCTTTTATTGCTTCTTTGATGTGAGATAATTTATTCCATTCTACCTATCCTTCTTCTAGTACATTCCTCTCTCATCCCTTAATTTTATTTTTAAAATATCATCCCTTCATATTCAACTGACCTTGCACCACCTGTCTATATATACCTATTACCTCCAACTACCCTCATAATGAGAAAGGTCTCATAAGTTACAAATAGTATGTTTCCATATGGGAATGTAAACAGTTCAACTTTAATAAGTCTCTCATGATTTCGCTTTCCTGTTTACCTTTCAATGCTTCTTTTGAGTCTTGGATTTGACAGCCAGATTTTCTATTCAGCTCTGGTCTTTTCATCAAGAATGCTTGAAAGTCCTCTATTTCATTGAATGACCATATTTTCCCTGGAGCTTTATACTCATTTTTGATAGGTGATGCTTAGTTTTAATCCTATCCCCTTTGACCTCCAGAATATCATATTCAAAGCCCCTCAGTCATTAATGTAGAAGCTACTAGATCTTGTGTTATCCTGATTGTGTTTCCACAATACTCTAATTGTTTCTTCCTCACTGCTTGTAATATTTACTCCTTGACCTGGAAAATCTGGAATTTGGCTACAATATTTCTAGCAGTTTTCCTCTTGGTATCCCTTTCAGGAGGTGATTAGTGGATTCTTTCTAATTTAATCTCTTGTTCTAGAATATTAGGACAGTTTTCCTTGATAATTTCTTGAATGATGATGTCTAGGAACCTTTTTTTAATCATTACTTTCAGGTAGTCCAATGATTTTTAAATGATCTCTCCTGGCTCTATTTTCCAGGTCAGTGGTTTTTCCAATGAGATAGTTCATATTGTCTTCTATTTTTAATTCTTCTGGTTCTGTTTTATAAATTTTTGTTTTCTCATTAAGTCATTAGCTTCCATTTGCTCCATTCTAATTTTAAAGGATTTTTTTCAATGAGCTTTTGAATCTTGTTTTCCATTTGATGAAACCTGCTTTTTAAGGCAATCTTCTTCTCATTGATTTTTTGGACCTCTTTTACCATTTGAGTTTTTCTATTTTTTAAGGTTTTATTTTTTTCAGTATGTTTTTGGGTCTCCTACAGCTAGTTGTTGATTCATTTTTCATGATTTTCTTGCATCACTCTCTTTTCTCTCCTCAATTTTTCCTCTACTTCCTTGATTTTCAAAATACTATTTGAGCTCTTCCAGGGCCCATTAATAATTCCTATTTTTCTTAGAGGCTTTGATGTACTTTGTTGTCTTCTTTTGGTTGTGTTTTTATTTTCTTTGTCAATAAAGTAAAATTCTCTAGTCTGAGGTTTTTTTTAATGTTGCTTTCTAATTTTCACAGACAAATACTTGACTTTTTATTTCTTTGTTAAAGTAGGGCTCTGGTTCTAGTGTAGGTGATGTATTTCAGGTTTTTTGTGCATCAGTTTTCAGAGATACTTCTAGTGCCCTGTAAATTTTCAGTTCTTCCAAGATGGTATGATCAGAGGAGAAGTGTTTACTCCTCTCCTAGCCTGTGCTCTGGTCTATGAGTGACCATGAGCACTCTTTTCTACCTTGGAATCATGAGGAGGATTCCTTCTTCACTACTGCCATAAGCTCCACCACACTGGCACTCCTCCTCACCTCAGAAGTACCACCCAAGACCATGACCCAGATCTAAGCATGAGCAAAGCAAGAGAATCCTGCCTCAGCACCAGCAAAGACATCTCTGCATTCCGCCTGTGATTAGCCACTTGATGTCCCCACCATCTGTGGGCTGAGACCTCTGTAAGCAGCCACTGCTGCTGCTGCTGCTGAACCACCTCTGCCACCTTAGGGCTCCTCTCTCATGTAGGTCTGATGAGACCTTTCCTATTTATCTTCTAAGTTGTCTTTGGCATTTGTGGCTTGAGAAATCTGGAAACCACCACAGTTACCTGTGATTCAGCCCAATGAGTCCTACTTGCAAGGGTCCTTGTCTGTGCCAGTACAGCCCATGCTGGACTTTGCTCCTCTCCCAGCCTGGTGCAACAGGCCTTTCCTGTCAACCTTCCAGGTTGACTTGGGCTGGAAATTTGTTTCACTCTGTCATTTTGTGGGCTATGCAGCTCTAGAATTTGTTTAGAGTCATTTTTACATGGATTTGGAGGGGTTCAGGGGAGATCTCAAGCAAGTCTCTGCTTTTACTCCACCATCTTGACTCTACCCCGCCCCTCCACACTTAATTTATGCATCTTGACAAATAGCAGTTACAAAACTGCATACTGGGTACAAAATATTTGGCTAAGGATTTTGTAGTTTGTTCCATAGTAACAGTGTTTTCAAGATGAACTTGTTTTGAATGTGTGACTATGTTCATCAATTTACAGTTTAATAATGGCAGGAATATGAAAGGAGAAAAACAATTTAGGAAAAAGAAAACTTCTTTTGGTATGAAATTCTTAAAAGACTCAAGTAAAAGCATCTAGGTATTATGATCAGTAGTATTTATACCATTTGGAGATTTTTTTTTTTCCCGGTTCAAGAGAGTTTCTCATAAGACTGGACCTGTGTTTTCCCCTCATTGATGAGTAGATCAAACAAGGTACTACTACTGCCTAACTGAAACTCAGTTAAGACTGAGGGAAAATTATATGTTCAAGAACTAGCTCTCAGGGTTGGTATGATGGGAATGAGCACACAAAGACACAAAGAATAGTTGGTTTGTTCCCAGTTTCAGGAGGAAGAGCAAGAAACAGCTCCTCCAGTGGAACATGTAGCCTGTATTACCTGAGATTAGGGAAAAGGGGATAAAAATCAAACAACCTAATCCTTCTGAGAGTAAGATTTGGCATCCCCATTTGAGTGGGATAAAACAAAAACATAAAAATTTTATACAACTGCCTAAACAGCTACTTTGGACACAATGCAGTCAAAACAATAGGGCATGTAAAGAACCCCTTTAACAACATCTGTATGGCATTAAAGTCATTCTAAAAGACCTTACTCTAAAAATCTCACTTATAAAATAGCCTGAAGAAAAGCACCCTCAGTGACCAAATGGTAAAAGAAGAACACTTAGCTGAATAGGAGTCAACAGCAACAATCAGAATACAGCTTTGACTGATGGTACCTGTTTGAGGAAGAAACTCTGGTTCCAGAGGCAGATCTCCTGAAACTGACAGCTGTGAAGGCAGACCTATGGCAACTGTCAGCTGAACAGGTGGAGTGTCTGTGACTGACAGCTATGAAGGCATTGCTGAAGCAATTGTTAGCTGAGGAGGTAAGTTTTCATTGAATCACTGTGCTGCGCATCTACCTTTAGCAAATGAGAGCCAAGGAGGGAGGGAGCTGCCTGGAGAAATGTAGTGTCAGTAAAACAAGTTAGTATCTTGGGTGAGTCTCCTTTACCTTACTGATGGAGAATCTGTTCCTTTTCCTCAATGGCAGAGGATTCTATTGAGAGAATTATTTTCAAAGTTTTGTGAGAAGTTTAAAATTATTTAAGTGCAATTCAATGTTTTCATACTAGCTGTTCAGTGATTTTGTGGTTTGTGAGTAAAGTATGAACTGGATGAGGGCTCAAGGTGTAAATTCCCCTCCACATTTAACCTAAGTACCATAGGAAACTCATGATTATGGGAGGTCCCTGTTAGTTTATATTCAATGCATTTCATCTAATATTAACCTTGAGAAATGATACTTGAATGGAAGATAAATAATGCATGTAAAATAGAAAGTTAAGGATTATTCTGAAGTGTAGTTTGTTTGTCAATAAATCTCTTGGTCCATCTTTTCATTAGAAAAGGAAAGATGAAGAAGGGAATAAATATTTTAAATAAAATTTAAATATATTAAAAAATAAATAAATATTTAAATGGAGAAATAAAACTTAAATTTAAATACTTAAATAAATAAATTTAAATATTAAATAAATTTAAATAAATAAATACTACCAGGTATTAGGGTCAGCTTTTCAAAAACAGTGTCTCATTTGATTCTCAAAATAATCCTGGTACCATTATTATCCCCATCTTGCAGTTGAGGAAACTGAATCAAACAGAGGTTAAGCAACTTACCCAGGGTCACAGATCTAAGAAATACAGTTCTGTCTGACTGTAGACTCAAGCTCTATCAACTACCTGTCTGATTACATATAGCAATTTTCTGAATACCTCCATAATATCTTAGAAGTCTGCTCTAGGGTTTTATTATTCCAGCAGCAAAATTTTCAAATGTAACAATGGTTTCTTTCCTGTCTTAAATTATTCCTTTTGGTTAGAAATTCTTATGGTAGAAAGAGATGAAATGGAATATTTTTAAAAATATCTTATTTCATATATTATATTTTGTAAAAGGTTTTATATATGTTTTCTCATTTGAGTCTCATAAAAATCGTGTGAGGTAGATTTAACAGGCTTCATTCTTATTATTTCACTGATGATGAAACTGATATTTACCAAAGTGAAGTGACTTGCCACTGGTCACATACTTTTGGAAGTAGATTTTGAGTATTTATCTCCCCAACACCTAGTCCAACAATATATCCATCGTGTCATACTGCTGATCATCAAGCCTCATCAAGCCTCAGAAGAACCTGGCAATCAATTTTTTTTTGTTTTATTCCCTCTCCATTTAAAGGCAATTGGGAACTTTTCCTGAGGGTCTTTATATGAGTCTCCATGATACTTAGCATTTTCCATCAGTCAATCAAAAATAAGCATTCATCAAGTACCTAATATGTGCCAGATACTGTGCTAAATGCTGGGGATAAAAAAGGCATAATATAGTCCTTGCTCTCAAGAAATTACAATTTATAAGAGAGGTAGTTGTAGCTCTCATTCAGTTCTTTAGTCTTTCACATGCAGTTACAGAGCTCATCCTGTTGAAAGAAGACCAAAACATGCCAAACTTGAATTACTTTGTGGGTGAATGTCTTTACCTTTGTCCTCACTATTGTCTTCCCATACTTTCAGGGAATTGTCATGTCAAGAACAGATTGAACAAGGCACCTTTGGCATCTGTATTTTCCAGTTTACCTAGAACCATCTTCATGAGTGTGTAAGTAATGGGAATGGAATTTCTTTTCATTCAATGATATGGTCATAGTGATGGAGCACAGTAAATTGATTTGACAGAATATTTTAGTCTCCTATAATTAGGCTCTTTTCTTAAGAATATGACTTTGATGGACAGGACTTTGAGATTATTGGGAAAAGAAGTGACTAGAAAGACAGAAGAGTAGAATTTAAATTGGGCTTTTATTTAGTCAAATACTTTCTAATTTATGGCATTTAAATGGTACTACGAAAAGAAATGCATCCCTTTTTTAAAGTTAGCTACATTTGGAAAGAAAAATGACTTGGTTTGTGTGAAGTTTATCCCAGTGCTGAAGGGACTCTTTTAAACATTGTTAAGTAAAACAGAATTATGGTTGAAGATTAGCTAAAGGCAAAGAATTAATGAAAAAACTACCCTGTTGTGAAACTCAGAAAATTAGGAGCTAAAAAATGGGTATTATATTTAGCAGTGTGGGTTGGGGCATTCTATATGCCTTAATTTATTCAACTTAATATTAACCTTGAAAAATAATGACCAATAGTGGGGAAAAAATGCAAATGTTTTAATGATAAATTAAATAATTTGTATAAAAAGATCAAGTTAAATACTGTTTTCCTCGTGAACTATTTTAGTTTCAGCGAGCTCAAGGTAGCATTCTATCTGGCATTACTGTAAGCCTTCAGATAGACACTGAAGTGTCCAGGAACATGACTCAAATATGCATGTTATCATAATTACATTGGGTAAGGAATTCTGAGACTGTTTTAACTGGGAGGAATATTTTCTAAAGTCAGTTAAATTTTGAAATATTTTCTAATGAATTGTTTCTAAAAAATATTCCAGATTGATCATTATTCTGGAATAAACTATTACCTGTAACACCTTTTGACAACTCTGTTTATATTTTAAAGTACAACCTTCTAGGTAAGCCTAAGGTTGGGAATGGCCTTATTGCTTCTGGGTTCTTCCATTAAAGTCAACAGAAATATTCATATGGTAGAACACAACCTACAGGAAAACAGTTGCCCCTGGGAACCACAGGCAAAGAAAAGATGAGTGTATGATCTATAATAGCTATCAGATGTAATAATGGCAAGTGTTTCACATGCCAATGATGGCGGCGAGGTTGGAAAAGGACAAACCATTTTCTGCTTTGCATTTTACTTGATACTCTGGCCACTGACAACACATGCATCGGCAGTTAATTTAAGGATGAACTTTAGACTTGACAAAGACTTGTTGTTTGTTATTGTTTTCATTGAACCCTGTGTCTCTGAGACTATCTATAGATAATGATTCTTTAGGAAGTGCTGGGAAACATATTTATGCTACTCTTCATATTTAGAGAACGGAACAATAGTTTATAGATTTATAAATCACAAATAAATTAAAAATAAAGAAGAGATTATAGAATTAAAGCTAAAAAAGATCTTTAAGGTTATCTAGTTTAGTTCCTTTTTGCAACTGAGGAAGCTGAGGACTAGAAAAATTAAGCAATTCCTCTAAGGTTACATGGGTAGTAAACATCAGTGATGGTATTTAGACTCAGGTCCAAATTCAGTACTTTTTCCAACTGAACCAAAGTATATTGTTTCTTTTAATGAAACAAAGCATAATTGGTAATATAATATGGTAAGACTTCAACTTAGAATATGATACTTAAGTGTATTATGAAATTTTAATACATACATTTTCTTAAATTTATCTTCACATTTATTTATAGTAAGAGACTCATTTCTGAGGGAGCTGATGATCAGTGAGGTTTCTTCCAGTTTTTAATCAAATTATTTGTGAGATTTTAGTCACTATATGCAAGATTTAACTGGCTTGTAAAGAAATGAATAATTGGTTGATGAAACTCTTTCAGAGACACCACTTTTGACATCCTTTTTATGGGAGTTTTTACAGGACTTCATGTTATTATGTCCCTTTTATCTATCATCTGTCTATCTATCTGTCTATCTATCTATCTATCTATCTATCTATCATCTCTTTGTCTGTCCATCTAATATTTTATTATATATCTTCTACCTTTATCTTCTCCTTTCCTCTTTCTTTTCTAACCTTCTTCTCCTTTTCTTACACCTCCCTTTCCTATTGTCTTTCTCCCCTTCCTTCTTCTTTTCCTCCTAATTCTCTTATATTCCACTATATCTATATCTATATCTATAACTATGCATATATCAATATATGTATTTATGTGTCTATATAGTAAAGCTTCTTCATTTATTGATATACACACATAATGACTATGTGCATGTAAACTTTTTGTGTCAACATAAACGTGCGCATAAAATGCAAGTATAAAAGTTCATAGAATGTTCAGTCTAATACTGAATACTATATTTCACTTGAAAGTGCATATATTTCATCTCTCTTGATGTAGGACCAAAGCTGGATTCATTTAATTCCTTAATCTTTCCTAATAATCATACTCTTCCTTTTGTCTTCTTCCTCCTTTCCTTCTTTTCCTCCTCTTCCTTTAGTTTCCTCTTCCATCCTTTCCTCTCATCCTTGTCTTCCCCTTCTCCATCTCTCCTTTATGACTCTCCTCTGCTCCTTTTCTCCCCTAGACCTCCATTCTCTTCTCTATTTTTTTCTTTCCTCTCATTCTTCTCCCACTACTCCTGTTCCTATTTTCTTCTCCTATCCCTCATTCTCCTCTTCTCCTCCCTCATTCTCCATGTTCTTCCTCCTCTTTCTTTCCTTCCTTATCTCCTTTCATACTTTCTTCTTCTCATTCTCTTCTTTTTTCTTCATTTCTATTCTCCCATCTTTTTCCTATTCTCCTTGCTCCTTCTCTGCTTCCTCCTCCATCTTTTCTTCTTCTTTATCCTTCTTTTATTCCCAATCCTGTTCTTCTTCCTCTCCTTCTCTTTTCTCCCCTCCTCTCTCCCTCCATCTTTTCTTTACTCCAGTATCTTACTCCCCATTCTCTTCTTTTGTTTTAAAAAATAAACTGTCTTCTCTTTCTCCTCTTTCTTCTCAGCTTCCTCCTACTTTTCTTCCTCTTTCTCTTCCTGTTGCTCTCCTTCATTATGTCTTTCTCTCTTCCTTCCCTCCTGATCAGTTTTTATTTTTAAAGCTTTCCGGTCTGGGGATGTGGCCAAAGTCTGAAGTTGGACCCCAGCATTAAAGAAAGTTTGACAATTGCTCACCTTTAGGGGAAAAGAAAAACTGGGCTGCTGATAGCTAGGTGCCACAAAGTCGTTGCTTTCATATGCAAATCAGAGTTCTTGCAGCCTATCAACAATTCAGAAAATAAATTGCATACGTTTGAAAATTAAAATGTTTTACCACTAGAAGGGGGTAGAAAATTAATCTGCAGCTCCCTTTGATCTGACAGAAGATAGCATCTAGCAACAGTCTTCCTAATGGAGCTGTTCCCCCTACCTCCCAATAATTGAGTTTAATGTCAACTTACAGACCACAGGGGCTGTCAGTCAGAGCTCCAGGCTGCTTCACCCACTGATGCATGTTTTGAGCTTAGTTGTAAATCTCAGATTGGGTTGAATGGTCATGTTTTCCAGATAGTCATGGGCTTTAAGTCAGAGGCTCCACTTAGAAGACGATTTATTTGAACAGAGTAACAAGTAGGCATTGATAAACAAACTTTTCTTTGTGAGCGGGAATAATTGCTAGGAACCTGGGTTTCCGCACGAGGCAGGGGCTCAATCACTCCATTTATTTATTTAATCAGGAAAAAGTTTCTGAGATAGCACTGATTTATACAGATATTCTGGTTGGAAGCAGCAGTCACCAGAAAGCTTATATAACCATAAACAGGGAAAACCAGGCTTGCTGTGAGTCTCCTGTGATGGCAACAGCATTAACTTTCAGATGAATGCCATAGATTAAATGTGACTTGTCTGAATTTGAGCAAAAACTTGAGACCACCCAGAAGCACAGACTGTCTAGTTTGGAAGGGAGCTCAGAAGTCATTTTGCCAATTCCTACCTGAATCACTTTTCTAGTTCATCCCATTAGGATTAACCACAACAATGACACACAATCACGTTGAACTTAAAATAACAGAACTTTGGTCTCATTCTATAAGGCCAAACTGTTTCTTACAAAACTTGGTTATGTCTAGGAAAAATCCTTTGAATAAAAACAAAACATGGATTAAAAGAGATCTTCAGTAGTCATAAGTGTTAAAAATTCTTTCTGAGGTCTAACCTCACTCTGAGTCATGATTTAGGGTCCAAAAATTTAAAAATCCTTTACTTTAGGCTTAGACATTATCTAAATCAGTTTGAATTTAAAGGAGAGCTAATACAGGTAATAACTATTCAGATTTGCATTTTCTGAATTGGAAACAATGAAAACGTCTGAACAACATCTTTGACCAGTTAGATTTTTCTGTATATTAATGATTAAGGAAAAAAAATAAGGGTAAGACTCATCATTTCAAGAATTAACCCTTGGAATTTCAGGGGAAATATAATTTCATATTGTGCTGTTACTAGTGTTAGAAATGAAATAGCTGAAGCGCTTGAAGCCAAGAAGATGCAAATACTGAAAACAATTATCATTTTTTCCCACCCACCCCCCTTTCCTTACATTTCCATTAAGCTTTATGACATGAAATAATGCCTTTTTTTTCCTTCTTTCCTTTGGAACATATAGAAATAAGTAAGGATGGAAGCTACTCCTGGCAATAGTCAAACAAGTATTAAATGATGAATAGGGGTAATGTTAGATCATGCTAAGGAGAAAGATATAGAATGATCAATCAATAGACAGACATCCATGCATATGAAGATAATGTAAAACACTTTTTGTTACAAGATGTCTTTTCCCAAACCCCCTTTTCACCAAAAGAGGTCCTACAAGAAATGAACATGAGGACCCTCTTCTCCATCTATACTATTTAGCTTGGTAATCTTATCAGTTCCCATCAATCATAAAGTCTCTGAAGATTCTAATATCATGTATCCAACACTAACTTCTGTTTTTATATCGACTCTTCTCTTATTGGATATCTCAAACTGGGTTGTCTTATAGAGGTGTTAGAACTTAACATTTCCAAAATTGGACATTCCCCCCAAAAAATAAGCTCCCCTCTTCTTATTTTCTCTAATACTACTGAGGGCATGACCATCTTCCCACTTACCTGAGATCAGAACCTAAATACCATCCTTGACTCCTCACTCTCTCTGTCTCATTCCTCCACTTTTAATCAGTTACCATATCCTGTCTATTTTACCTTCATAACATCTCTTGTATATACCCCTTCTCTCCTCTGACACTACATTTAACCACCCTAAAGCAGGCTCCCCTTTCAGGAGGTCATCACTGCATGCCAGCACTGTTGCTATTACCTTTCAATTGGTGTCCCTACTTCAGATTTTTCTCCATTCTAATCCATTTTATATTCAGCTGTGAATTTGATCTTCCCAAAGCTTCCCAGTGTCACACACAAGCTGTTCCCTCCCATTATATTAAAACAACACACACACAGACACACACATGCACACATATGTGTGTATACATAGAGAGACACGTGTGTGCGTGTGTGTCTGTGTGTGTGTATGTGTGTGTTGATTTAATAGAACGGGAGGGAACAGTGTGTGTGTGTGTGCGTGCATGTGTGTGTGCATTCATGTGTGTGTGTGTGTGTGTGTATCTCCAAACTCTGGCCATTTTCATTGATTGTCCCTCATGCTTAGAATTCTTTCCCTCTTCACCTCCCTATCTTGGTTTCCTTTACTTCTTTCAGATCTCAGATATAATGCCACTTTCAACAAGAAGTGTTTCCTGTCACTTAATTCTATGCTGATTATCTCCAGTTTATTCTATCTATGTCTTATTTGCACAGGGCTGGTTGCATTTTGTCTCCTACTTTAGACCCTGGGCTGTTTGCAAACAGTGACTGATTCTTGCCTTACTTTGAATACCCAGCATTCAGAACAGTGTCTGGCACATAGTAGGTACATAAGTAATTGTTGATGATGACTTGATGATATGAGAGCAATAGTAACAATATGGTTCTACAGTAGACAGTCCGTGAATTTCTAAATATGTTAGTAAGTCATGTCCTTTGCAATTTTGAGTGTGTTGTTGGCATTAAGTAAATACTTAACAACTGAGAGAATGATGTCATTATTTCTATCTCTAAACTCCTGAGAGCTATCTTTAAGTGTAGATAGTTTATAATCTTTTATCAAGTCTAGAGTCTTGTATTAAGTCCTCTTATATGGGCAGAGAAAAGAGGTGGAACCACAGAAGATCAAGGTCACAGGTGGAAGCAGCTTTTGCACAAGCATTTTGTACCATAATTTAAATGTAGTGGGGGCTCTTGTCACTCACAAGCATGGCAGAGAAAGACATCAGGGAATTTGAAGTTAAGCAATTAAAAGTCTGCTTCATGCTCTAGGCTTGTTTGGGCTTCATCATTCAACAGATGAGTTTTTCCAGTTTATTTTCAGTAGGGCATTGTACTGAATTTGGAAACAATAAAAGAGAGAGAGAGATAAGATAGGAGAGCAGTAAGAAATCCTGTTTTATGAAGATGACTTTCAGTCACCCAAAGTTTAAAACAAAACAAGTGTCAGGGTAGCTAACAAATTGCTTTATTTTTTCATTTTAGCTCCGATAGGCAGATTGGTAGGGCTTGGAACTTTTAAACTTTGAATGATTCAATTTACCTGTGTAGAGCTATAACCGGGAAGAGTGGACATTAACCAGACTATGTCCCAGAATTCTGTCGTCTGGGCAATGTGCATTTCTCCCAATAGTCCACAACTTAACAGTTCCCCACAAACCTCTTTAGTGGACCCTAATACTTTTCCCAGTCCTTGACCAACATCTACATTGTCCTGTCATTTTACAACTTTATCCCAGGGTTCACCTAACTGTTAAGCTTCTTCCTGTTTCCTTCTTTCTTCATACCCTTTTTTTTTCTTGAAGGAGGGACTTCATGATAGTTGAACATGCCAAAGAGGCATAGACTGGACTTCTTGTGATGGGTCACTCCTTCTCCAAGAGTGTTTGCCAATGGCAGGTTTAAACTGCGGTGGAGAAACCATTATTTAGATTATGTAAGGTATACATTACACTCTATGGATGTTGGGCCACCCTCCCTTTCAGGGAATCTGTACACTGGGTGGACTGTCTCCTATAGCATACTACTCACCCACCCTTCACTCCCCATAAACACATCATAACATGGCTGGACACAAAAACTTTAGCTGCACTTTGTAATGTTGCCAATTCATGAATAAAATCTCAACCAGTCAGATTACTATGACATGTAAAGGACAGAAAACAACCCCTATAGAATTGAAGAATCATGGCTTTGCTTGAAAATGCAAAGTGATGGGTGATTGAAAGTGGCTCACTCTATTTTTAGACAGCTCTGATTGTTAGAACAATATTTCCTCACATCTTGTCTAAATCTGGTTCTGCACAATTTCTACCCATTTCTTTTAGTTCTCCCTGGAGCCAAACAGAACAGTTATAATCCCTCTTCCACATCACAACTCTTCAAATGCATAAATATAGCGGTCAGTTCCCTCCTAAGTCTTCTCCAGGCTACAGCATTCTGTGCTCTTTTTAGGAATTTCTAAAAAAATAGAGTAGCCTTCCCAGCTGCTAAGTGATGAAACCCCTTTACAAGCTATAACAAAACAAAACAAAACAAAACAAGGCAAAGCAAACCAAACATACAAACAAGTGAAAGAAAGGAAAGAAGGAAGGAAGGAAGAAGGAAGGAAAAAAACGAAAAAGAAACACTGGAGAAAACTCCAATCCACTTTACCAGAGTAATACCTGCAGTATTAACTGAATACCCATTTTTGCCACTGGATGACTTGTATACCAACTAGCTGTTAATCTCATCACTTTCTCCCCCTCACTCACCACAACAAGAGGCAGCACCAGTCCTGAATCTGATCTACACTCTAGACCTGAGCTTCCCCATCATTTTTGTTAATGCCTGGTCCTATTTGATACAGATGACGACACCATAAAACCCCACCAAGCTTCCCTTACATTTTGTGCCTAACTCCATCCAGGACTTCAATGGATTGCCCAGTGTGGTGTGGTGAGTGTGTATGTATGTATGTGTCTGCATCAGTGTTCAGCCTCACTAAATGCTTTTCTGTTGTGTGACTAATATTCCTTGTGGTCCCCCTGTAAAACTTACTTGTCTACTTCCAGGTATCTTGGGCTGCATTTTGCTTGGTGGTGCTATATCTACCAACAGTAGTTGTATCCTTTAGAGGCAGGAGCTGTTCCCTAGAAATGAGACTAGGATTCAGCAGTCTTATCTAGATTTCAAGTTTTTCACTTAGGCAATGTAGAAATTAAGGGATGAATTGGGAATGACACATTTTAGGCAGACCCCCTCTATTCCCCAACACCAACATTGTGACTAGAGGCCCTGCCCTAGGATTTTTCCCCATGTCAGCAAAAGGAAGTAGGAGCTAAGGGGAATTACAGCCTTTTCTTAAAAGGGACATTGGTATTTGAACCTCTACATGTCTCTGTGAAGATAGGCCTTCTGTAGGTGGCCAATGTCTTTCCTACAATGTGGCACCCATAACCAGCACAGTACTCCATTGTTAGTTGTATCCATGCCGAGGTCAAGAAGATATTCAGTAATTTCATAGATTTTGAGTTAGAAGGGAATGTTTACACCATCTAGCCAAAATTCCTAATTTTATAGAAGACAAAGCAAATCTGAGAGGTCAAACAATATGCCTATGGTTCTGTAAATACTAAGGGGCAAATTCAGGAACTGAACTGGCGTCTAGATGGTGGAATGGATTGAACACTGGGCCTAAAATCAGGAAGAACTGAGTTCAAATTTAGCTTTAGAAACTTACTTGCCATGTGACCCTGAGCAAGTCACTTAAATTCTGTGTATCTTCAGTTCTTCAGCTATTAAATAGATAATAAAAAAACCTTACATCCAAAGGTTTTACAAGGATCAAAAGATAACATTTGTAAAATATTTAGTACAGTGCATGAAGTGGGCACTTAATAAATGCTTGTTTAAGTTCTTTCTTTACTTTTAAACTAAATGCTTTTTTTTTCTCAAACTGAACGAGGTCAGGAAATAATGATGAGTCTTCTCTTGTTTCTCTCTAGCAATAAAGTTATTATGGTAAATAACGGTATGGTATTATTATTTAGGTGGAAGGAGAAACTTCATATCTCCTTTTAAAAATATTAGAATTGATTTAGGATAAGATGGCCCTGATAAATACTTGTTCACAATTCACCTTGAAAAATAAAGATGATTAATCTGGCTTTCTTTAACATGCAAAAGGACTAAGAATCATAGTCACACACATAGAAAAGAAAATAAATGTTTTTTGGAAGTTCATGTGCCCTTAAGTAGCAAATTGGAAAGTTTCTGGACTGTAAGTTCCCAAAAGAAGAAGAATGATATATCTAATCATACATAGGCAAAACAACAACAAAAACTTCCTTTTTTTGTGATAAATTAGTGCATAAACTGATCCAGTAAGTTTCAAGAACGAACCAATAAAAACTTCCAGAAACATTGCCTATGCAAAAGAAATTAATAAGATTTGAAACGCAAGCAATTCTCTTTTGTAATGAGGCACACTGTGCACATGAACTGAAACAATCTCAGTTCCATCTGACTGTAGGCTGTGATGCGGAGGAGTTGGAGAGCAGAATTACCCCTGTGGATCTCACCGGATCTGCTCTAGAAAGTTTCCTGACTTGGCTCTCAGTATCTTCTAAACAGAGTAAAACTGGAGCATGTAAGTTGAATTAAAACCAAGAAATGCTTATAAAACAGTAAGGATTGTATAAATGAAATCCCTTCCACCTTCAAAGCTTACCTCAAATGGTACCTGAAACAAAAAGTTCATAATGGTCCTTGCATCCAGTTACTAGTGCCTAGCCCCACACCCAGTTACTAGGTATCACTTTGGCACCTTTAAAAATAAGTCATCTACTCTCTAATCTCCTGCTCTCCTAATCTCAGAGTAGAATGTAAGCTCTTTGAAGGTAGGGACTGTTTGGATTTTGCTTTGGTATCTTCAACACAGTGTTTGGCATATGGGAGATAGATGTTTGTTTGAACTGAATTGTTAACATAGGTTATTATGCCTTATTTTCCATAGTTCTTAAATAAAGGTGGTTCTACAAGTATTCATTTTTTTGTCTAAAATCATCCACAGAGACACAGCATCATTAAGTGGATAAAGACTGGTTTCAAAGTTGAAAGGACTTGGGTTCTTGTCTTTGTGGTGCTAGGCAAATCATTTAATCTCTCAGTGCCCCAGATAATTTTCTAATTGGTGCCAAAAACTGAGGTCACTGCATTTTTCAAATCACAGGCCTAGGCAGAAAGGGTAGTGCAGAGGGTGAGATTGCTATTTTTTATTGTATTAATAGCAATTATTAAATTAAGATTCAGGCTTTTCTTATTTCCTCATTTAGGGGCCAGCCCCTGTAGTTCAGTCATCCAGTCTCTGAAGGACAAGACTGATAAATGAGATTTCCCAAATCCTCTGGGTGTATGGTCCTGAGTCTTGGGTAGGACCTACCTCACTCAACAAGGAGATCTTAGTCCTGTTTAGAGTATAAACAAAGTCAAATCTAGGTGGATTCTGGCCCTAAAGCATTTAACTTAAGTCCTTGTATCCCTAGCCTTTCCCTCCACTATTGGAGTTTAGGCTTACCAAATTTATGATGGAAAAAAAAAAACACTTGAAGCGGTCTGGGTGGAGATGGATTCCTCCATCCAGACTGCTAGAGGTGGGCGAGTTTCATGATCAAGCCATGTTCTCAGTTGGAAGAGCTGAAGACTATGAGTTCACCTCTTCTTTTCAATGCTTACTCCCTCATTAATTGCTCACCAATCAGGGTTGATTTTCATTTGTCAGGGACACCTTCTTTTCTTAAAGTTTATTAAGGCATTCAGTCTCCATTAGATGTCTTCAGTCACTGAAACAAATGACCATTGATTTATTGATAAGTACTAGCCTAATTAATATATTGATTATTAATTACTCAGAAACTCTGTCTTTTGGTATTTTTTCATTTGTCACACTACAAAGACAAAAACCAAAATGATCTCCACCTTTAAAGAACTTAAATTCAACTGTGGGGAAGTGGCAATCATAATCCTAACCGAAAATGGAGATTTCCAGGATCTGGTTTTTGAATTGAACTTTAAAAAATGAGTAAGAATTCAGCAGGCAAAGAGAAAGAGAGAAGAATTTCTATCTATAGAGAGCACCATAAACAAAGAAATGGGACAGAATTGGGCACAAGGTGAACTTTTCGGGTGTCAGTAGGTGGTCCACTTTGGAGTGTAGGATGTATGAAAGGAAATAGTATTAGGCGAAACTTCAAGGGTAAGATGGTAGTGAATTTGAAGAACCCTGAATGCCAGTTAAAAAAAAGATTTCAACCTTACTTGAACATTGGGAAATCAGGGAAGATTTTTCAACAGAGGAATGACATTAACAAACTTGAAGAAGATCAGCATGGTAGAGACATGGAGGATGGACTGAAAAGGGAGAAGCGGAATTGGAGTCTGGAAACTTCTACCCTTTAATAGTCAAGGAGAGGCCAGAAGCGCAGGGAAGGGGAGTCGCTTTGGTTTCCTGCTTCAACAGCGCTTGAACGGAACCCGCTGCTCGATTCCCGGCCGGAGCCGCCCTTAGCCACCTCTCCACCTTCACCTCCACTAACCAACACTTCTTCCGTCCTACCGTCCAGCACCAGCCTCCCGCTCAGCCGCCCCCGGCCGTCGCTGCCGCCGCCGCCTCCGCCCAGCCTTCGTCACAGCCGCCGCCGCCGCCATGACCACCTCGTCCCCTTCTCAGGTGCGACAGAACTACCACCAGGACTCGGAGGCTGCCATCAACCGGCAGATCAACCTGGAACTCTACGCCTCCTACGTCTACCTTTCCATGTCCTACTACTTCGACCGCGACGACGTGGCGCTCAAGAACTTCGCCAAGTACTTCCTCCACCAGTCCCACGAGGAGCGCGAGCACGCTGAGAAGCTGATGAAGCTGCAGAACCAGCTCAGCGGCCGCATCTTCCTGCAGGACATCAAGAAACCCGACCGTGAAGACTGGGAGAGCGGGCTGAAGGCAATGGAGTGTGCTCTGCACTTGGAAAAAAATGTCATTCAGTCGTTACTGGAATTGCA
>CM053599.1:196505791-196523657 GCA_028646575.1 Pseudocheirus occidentalis
CCTGTAGCAACAGATGTGCTTTCTGTCTTTTGGAGAGTTTTGGAGCTTGAAAATCTGTTTAGAGTCCCATTTCATGAGTTTTTTAGCATGTTTGTGTGGGAGCTGCAGTTCTTTGCTGCTTCTACGCCACCATCTTGGCTCCGCCCCCAACTACTTGACTTTTGAGCTCTTTTCTAAAGAAGGGTTCTGCTTCCAGAGTGGAGAATGTTTTGTCATAAATTTCTGGGAGTTTTGAAGCTGTTGTAAGACCTAGTTATAGAAACTTATGAAATTTCAGTTCTTCTACAGTAACATGACCAAAGAAGAGTCTACTCCTCCTACTGTCTGTTCTCTGGTCTGTGAGTGACCACAGGCACTCTTTTCTGCCTCAAAACAGTGAGGAGGATTCCCTCTACACAGCTGTCATGAGCTCTGCTATGCCAGTACTTTTCTTCACTCCAGGACCACCACCTAAAATTGTCACCCAGATCAAAACAGGGCAAAGCAAGAGCAATTGCCCTCTGAGAAATAGCTTGATTCTGCTCCCATCTGTGGGTGTGGAGCTCCAGAAGTTGCCAGTGCTTCCCCAGGGCTGGGGCCAAACCAAACTCTTCTCTCACTCAGGTCCAATAGCATTTACCCACTGACCTTTTAGTTTGTCTTTGGCATTTGTGGGTTGAACTGTGAAACTACCACAGTTGCCAGTGATTCAATCCCTTGAGACCTACTCTGCTCAGTCTATGCAGGTGGATTGTGCTCAGCTCCCAACCAGGTTTATTATAACCTTCCTCTCTGTAGCTGGAGATGTGTTTCACTCTTTCATTTTGTGGGTTCTGTAGCTGTAAAATTTGTTTAGATTAATTTTTATAGATATTTGGAAGTCATTAGGGGATGAACTCAAAAAGTTCCTGCTTTTATTCCACCACCTTGGCTCCACCTTGTAAACATTAATAAAAAAAAAGAAATTTTCAACTGCTGTAAGAGATATAGAGAAATAAGTACACCAATGCAACGTGGATAAAACAATGAATTTGTCCCGTCAATTTGAATTTATACCTTCAATGTCATTAAATTATGGCTACCCTTTGACCTAGCAATGCACCTATTTGGCTTATACCCCAAAAGATCTAAGCAAGAAGAAAAAAAGAGTCTTAGGAAAAATGAAAAAAATGATAACAATAGCTTTGTTTGTTGTAACCAAAGAATTAAAACTCTCTCTCTCTCTCTCTCTCTCTCTCTCTCTCTCTCTCTCTCTTAGGGAATGGCTAAACAAAATATGATATATTCATGCAATTATATATTATTGTGCTATAAAAATAATCAAAGGAATGGATTCACAGAAACCTGGGAATATTATGAACTGATACATAGTGAAATGAGCAGAATCTAGAGAATAATTTATACAATAATAAAACAATTATAAATACATATACATTTGAAAAGCTTAGGAACTCTGATCAGCATAACAGCAGAACCTAATTCTACAGGAAAAAATGTTTAAGACATTAAAAAAATTGTGGAGGAGCCAGGATGGTAAAGTAAAAGCAGGAACTTGCTTGAACTTCGAGCTCCAACCACCTCCAATACTGTAAAAAAATGATTTTAAACAAATTTTAGTGCTACAGAACCCACAAAGTGATAGTGAGAAATAAATCTTGCACTGAAGGCAGCCTGAAGGGTTGGTGCTAATTTCGCTGTGCCACCTAGCTGTGATAAGGCAGGGTTGTCTTGCTTTGTTCTGCTTGGATCTGGGGTGGTAGTCCTGGGGTGAGGAGAGAGATGAGAATGATGCAAGAAAATAATGAAAAACAAGTCAACAACCCGACTGAAGAAAATAACACCTTAAAAACAGACAAACTCAAATGGCAAAAGAGGTCCAAAAAGCCGATGAGAAGATGGTCATAAAAACTAGAGTTGGCCAGATGGAAAAGGAATTCCAAAAGCTCACTGAAGAAAATAATTCCTTCAAAATTAGATTCGAGCAAATGGAAGCTAATGATTTTATGAGAAATCAAGATACTATAAAACAAATCCAAATGAATAAAAAAAAAGAGTCAAAATTTTGATTTGTTTTTCAGATGTGTCTGTCTCCTCATGACTCCATTTGGAGTTTTCCTGGCAGAGATACTAGAATGCTTTGCCATTTCCTTCTCTAGCTCATTTTCACAGACAAGGAATTGAAGCAAACAGTGTCAAGTGACTTGCCCAGGGCCACATAGATCATAAGTACCTGAGGTTAGATTTTAACTCAGATCTTCTTGACTTCAGACTCAACACTCTATCCACAGTACTACCTAGCTGCTCCATAGGACTTGTTTCCCATTTGCAAACAGAAATTGGCAACTCAAACTTCATAAGATGAACTATATTTTCATATAAGACAATGTGGGAATTTGTCATGATAGACTATGTATATTTGATACTAAAGGTTTTATTTTTCTTTATAAATTGGTGGAAGCATGAGAGGATAGGAAAAAAAGAAAAAATAGAAAAAAAACATTGTCAAAAAAACAAACAAAAAAACCAAAGAAAAAAGACAAGAAAAGGGGAAAATTGAAACATGCTTTTGAAATGTTTTTAATAACATTAAAAATAATAAAAACAGAAAGGAGGCTCAAAGGAATTCTGACAAGCAACACCGTACTTAATGTTGCATGTTGAATTTATTATGTACTGTAAAACATCAGTTAGTTGTACCCAAAAGAGATGCACAATTTCATAAGTACTAACCTAATCAATGTTTACCAGACTTTCAGTACTCTTGCTCCATCTTGACAGATCTCATAATGACTTACGGGCAACATGAAATCTGTCCTATATGTCACTCTGATTGTCTTTTCCCAACATTCATGTTTATTTGTTTCAACTCCCATGCAATGGACAATGAGGTGTGCTTTGAGGGAGTTTAACATTCTTTTTTGTGGTTGTGATTATTATACTTCTCAGTGGAAGAAAACTTAGAATCCCTATTGCAAATTCTAGATACTCCAACAGTTGTTTTCAGATTCTTAGATGTATTTATCTGGTTCTAATCTCTATCTTGATGTTGTTTCACATCGCCAGTTTCTTATTGGACATCTTGAATGGAATGTCCCATAGACATCTGAAACTTAGCTCACCCTCTCTTCCAAACTCCTCTGTGTAAAAGACTTTACCATGCCTGATGAACTAGACTTATTATCTCAAAGACATTCTTGACTCCTTACCTGCACTCACCCACATATCAAATCTGTCTTTATATCTTATCATTTCTACATTTATACTATCTCTTTAATACATCCCTTTTCTCTCCGTTAATCTCATGTCTGAATTATCACAAAAACGTCTCAATTGGTCTACATTTCTCAAGATGCTACCCATTTCAATTCCTCCTCCACTTAGCTGTCAGAGTGATTTCCCTAAACAATAGTTCTGATCATGCCCTCAGCCTTAGTATCCATACCCCCACTCAATAAATTCCAGCTCCTTCTTAAGTCTAGGATCAAATATAATAAACTTCGGCTTTTGAGACTCTTTACAACCTGGACCTTTCACAATAAATGATTAAAAATGATTTATTATTTATAATGATGATGATGATTTTCAGATACCTCAGCCTCTTTTCAGATAATTTCTCTTACTCATGTGTATAGTTGATATGAAGGACTCATTATATAACTATTCCTTGTGTGTGTGTATGCGTAATTTATTTTTAACTCCCTTTTTATTTTTTAAATATTGAAAGAAAATTATACTTCAATTTGCATTCAGAGTTCGTCAATTTTCTCTGGGAAATGGATGGCATTTTTCATCATGAATCCTTTCAAATTGACTTGTATCATTCTACTGATCAGAGTAAGTAAGTCTTTCACAATTGTTCATCATTACAGTATTGCTACCACTGTGTATAATGTTCCAGTTCAGCTCATTTCATTTTGTCACAGTTCATGTGTGTCTTCCCATGGTTTTTCTGAAACCATTCCCTTTACTATTTTTTGTACTACAATAGTACCCCATTGCAATCATATGCCACAACTTGTTTTGTCATTCCCAAGTTAACGGAGATCCCCTTGATTTCTTTACCACAACAAAAAGAGCTGCTATAAATACATATAGCACATATAGGTCCTTTTCCTTTGATCTCTTTGGGGGTACAGCCAGAGAAGTGGTATTGCTGGGTCAAAGGGTATGCACAGTTTTAGAACTTCTTTGGCATAGTTCAAAATTGTTCTTCAGAATGGTTGGATCAGTTCTCAACCTCACTAATAATTCATTAGTGAAGCTGTTTTCATTCATTCCCTCAAGCATTGTCATTTCTGAAAGCTATAAGGTATTACCTCAGAAAAAATTTAATTTGCATTTATTGCAAATTATTATCAAATATTATTTACTATCTTGTATTAATTATTATTTCATTTGCATAGTTATTTAGAGCATTTTCATACCACTACTGATAGTCTGATTTCTTCATCTGAAATCTGCCTGTTCATATTATTTGACCATTTGTTAATTGGGGAATAGCTGTTTTTAAAAATAAATTTGACTCAGTTCACTATATATTTGATAAATAAGGACTACTTCAGGGGAAACTGGGTATATCTATATCTACATATGTACATATTTCTTGATATTGCTTAATTGATTATGATACCTTTTTAGCAAAATGTGGTTTTCCTCATTATCTCTTTTAATTAGGTGTATATATTTTTCCTTTGGCTTTGTTTGAGATCATGATTGCTACCCCTGCCATTTTTACAGCAGCTGAAGGATAATAGATTCTACTCTTGCCCCTTATTTTAACTCTGTGGGTGTTGCTTTCTACTCCAAGAGGGTTTTCTTGTAAGTACACATGTTTTTGGGTCCTAGTTTCTAATCTATTCTGTTACCCAATTCTGTTTTAAAGATGAGTTCATGCTATTCACAGTTATGATTATTAGCTATGTGTTTCCCTCCATTCTATTTTTTTTCTTGTTTATCCTCATCTATCTTTTTCTCCTTTCCTTTTTCAAAAGTCTGTTTTGCTTCTGACCCCTGCTTCCTTAAACTTGCCCTTTCTTTTATCAGCCTCCCATTTCTTTCATCCCCTTACCCACTTATTTTTCTGTTGGGTAAGGTAGATTTCTGAACTCAACTGAATGTGTATGTGTTTGTGTGTGTGTGTGTGTGTGTGTGTGTGTATTCTTCCCTCTTTGTACCAATTCCAATGACAGTGAGGTTCAAGCATTATCTACCCCCACCTTAATTCTCCCCTCCACTAAAAAGCTCTTCCTTTCATATTTCTTTTATGTGAAGAAATATTCCTATTCAACCTCTCCCTTTTCTTTCTTACCTTTACATTTTTGTAGATCAGCTCCATATAATTTACTTATATTCATGCCCTCTGTCTACATAAACTCCTTTTAACGACCTTAATAATGACTTAGTTTTTAGGAGTTACATGTCTCATCTTCCCATATAGGAATATAACCATTATTAAGGTAATATTTAACCTTATTAAGTCCCATATTATTTCTTTTTCATGTTTGCCTTTTCATGTTTCTCTCTAGTCTTGTGTTTCAATTTCAAATTTTCTGTTCAGCTCTGGTCTTTTTATCAGGAATGCTTAAAAGTTATCTATTTCACTGTATATGCATTTTTCTAACTTAATGATTATACTCAATTTTTCAGGATAAGTTATTCTTGGTTATATATGCAGATATAGATATGTTATAATCCTAGCACCTTTAACTTCTAGAATACTATATTCCAAACCCATCCCTTTCTTCAATGTGGAAGTTGCTAAATTTCATATGATCCTGACTGTGACTCCATGATGTCTAAACTGTTTCTAGCTACTTGCATGATTTTCTCTTTTACCTGGGAGTGCTGAAATTTGACTCTAATATTCCTGGGAGGTTTTCTTTTGTGATCTCTTTCAGGAGACAATTTTTGGATTCTTTCAAATTTTATTTTATTGTCTCTTTCTAAGATATCAGGACATTTTTCCCTTGTAATTTCATGAAACATGATGTCTGGGATATTTTTTGATCATGGTTTTCATGTAGCCCAATAATCCTTTGCTAATCTCTCCTTGATTACTTTTATATCTCAGTTATTCTGATGATATATTTAAAATTTTCTTCTATTTGAAAAATCATTTTGTCTTTGCTTTATTGTTTCCTGATATCTCACATAGGCATTAGCTTCCACTTCCCTCATTCTAAGTTTTAAGGAATTATTTTCTGCAGTGAGCTTTTGCACCTCTTTTTCCATTTGGCCAATACTGCTTTTTAAGTATTTCTTTTCTTTAGTGGATTTTTGCACTTCTTTTTCCATTTGGCCTGTTCTTGTTTATGAGGAGTTCTTTTCTTCAGCCTTTTTGTCATTTTTTTTCACCAAGCTGTTAATACTCTTCATAATTTGCTTGCATCATTCTCATTTCTTTCCCAAGTTATCCAACTACCCCTGTTTTTAAAACTCTTATGTGAATTCTTTTTTTAAAATTCACTTATGTTTATATTTTAGTTTACATAATTGATTTCCACAAGATTTTGATTTACAAATTTTCTCCCCATCTTTCCACTACCCACCCTCCAAAACAGCAATCCCAGTGTATACTCCCTCTCCCAATCTGCTCTCTTCTATATCCTCCCCCATCACCCACCTGACTTTCTGATAGAGCAAGATGAATCTCCCTATCCCAGTGCCTGTATATCTTATTTCCCAGTTGAATATATATATATATATATATATATATATATATATATATAACCAATTTATATATTTATTTTGCATTTTTTTTTTTACATTACTTTTTCCCCTGAGTTTGTTTCTTGGTCTTCCTTGCTACCATACCAACTTTTTATGGTCAATCGTTGTTTTCTCATTTTTCTACCTTATTTTTTGGCTTTGAACTTTATGTTAAAGTTGGGCTCTGCTTATCTAAGGGCGCAGATGCACTATTCCAAGCTTTAGACCTTTTTTTGGCTACCCTTTTCAGAGTTAGTTCTGAGGGTCTGTGAACATTGAGTACTTTGAAGGGGATGGGATATAGAGAAAACTGTGGTCACAGCTTTCCTGTTCTCTATTCTGGTCTTTATGCAGAAAATACTTTTTTTCCCCTACAGCTGCAGACCTAGCACTCTTCCAAGTCTCAGAGCTGTGACTAGTGTGGCTGCAAGTACTAGTGCTCCTCTCTGCCATGGAACCATGACCAGGGCCCCTGATCATTCATGACTGATTATAAAAACACCATTGCATCCCAGAACTGTAACACAGAACTTCTTAAAGGCAAAAGAGGTACTAAACAGTGCTAGTAGGAGCCAGTGCCAGGAAAAGTTTGGCTGTCTTCTCTCTCTGACCAGTGATCCAATGCTCTCTTGATTGAGGGCTCCCAAAGCAGCTGCAGTTTCTTTTGTGCTCTTCTCCAAATCCCACCTCTAGTGCTACCTCTTCCAGGTAACTTCAGGGTGGTCCTCTCTCTAATGTCAAAAACATTTCCGGCATCATAGACCTCACTTGCTTACATTCTATATGGTTTTAGGTTGGGAAAATGTCTCACCTTGAGCTTTTTTTCATCTGCTTCTTCAAATTGATTTGAGTCGTTATTTTAATGTTGTTTGGAGTAGAATGTTCAAAGACTTTGTCTAGTTTGCTGCCTTTATTCCACCACCCTTATAAAATAAGTTTTAATGCTATAGATTATTTGAAGAGAGAACAGAAGATTTGTACTCAATAAATTTCATAAGCTGAGAATAACACCACACATTTGTGCAGTTTTAAAATTTGTAATCATCAATGACACAATAGTGAGAACACATCGGATTTTGTATGACAGACCCTTAACTGTCATTCATAAAAGAGCAATCAGAGCTTTTTGTGTTGCATAGTAAAATAATAAAGACTTATTGGAAATTATTTTGATTAAAAAAGCAAAAGTCTATGGAATTTCATATAAGATATATACATATACTTGTTCATCTGGGAGACGAAGAGAGAGAGAGAGAGAGAGAGAGAGAGAGAGAGAGAGAGAGAGAGAGAGAGAGAGAGAGAGAAAGAGAGAGAGAGAGAGAAAGGGAGAGATGGAGAGACAGAGAGACAGAGAGAGAGAGGGAGAGAGAGGGAAAGAGAGGGAAAGAGAGAGAGAGAGACAGAGACAGAGACAGAGACAGAGACAGAGAGAGACAGAGAATTTTTCATTCCCTAGAGATAACTGTCAAAGCAATTAATATGTTTTTAGTTCCTCTTTTTCCCTCTTTAGAGTCTTAATAACCAAAAATTTTTAATAGAGAGGAAAATTTTCAAAGAGGTACACTGGGACTCTGTTGCTAGGATTCCATTAAAGTCAACTGGTATTCTGTGCACCAATAGTGCATATGGAGTCAAATCACAATTTCATTCTTATTTCTGTCAATGAACATGGAAAAAAAAGTGATTGTAGCTTAATGATCTGTCCTCACATGGAGAGGAAGATCGATATGTAAATATGTTCTACCTTTTAAAATACAAGTTGATCCCCTCCTCCAAGAAAGATGACTTCATAAATCTTGAGATTTCATTTTCCAAAGAACTTCAAAGCTCACTTATTAATTTTTTACTTATTGCTTCAAAGATTCATGATTTCTCCTCTCATTGATGTGTTATAATAACTAACATTCAAATGGCACTTCCAGTTTAAAAAAAAGTTTATAAATATTTCCCTCACTTTCCATTTAACTGACGAGAAAACTGTGGTTTCGGGAAGTTAAATGACTTGCTATAGTCATAGAACTAGCAAGTGTCTTAGGGTGAATTTGAAGACAGTTTAATTAACTATTATGGCCACTAAACCTCATCACTAGGTGACCAACATTTGAGCTACAAATCTGTCTGAGATTTGTTATATTGGTCTTTTATGGTGTGTTATTGGACTGTATACCTTTCCAGTGTGATTGGGTCTCCCACAACTTGCTTTCAACTAACACAGTCTTTAGGAACCAAAGATAATCTTTATGCCATGACAAAGCATTTGATGCTGGTAGAGGAAATGATTCAGTATGTTAACTTTTCTATCTTTAGAATACAATTTAATTTGGAAAGTATTTTATTAGACCTTAAAGTCAATCTTACTTACTTTGAAGAGGTTACTCCACTCTACCATTTTTTTTTAATTGAGCGCTGAGACAGAATAATGGTATGGAATGGAGGAACATGCAAGCTCTTTTCTGCTCTTTTTCCAAACCTATCTCATCCTGGTTTTCCATGAAAATGTTCTCCCAGATAATAGTAAACCTCAAAATTCCAGTCTCTTTCTTTTTGTTTGCCATGAAGATGTTTGTATTCAGATTGATGAGACTATTTCAATTTGTCAATACTTTATTCAGACAAACCATTACATTCTGTTTAGTTACACTCCTGCCTACTTGTACATTTCAATAATGTAAATGTCTTTAAACATTCCCAAACAAATGCATTCTCATTTCTCAAGTAGTATGCTAATAAATAAACAGTATATATTTTAATAATTATATCAACTAATTGCCTTATTATAAAAATGGTAGATAAATTAGAATCGTGAAAGGGATCAGCGTACTATAAATTCATTATGCATGAATTACTGACTTCTAAATAAAATATAGTCATTAGGAGCTAATGTGAAAACTTGATAAATTAAACTAAACTAATAGATATTAATTGTGATACATTGTGAGTTGTTGGTGCTAATTTTAAAATGTTGTTGCTTTGGAGCAGATTTTTTAAAAAAGAATATTTTCAACACCCGGGTATAAAACTTCTGTAGGGTTATTTGACAGATGTCCTGTGAGGAGCTCTGAAGCTGAGGATAAAAGTATAATGCTCTAAATGAGAAAGTGTGAGCAGAACGGCGGTTGGGCTTGTGGGTGGAGAGGCTGGCACTTTCTCAGTTCAATTAAGTGGAATTTAAAATTGTGAATTTGAGCAGAACTGAGAAAAGACATCTGAGTGGAAGTTTGTTTTCATCCTTAAAGGGGGTCTGTTCTGCCCTTGATACTCTTGTTCAACTCCCATCAATGCTAACATTCAGACATACATCATGTGAAATGTTGGGACACATGTTTATAGAAACATGTTGCTCTTCCACTAACTGAATTAGGGAGGTTCAGTGATCAATCTCTTATCAATATACCAGATGTGAATTCTTTTCTATGAATTACATTTGCTGTCTTAAATTCATAAACATTTGTAGTATGGATGGTTCTATGATATTCTATTCAATTTTTCCTTTCCTTATAATATATATTTTGAACATTAATAAAGTAAAAACTTCTAAGTATGAAGTGTTTATGGACTCTTTATGAAATGCTGACTATATATATGTCAGAGGTGATAGGTATGTAATGCAGTAGAAAAGATTGCTGGGCCTGGAGTTAGGAAGACTTCTCTTCATGAGTTCAAATCTGGCCACAGACACTTATTAGCTTTGTGACCCTGGGCCTGTCACTTAACCTTATTAGACTCAACTAACTCATCTGTAAAATCAGCTAAAGAAAGAAATGACAAAAAAAAAAACAAAAAACTTCAGTATCTTTGCCAAGGAAACCACAAATGAGGTCACAAAGAGTCAGACATGACTGAACAACACCATATATCAGATACTATGCTAGACAGAGATACAATATGGGATACAATAAAATTGCCTTATTCAGAGTGCCATCTACATCATATTTTAAAGTCTGAAAGGTATTTTGATCACAACAAAATCATTAGATAAGAAGTAAAAGCATTTTGGAGAAATGGTCTAAAGCTATGATTTCATTTATGAAGGGAATTTCTGACATGAAAACTCCCATTAGCATCTATAAGTCAACTTGTTTGCCTGTTGTAGCCTGGGGTACAGTGTTCATAAAATTTCGATTCATTCTTTAATTTTCCTTATTAGATCACAGTTTATCACATTCAACAATGAGTGCAACTTTATCGATCAGTCTTTTTTTTTGATTATCTGAAACTATATCCATAGGCTTTCAATGTTGTTTATATCAACTGAATTTTTGAGGAATTGATAAGCTACCTGTAGCCACTGCAATATTTCTAATAGTAAAGCGTGCTTTTTGAGAGCCGCAACTTTTACCCATTTCCTTAGAGTAATAGCTATTCTTAAAACCACACAATTAAAAACACAAGGAAAGACTAATTAAATGCACATGTACAGCACAATATTTATTATTTGATAGACAAGGAACTTACTAAGGGTGGAGAAACCAACTCAATCCAGTTTCATCTGGCTAAGTGTCAGCAAAAGCCTACAAATATGAACGTCATTATGTCAAAAACAACACAATACATCCTCCCAAGTAATCAGCACACCACAGTACATACACATAGATAAATGTATACACATGGCATGGTATCTATCTCCAAGGACTTTATAGTATTTTGAAGATAAAATACAAGGTTTTTTTCCAAATGAATGTATTAAGTGCTATGGGAATTCAGAAAAGGGTGAATCCCTATGTGCTGGAGAATGCAGAGAATGTTGCGTGGAGGAAGCAAAATTTTACCTGTGCATTGAGACATGAGAAAATAGGGAAGATAAAAGAGAGTATCTATGCAAAGAAAAAAATATTAAACAAAAATACAGAAATAGAAATTCATGCAATGTGCTGAAGGAACATAATATGTTCAAATGAATATACCTGTCTGTCCAGGATAGAGAGTTGCTGGTTAAAACCAGACTGAGTAAATACTCAAATTCCAGGCTATGGAATTTACAAAAGAAAAAAAAACTCTTAAAGTTATATGTAAAATATGCTTAGAAAAACAGACTGTTATTTTTCTGCATTTCTATTTTCATTTATCTGGAATATAAAAGGCAAGTTATTTGACCATTCTCAATTTGATTCCAAAAGGAATACTTATTCCAATTAATTGAAGGTATATTCTGAGAACAGCATTTCACAATTTCTTGCTGATAGAAACAAATTTTTGATTTGATAGTTCCTCCAAGGCAGGGGTGGGTAGGGAGAATCTTTGGCTCTTAGTTGGAATGAATAGATGATGCCTCTGTTTGACTAAAGGAGTAGAAAATAAAGAAGTATTATAATTGAGACAAAGACAGGAAAATAAAATTAAAAGACAAAGAGAAGCATTATACAAAAGTAATACAAAAAGGAGAAAGGTGAAAGACATTCAAATATATGCACAGATATATACAGATATTTAGATATATTACATATAATATTGTATCACTAATATACTGCACATGATGTATATCTATAGCAACATATACATATGTATATATGTCATATATATATAGACAGACAGAGACAGACAGACAGATAGATAGATAGATAGATAGATAGATAGATAGATAGATAGAGATAGAGACAGTGAGAGAGATGGGAGACAGAGAGAAGGGACAGGGAGGGAGATGACAATCAAATTTCAATGGATTTTAGCATATACTTCACCCAACCTTCTAGTCACCCATTGCAGGAACTGTTTATACAGTTTATCCAACAGTTAGCTATGTCATTCACCATCTCAGCAGAAGTCTTATCCTATGCTTGAAAAAAATTACTTAGCACATTCTTTATGAGGTTAAATATAGATCTGCTTTTTTGCAACTTCAATTTCTATGACCTATGTTCTACCTTCGAGAACAAAACGGTTCGTTTTATCCTTTTGTCTACCTGGTGCATCTTCAGAGATTGGAAAAACAATTGTCATGCCTGTGCTCAGTCTTTTGAATTAAGTGTGAAGTGCCCGAACTTCAGAACCCTGAATTACATGGTCTCATGCTTTCTAATTAGAGGATCTGAGCACTTAAAGAATATCAGGTCAAACCCCTTTATTTTACATTTAATTAAAAAAATTCTGAACTTAATATATTTTTAAAAATTCATAAGCAAAGCATAAGAAAAGGTGGCTAGTATAAACATGAATAT
The DNA here is from genome assembly GCA_028646575.1 of Pseudocheirus occidentalis. Taxonomy (NCBI): domain Eukaryota; kingdom Metazoa; phylum Chordata; class Mammalia; order Diprotodontia; family Pseudocheiridae; genus Pseudocheirus; species Pseudocheirus occidentalis. The sequence continues at coordinate 196,518,634 of CM053599.1, forward strand.
TTATTTCTTATTCAATCTCTTCTCCAGAGTCATCACAGTCCCAGTGGAAGGACAGAATCAAGATGACTAATGATGGCTCAAAACGCAGTGGATAACTTTGGTTTCTTCAATATCTAACCAAGCCCTAAGCATTCCACAGTGCCTACTTCAGCTGCTTTCATGACCATTGAAACAAATTGTTCTCATCCACCCATTCCACCAGGGGAAGTCTTCATATGCTTGAAGTAGACAACCCCTAACTTACCAATGGTTTTAAGATTGATAGACTGACCCTTCAACCAGAAGGTGGTCTTCTACCTGAGAGCCAGTGTCCCTTCAGAAAGGGCCAAGGAACAGTCAATATGGTGTTTTCTGTTCAACAACTCCAGGAAAATTGTCAGGAGAAGAACAAAAGTCTTTACACAATATTTGTAGGTATGGATCAAGGCATTTGAAGCTGTCAATTGTGAGGGCTTATGGAAAATTATGTCAAAATTTGATTCCCTGGAGAAGTTTGTAAGCTTCGTATGTCAATGTCATGATGACATGCTTGCCCAGGTTCTAGATAATGAACAATGCTCTCATCGCTTCCCAGTTATCAAAGGAGTGAAATAAGGCTGTATGCTTGCTTCCATGCTTTTAGCATGATGTTTCTAGTCATGCTGTCAGATGCTTTCAATGAGAATGAACACTGCATCAAGGTCAGCTATCACACTTAGAATAAACTCTTTGACTTGAAAAGGCTACAAGCCAAGACCAAAGTAGAGGGAGTTTTGGTATATGATTTTGTATTTTCAGCTGATTTTTCACTCAATGCAACCTGTCAAGCTGAAGCACATCAAAGTATGGACTGATTCTTCTGATGCTTGTGCTAAATTTGACCTAACAACTACCACCAAGAAAACACAGCTACTCCATCAGCCACCACCACACCATCCATACACAGAACTATTGGTTATAGCAAATGAAGTTTTGAATGTTGTGAATAAGTTCACTTTCCTTGGTAGTGTACTTTCCATGGATGTACACATTGAAAATGAGGTTGACACACACATTGCCAAATCTATCTTATTGTTTGGGAGGCTCTGAAGGCAAGTATGGGAGAGAAAAGATATTAGACTGACTACCAAACTGAAGGTATACAAAGCCATTGTGCTGACCTCATTGTTGTATGCCTGTGAAACCTGGACAGTCTACTAATGCCATGCCAGGAAACTGAATCACTTCCATTTGAATTGTCTTAGGAAGATTCTGAAGATCACCTGGCAAGATAAGATACCAAATAATGAGATCCTTTCTTGAGCTAAACTGCAAAGCATTCAAACTCTGCATCAGAGGGCACAACTCTGATGGGTTTTCCATGTGGTTGGAATGCAAAACATATGCTTACCAAAAAGCCTATTATTGAGAACTCACAAAGGTTCACATGATAGGCAGAAGAAGTGATACAAGGACATTCTCAAGGTCTGTCAAGAACTTTGGGATTGATTGTGTGACATGGAAGACACTGGCACAGGACCGCTCAGCATGGTGTACCCACACAGAGAAGGTACTGTGCTCTATGACCAAAGCAGAATTGAGACAGCTCAAAGGAAACACAAGTTGTACAAATTTAGAGAATCCACCCCAAATGTTTACATGGAGCATTTGTGCCCAATCTGTGGTAGAGAATTCCGAGCTTTTATTAGTCTGGTCGGTCACAGGTAGGCACAATGAAATTTTACTCTAGCATAATGATGTCATTTTCATCCTCTTTGAGACTGGACAACAACCAACCATTTCTTACTGTTTGTGTCAAAGAGAAAAAAAAAGAAACTGTTACTTCCAAAATCATCCCATCTGTCTAAGCTTCTTTCTGTATTTCTGTGCACACTTTTAAAAAGTTTTCAATGGCCTTACATTATTTTTAATTGTTTCTTTTTTTTTTTTCATTACCATTGCTTTATGACCAGACCAGTTTCTGCTTCCTACCTAATTTTTGGCTGGGATATTGGCTTGTTGGATCTGGCCCTGGATTCTTGTTATGACTTCCATGTCCCAGGGTTAGGCTTCTCTGTATCATGGACATCCAAAGTGTTGGATCTTCATGGTTATTTGTGATTAATTCAGATAGGACTTCAAAGCACCTGAAATTGATGTATCTTTGTCAGGGTATTTCTGTGTCTTCACTGGCTGCTCTATCTCCCTAGAATCCCAAAGGTCTCTATTGTGTATTTCTTTTTTCTATTCTTTTTTTTGGAGGAAGAAGGCAGGGCAATTGGACTACGGAGAGTGTCACCTGTGCTCCAACTTGAACGTTCAACTTTAAAATCCAGGAAATAGGCAAACATCATGAGTACAAAGCAAAATATGAACAGTGACCACAGACTCTTCCTATGGGGAAGATCAAAATACAGACTCAGAGGAGGACAACACTCCCAATACATCTATACTGGAAATCCTAAAAGGGAATATGAATTGGTCTCAAGTCCAAAAAGTCTCCTTAGAAGAGCACTAGAAAGATTTTGAAAGTTAAATAAGAGAGGTAGAAGAAAAATTGGGAAGAGAAGATGTAAAATACCTCACTTGAAAAACAACTGACCTGGAAAATAGATTCAGAACAGATAATTTAAAAATTATTGATCTACCTGAAAGCCCATGATGAACAAAGGAGCCTAGACAACAGTTTCCAAGAAATCATCTGGGAAAACTGCCCTACAACCAGAGGATAAAAAAGTTTTCCAAAGAATCCACCAATCTCCTGAAAGAGATCCCAAATTGAAAATGTCAAGGAATGTTACAGCCAAATTCCATGATTATCAGGTAAAGGAGAAAATATAGTAAGCAGCCAGAAGGAAACAATTCAAATACCCTGGAACCATAGGATCACACAGGACCTTGCAACTTCAATATTAAAAGAATGAAGGGTTTGGAATGTGATACTACATAAAGTAAAGAGCTCAGATTACAGCCAGGCATCAACTACCCAGCAATTTTGAACCCAATCTTTCAGGCAAAGAGATGTATATTCAATGAAATAGGGGACTTCTAGACTTTCCTGATGAAAAGATCAGAGATCAATGGAGAATTTGATCTTCAAATAAAGACTCAAAAGAGTCATAAAAAGTTAAACAAGAAGAAAAAAAGCATGTCATTTAATAAGGTTAAATTGTTTTCATCCCTTTATTGGGAGATGATACTTGTAACACTTGAGAACTGTATCTTAATTTCATCATTTCGAAGGGAAATACATAGACAGAGGGTGTGAATATAAATTGACTTTGACAATAAGAAACCTAATTAAGTGGAGAAAATGGATTGTAATGGAAGAGGAAAGGAGGAGACAGAAAAGGGTAAATTACATCACATGAAGAGGAACAAAAACATATAGTAGAGAGGAAGGAGATGAGCATTGTTTGAACCTTATTCTCATTAGATTTGGCTCAAGGAGGGAATAACCTAGTTAAGTATAGAAATATAACTTTCCCTGTAGGCAGTAGGATGGGAAAGGAGAAAGAAAAGTGAAGTGATGTGAAGGGTGGGGAGAAATAATAAGAGAAAAGGGAAAGAAAAGAGAGAGATAATAGAAAGGAGGGAAGACTAAGGGAAGTGGTGGTTGTAGTGCTAGTGCAATATTCACAATGCCAAAGGTAACAGTGAACATGCTGTCATAGTGTTAAATCATGAAATATAGCAGAATCTCCATATAGAAGACAGAATCAAAACATTTATTCAGATACCAGAAAAAATCCCCAAATCAGAAAGCAGAATACATCATAGTAACAAAGAAGTTAATAGGCCATAACAATACAGAGAGCCATATCATCATTTAGACTTTCCACAAACCAACATTTACTCACAAGCCTAACTCTCTGTCTTGGTGTGTCCTCTCTTCCTTCTGTCTCTAAAGTGCTCTGATCCCCAGCTTCCTGGGTGCTCTTCTCTCCCCTTCAGCAAACTCCTCCCACTACAGGCTCCATGTGATTACATTCAGGCTGTTAGGAGGCAGGGAAAATCTTCAAAGCATGGAAGGTCTTTGAATTTCCTTAGACTCATTAAGAGGCAGGGAAAATCGTCACATTACCATTACCATTACATTTGATCCCAAGATCTTTCATGTCCCTTACACAGCAAAAATACATTAACACTAAATTTAATTACAAATGTCAATTGGTGTTTATGGGTAACTGGTGGGGTACTTGGTGTCAATAGAACTTTAAAACAATATAAATGGGATAGCCGAAAATAAGTACATAAACCAATAACTTAGGGTGGGGTCTTGAGCACAAGCACCCCATCATTCCCCCTTGAATAAATGGGGCTCAAATATATATTGGGGTGATGGGAAATGGTCTCTCCTACCATATTTACTTACCACTGAAATTGGACATAGAGCTGTCCCTGCCCCAAGCAATCCCATTTAATAGGTCAGTTTTTTAGTTAGAATTCAGAGCGTGGTTGATGCTGGGTCCAGGAGGTTCCATTTGAAAGATCAGGTTTAATTTTTTTTTTGCTTTTTGGAGGTAGAGAAAGTAGGGAAATTGGGATTAAGTGACTTGCCCAAGGTCACACAGCTAATAAGTGTAAAGTGTCTGAGGCCAAATTTGAACTCAGGTCCTCTTCCCTCCAGGTCCAGTGCTCTATTCACTGTGCCAACTACTTGCCCCAGAAGGTAAGTTTCTTAGCTGGCATCTGGAGCTTGAACAATACCAGGTCCAGCGATGACACCTCACAGTTGTAGACAGGTAATGACAATTGGCTTAAGTGATTGGGCACCTGCAAGTGAAGAGTACTGGGTGTATCAATAATGAGATATTCACAACACCCATGATGGTTATGAATATACTGGTATAGTTTTGGATCAGAAAATGTAGCAAAATCTCCACATGGAAGGCAGAACCAAGGTCTTTATTCAGAAACCAGAACACTGAATCCAAAACCAGAAGGACAAGTCTCAAAACCAGAAAGCCAAAGTCATTATAGTGGTCACAAAGTTGATACACATATCTAATGCAGTGGACACCCACATTCCCAAGCCTTCACAAATAGAACAGGATCCCTCAAGC
>CM053599.1:196524157-196550799 GCA_028646575.1 Pseudocheirus occidentalis
CCTCAAGCAGGGATCCCTCTCAGACTCACGACAGTTTCTCAGCCTGGTCCTTGGAAGTTCTCAGTAGAAGCTGCAGAAGAAGGATCTCAGGAAAAGGTGCAGTCTCCAGGTGGTGACTGAGAAAAGATCTGAAGGTGCTCCTGGTTCTCTCTTTATATACAGTGTAGCTCCTCCCTGTTCAGCCCCTTCCTGTTAAGGTGTGAACTACTCCCAAGGAGTTAACTGGAAGTAAGGAGCTAAGCCTTTACTAGGTGCTAAGTGCCTTTACTAGGTGCCAATAGAAAGGGGCATGGAAGATCTTCTGATTTCATTAACATTACACTAGGCCTACAGGAAACAAATCTCATAAACATGTTTAACAGACATAAAGCTAAAATAAATATGGGGTCAGCTGTGCTTCTGGAGTCCATGAACTCACTATCATAGCCTCATTCATAGTAGAATGCATGAGTTAAACATACAATTTGGTAATCGTCTCCTGAATAAACAACAGTTACAATATGTTGTTCTCCACGTGTACTAATTTCTGCAAACTTTGGAATATTATCTGTCTTCCATTTTACCCATACTTTAGCTTCCAATTTTATTCTATCAGTAGAACTGAACTTTGCAGTTTTTCTGATAGTTACTTCAGAAGGAGGGTCAGTTTTCACAAGGGTGCTGTATCACAAGAAATAATAATCAATTGAACTATTTTATCATTTTTACAAAACTGTATAGGTTCTTCCCTTAAATTTTGGAATGTCACAATGATTTCTCCTTGATAATTAGAATCTATTAGATTCTATTAAGTATATTAGATAATTAGAATCCAGCCAATACATGCATTTCTTGATCTGCTAATCCTTATTTAGATAATATCCATCCAAAATGATTTTGAGGGATTCTCATACATATTGCAGTGGAGATTTTTCTTATTTCTTTTCTTATTTTTCTTATTTCTTATTTCTTTCTTAGCCTCTAAACAATGTAAATGACATACTGCTGAACCAGGTGTTTCTGGATATGGTGCTGGGACATGCTGTGTCATAGTCCAGTAGTCAATATTTGGGATCTTCTGTGTCGGCTGTTTTCTAATTTGCAGATTTGGGGTCATCGTTTTGGTTAGAGGCATACTTTCTCCCAACGGTCTATTATTCAAATTAGTTAAAGCAGTGAGCAAATTATACTTCCAATGTTGATACGAATTATTAGAACTTAATTTCCTTAACCATTTTTCATTAATCCATTTGTTCTTTCAATTAACATAGATGCCTGTGGATAACATGGAATATGATATAACCATTCTATATTATTTAATACACAATATAACTTCATTTCATTACCTTTGAAATATGACCCACTGTCAGTTTGAATCTGCATTGGGATTCCATAATACAGACTTATGAGATTTAGAGTTTTAAAGGTGCTTTTTGGGTCTCATTCTCATAAGGACAAGCCACTAGTACGCCTGAATAAGTGTCAAAACAAGTACATATAAATTTGCATCCTTTATCTTGGGGTAAGAGACCAGTATAATCTATCTGCCAAATCTGGGCTGGAACTTTTCCCCTTGATATCTCTGCAGTTACTACTCAAGGAACAGTTTGTTCCTTTTCCAATCAATATATATGACATTCCTCTCCTACTTGTTGTAACAATGAATGAGAGATACTAATACCTTGATCTTGTGCTCACAAGTGTGTGACCTGGGCCCCTAAATGACCACTTATTTGATGGACCCATTTTGCTAATGCAAGATCATTAAGTGGTGTCAGAGTAGGGACACAGCATGTATATTATACTCACTTTCTGGCGTGGTGAGGGCCACATGAGCATCTACAACGAAAACTGACAAATTTGTAACTAAAGACATGTCCCATATATCTTCCCATAATTCTTTATCCCAGCCTTGTTTACTATGAATTTCCCAATTTTGATTTTTCCACATGAGCATCCATGTAACTACACTATTAGCTACTGCTAATCTGATTTACTAATCAGTAAATATATGACACTGTCCTCCTTGTTCTGTTTTGATGGCTTCATTTTGTGCACTAAGTTCAGTATATTGACTACTTCAACCTATTCCAGTACTTTCTAAAGTGTGCCTAGTATGTGGTCTATAGGCTACTGCTTTCCAAAGTCTTTTGTGGCCCAAATATTTTGCTGTCCCATAAGCAAATCATCCGTGTTTCTTCTCTTCTTCAGTTAATCCATAATATCCTTCATTCCATTTTACCAAGGGCATCAACTGTTGCTTTTATTCAGGTGATATATCATTTCCTTTAGTATCTATGTTTGTTATATATTCATGTAGAGCAGAAATTCTACTTTTGCTTGTTCCATTTTACCAAGGGCTGTATCAACTGTTGCTTTTATTCAGGTGATATATCATTTCCTTTAGTATCTATGTTTGTTATATATTCATGTAGAGCAGAAATTCCACTTTTGCTTGTTTTAGCTCTATTTTAAATATACCATTTCCATTTAATTATGCTAGCCTTTTGTGCATGTCCAATTCTGTGTGAAGTGAGGGTGCTCATTACCTTGGTCATAATCAGGTTTATAGGCCTTAACATCACTTCATGATCCAGAGTCAGTTGTAAAGTAAGTCTCTACCAAAGCCCAATAAGCAGCTAACAATTGCTTTTTGAAAGGGGTATATTGAACTCTAGATGAAGAAAGTTTCCTAGACCAAAATCCTAAGGGCACATTTTAGCTTTGTTGCTTTTGCCATAAACTCCAGCTTGCATATTTATCCTCTACAGTCACATATAATTCCACTGGGTTGTTTTGCATAGGCCATAAATCGGGAGTCAATTGTATAGCAGTCTTGGCTTCTTTAAAAATTTTACTTTGCTCAAGTCCCCAATTAAATTCATATTTCTTCTAAGTAACTTTATAGAAGAGTTTCAAAATCTGTCCCAAATACAGAATGCAGTGCCTTCAGTATCCAAATATTGCCTCTTTCTTATTGGTAGGGATAGGAAAATTCTGAATCTTTTGTCAGGCTTGGGGAAGAATCTCTCATCACCCCTTATTCCATTTTATACCCAAGAATTTTACATTTGGAGCTGGCCTTTCATTCTTTGCAAGGTTAATTTCATACCCTTTGCTTTTTGTATACTCAATTCAAAGTGTCAACTTTTCTTTACTTCTTTTAAATTTTTCCCTTGTATCACAATATCATTTATGTAGTGGGTAGACTATACACCAGGTAGGTGTAATTAAACCAAATGTTCAGCATAATCCTGTGACACATAGTGGGACTATGCAGATACCCTTGTGGCAAATGGATAAAAATAAATTGTCTGCCCTGCTAAGTGAAAACAAACTTGTTCCATTGTTTAGAAATAGAAACAGGGAAGGACTTCAAATTATCATTAGGTTTATTAAGAGGCAGCAAAGATATTTGAATTCTTATTATCACTACAGTGGTCAAAACAAGCATCTTTTGATGAGAGAAGGGGAGAAAGGAGAAATAAAAACATAAAAGGGGTGGAGGATATGATAGAGAGAAAGACAGCTAGTAATCATAACTGTGAATTTGAATAGGATGAACTCTCCCACAAGATGGAAGCAGATAGCACAATGGATTAAAATCATAATCATGCAATATGATGTTTGCAAGAAACATATTTGAAATTGAGGGATACACACAAGGTAAAGGTAAAAGGTTGGAACAGAATATGTTTTAGTTGAAGTAAAAATATGAAAGCAGGGGTAGCAATCCTGACATCAGACAAAGCAAAAGCAAAATTAGAGCTAATTAAAAGTGATAAGGAAGGAAACCACATCCTTCTAAAAGGCACCACAGACAACGAAGTATTGATATTGCATGCAAATACTTGGAGGAGATGTTAAGGGAGTTACAGGAAACAAAAGGTAGCAATACTACACTAGTATGAGACCTCAACCTCCCTCTCTTTGAACTAGATAAATGTAACCATAAAATAAACAAGAAAGAAGTTAAGGAGGTGAATAGAATTTTAGAAAAGGTAGGCATGGCAGACATCTGGAGAAAAACTGAATGTTGATAGAAAGGAATATATTTTTTTCTCAGTTGTACGTGGCACTTACACAAAAATTGGCCATGTAGCAGGGCATAAAAACCTCACAACCTAATGTGGAGAAGCAAAAATATTAAATGCAACCTTTTCAGACCATGATGCAATAAAAATTATATGTAATAAAGACCATATAAAGATAGACTAAAATTTCATTGAAACAAAATAGTCTAATCCTAAAGAATGAGGAGGGTTGTGTGTGAAGGAATGATGTCAGAGTGAAAGCAGGAACTTGCTTGAACTCTCCCCAAGTCCCTTCAAATGCCTGTAAAATGGTTATAACAATGTCTAGAGCAACAAATCCCACACAATGACAGAATAAACAAATTTCTAGTCCAAGACAATCTGGAAAGTTGACAGGAAGGGTCTATTGCACCAGACTGAGAGAAGAGCACAGCCCAGTGTGAGCCATGTCAGCACAAACTAAACTAGAGCAAGTCTCTTGGCACTGAATCACTGGCATATGTGACAGTTCCCAGACTTCTCAACCTGCAAATGACAAAGATAACTTAGAAGGCCAGTAGGAAAAGTCTATTGAACCTGGGTGAGAGAGAAGCATGATCTGACCACAGCCCTGGACCTAGGATGGTGGAAGGAAGCAGTAGTTTCTAGAGCTCTAGGTCTACAGATGGTGGGGAGATCAAGTGGCTGATCAGATAGGAATTTCAGGAATCTCTTTACTGGTACTGAGGCAAGATTGTCTTTGCCCTTGCTTGGATCTGGGTTGCAGTCCTGGGTGGTGATCCTAGGGAGAAAAGGAGTGATTGTTCGGTAGACCTTGATGCAGTAGTGGATTGGCAATATCCCAAGGCAGAAAAGAGTCCTTGTGGTCACTGACAAGCCAGAACATAGTCCAGGAGAGGAGGAAACACCTCTCCTTTGATTATACCACCTTGAAGGAGCTGAAAATTTATAGGTCTTTAGAAGTACCTCTAAAAAGAGTTGCACAAATCCTAGCAGCTTGGGACAGAGCACTCTCCACTCTTGGACACAGAGTCCTACCTTAACAAAGAGCTAAAAGTTGAGTAATTGGTTGGGATACAAGTAAATACACGTAAACAGTGAAAAAATATGACAATAGAATCTCATTTTGGTGAGAAGGAAGATCAAAATATACAACCAGAAGATAGACAATGAAGTCAAAACTCCTACATCCAAAGGCTCTAAGAAAAATATGAGTTAGTTTCAGGTCATGGAAGTGCTCAAAAAAGATTTTGAAAATCAAGTAAAAGATGTAAGGAAAATTGGGTAGAGAAATGAGAGTGATGGAAGAAAATGATGAAAAATGAGACAACAGCTTGCTAAAGGAGACACAAAAAAGCTGAAGAAAACAACATGTCTAAAAATAGACTAAACTAAATGACAAAAAGAGTCCAAAAAAACAGAATTGGATAAAAAGAGGTCCAAAAGGGCACTGAAAAAAATACTTCACATGGATTTAAAAGAAAATTCTACCAAAGATTTAAAAAATTTAATTCTAATTCTCTATAGGCTATTTGTGAAAATAGGTGGAGGATGCAAAACTTTTAAATAAAATATTATTTTTTATTTACAGCAACTTCTCACAAGAATAATACATTATGACTGGGTGGCATTTATACCAGGAATGTAGGACTGGGTCAGTTTTAGGAAAACTATCAGCATAATTGATCATATCAACAACAAAAGTAACAGAAACCATATGGTTATCTCAATAGATACAGAAAAAGTTTTTGAGGCAATATGGCATCCATTCCTCTTAAAAAAACAGTAGAGGACATAGGAATAAATGGATCCTTATTTAAAATTATAACTAGCATCTACCTAAAACCATAAGGAAGCATTATATGTAATGGGAAGCAGCTAGAAACATTTTCAATAAGATAGTTGGTAAAAAAAAATGAAAAAAGGATGTCCTTTATGACCACTCTTATTCAATATGGTACTATCAATATTAGCTGAAGCAATAGGATAAGAAAAAAGTTGTAAGAATTAGAATACATAAAGATGAAACTAAGCTATCATATTTTGCAGATGACATATATGATGTACTTAGAGAATCCCAGGGAATCAAGTAAAAAAACTACTTGAAATAAACAACTTTAGCAAAGTTGCAGGATATAAAATATACCAACATAAATCATCAGCATTGCTAGAAATTATTTAAAAAATAAAGTGGATTTAACAAAGTGATGAAAATAAAAATGAAGTGATTTAAAAAACCCAATATCAACAGAAAAACAAATTTCATTTAAAATTATTCTGGACATTATAAAATATTTTTGAATCTACCTTCTAAAAGAAACCCAGGAACTATAGGAACACAATTGTAAAACACTTCACACAAATAAAGTCAGATCTAAATAACTGGAAAAAACATCAATTGGTCATGGGTAGACTAAGGCAATATAATAAAAAAAATTTAAACTAAATTAATTAACTTACCCTGTACCATATAAATCAAATTACCAAAAGTTTATTTTATAGAGATAGAAAAAAAATCAAAATTCAACTGGAAAACAAAAGGTCCAAAATATTGTAAAGCCAATGAGGACTAACTACTGATGACTGCAGCTGTGCATAACTTTAAGTTTCTGATTGTATAGTATAGCAAACTCTATTTATTCAGCAATAAACCAAAGGAAAACATTCACAACAATATAAAATAACAACTTAAAATAGTAAGGTGGAAACATAGTAATTTTTAAATTTCCTTTTTGGAGGGGTTAAAGGAGAACAGTTGGGGCTACGTGACTTGCCCAAGGTCACACAGCTAGTAAGCATTAAATGTTTGAGGCTGTATTTGAACTCAGGACCTCCTAACTGCAGATTAAGTGCTCTATTCACTTTACCACCTGACCACCCCAGTGGTCACTTAGTCTTAAGCAAAACATATCATTCAGTAAGTCATAATTTCATCAATCAATATAAATACCCAAGCCAAAGTCTCCTTTTATCTTGATTCCAAGCTGGCTTCCAATCATCCTTAAGTCAAGCATCCTCAAGGGGTAGTGGAAAGTACAAAGGGCATCAGCCCCCACATCATAGTAAGTTATAATTTCATCAGTCAGAACTAAGTACCCAAGTAAAGTTCTTTTCATTTAAACTCCATGGCTCCTCTTCAAAGCTCCCAGTTCTTACCTGAAGTTACAGGGAGGTGGTGGATCAGACGGAAATTGCAGGGATCATTTTGCTGGCAGTTAGGCAGGATCCTCTTGCATTGACCTACTTGGATCTAGGTTGCATTCTTGGGTGACAGTCCTGGGGTGAGGAAGACTGCTGGCATGGCAGAACTTTTACTGGCTGCAGAGAGGGAGTCCTCCTCATAGTTCTGAGGCAGGTGCCTAGAAATAGCTCTGACAACAGGTGCACAAACCCCCAGAAATTTGGGACAGAACTCTCAGGAAGCAGAGATATGCCTTGGCAAAGAAATCAAAAGTCAAGTAATTGGCAGGAAAAAATGAGCAAACAGAGTAAAAATTCAGACTATAGAATCTTTCTTTGGTGACAAAGAAGATCAAAACACACAATCAAAAGTAGACAACAAAGTCAAAACTCCAACATCAAAAGCCTCCAAGAAAAATACGAATTGGTCACAGCCATGGAGGGGCTCAAGGAGGATTTTGAAAATCTAGTAAGAGATGTAGAGGAAAAATTGGGAAGAGAAAGGAGAGTGATAAAAGAAAATCATGAAAAGAGGTCCAAAAAATCAATGAGGAAAAAATGCCTTAAAAAGCAAATAGGTCAATGGAAAAGGAGGCTCAAAAGCTCACTGGAGTAATTACTTCAAAATCAGAATGAAGAAAATGAAAGTTAATGACTTTATGAGAAATTAATAAATTATAAAACAAGAAATTTTCAAGGAAATTGCCCTAATATTTTAGAACCAGAGGACAAAATAGAACTTGAAAGAATTCACCAATCACCTCTTGAAAAAGATCCCAAAAAGAAAACCCCTAGGAATGTTATAGCCAGGTTGTGGAGCTCCAAGATTAAGAAGAAAATATTACAAGCTGCCAATTTGATTACTGTGGAAACACAATCAGGATAACACATGACCTAGCAACTTCTACATTAAGGGATCAAAGGCCTAGAATATGATATTTTGGAGATCAAAGGAGCTATGATTAAAACCAAGAATCATCTACCCAGCAAAATTTAATAAAATGTTCCAGGGGAATATATGATCATTCAATGAGGTGGAGGACTTTCAAGCATTCTTGCTGAAAAAAACAGAACTGAATTGAAAATTTGACATTCAAATACAAGAAGCATGAGAAGGTAAAAATGGAAAAGAAATCATAAGGAACTTACAAAAGTTGAAATATTTACATGCTTACGTGGAAAAATGATCATTGTAAGTTATGAAACTTTTCTCATTATGAAGCTAGGTGAAGGGAATATATATATATATATGTATATATATATATATATACACACACATACAGGTGTGTGTGCATGCATATACATATAGCTATATAGGAGGGTATATATGAGTATGAATACATATCTGAGTATGTGTATATATGTGTATATAGAGGGCACAGGATCAATTGAGTAGGAAAGGATGATATTTTAAAGGTGAAATTGTGAGGTGGGAGAGGAATGGAATGAGAGGAGACAGGGAGAGACAGAATGGGGTTAATAATCTCATGTAGAAGAGGCAAGGGATAGCTGTTACAATGGAGGGGAAGAACAGGAAGGCAAAAGAGAATGGAGCAAACCTTACTCTCATTGAATTTGGCTTAGGGAAGGAATGACATACACTCTAAATTGGGTATCTTGCCCTACAGGAGAGTAGGGGATGAGAAGGTAGATGATGGAGGGGAGGACAGGGGGAGAAGGGTGTTAGAAGCACACACTTCTGTAAAGGGACAGAGACAAAGTAGAGAATAGAATAAGTGGGGTTGAAATAGGAAGGAGGGATATATAGTCAGTCTTTCACAATATGTCCATTGTGGAGATGCTCTGCATAACTACGCACATATGGCCTGTATTGAATTGCTTGTCTTTCCAGTGGGAGTGTGTAACAAGGGAGGAAGGGAAAGAATCTAGAATTTAAAGTTCTAAAACCAAATGTAAAATACACACACACACATATATACATATGATTATTATTGTTATAATTTACATGCAACTGGATAATAAGATATGCAGGCACTGGGGTAGGGAGATCCATTTTCCCCTACCAGAAAGTCAGAAGAGTGATGGGGGAGGATATAGGAGAGAGCAGATTGGGGGAGGTGATATACAGTGGCATTGCTCTTTTGAGGTGGTGGGCAGGGGAAAGATTGGGAGAAAATTTGCAACTCAAAATCTCGTGGAAATGAATGAGGTAAACTAAAAATAAACAAAAGTTAATTAGAAAAAAATAAAAAAAAGAAATTGTAAAACAAAACCAAAAGAATGAAAAAATGGAAGGCAACGTGATATATCTCACTGGAAAAACCATTGAATTGGAAAAAAAGATCAAGGAAAGATAATATAAAAATTATTGGACTACCTGAAACACATGATCAAAAAAGAGACTAGACATCATCTTTCAAAAAATTATCAATGAAAATTGCCCTGATATTCTAGAACCAGAGAGTAAAATAGAAATTGAAAGAATCCATCAACTTCCACTTGGAAAAGAACCCCAAAAGAAAACTCCTGGAATATTGTAGCCACTTTCTAGAGTTCCCAGGCCAAGGAAAAAATATTACAAGCAGAGAGAAAGAAACAATTTTAGTATTGTAGAAACACAATCAAGATGACACAAGATGTAGCAGTTTCTACATAAAGGGATAAAAGACCTTGCAATATGATATTTTAGAGGTCGAGGTAGCTAGGTATAAAACCAATACACACAAACACACTCACACACACACACGTAGACACATATATATGTATGCATATAGACAGATGGCACAGGGTAAGTTGAATATGAATGGATGATATCTAAAAAGTAAAATTAAGTGGAGAGAGAGGAATATGTTAGGAGGAAGACAAAGGGACAGATAGAAAAGGGTAAATTATGTCACATAAAAGAGGCAATCAACAGCTGTTGCAGTGGAGGGGAAGAGCAAGGTAATGAAAGGGAATATGCGAACCTCACTCTCATTGGATTTGGTTTAAGGAGAGAATAACATACACACTCAATTGGGTATTTTACTCTACAGGAAAGTAGGGGGAAAGGGGATAAAAGTGGAAGAAGTTAGAATATAGGGTAGATTGAGGGAGGGAATAGTTAGAAGAAAACTTTTTTGGAAAGAGACAGGGTCAAAGGATAAAATAGAATAAATGGGGTTTGGGAACAGGTTGGAGGAAAATGTAGTTAATCTTTCACAAAATGACTTCTATGGAAATGTTTTGCATAACTACTCAAGTATAAGCTATAATTAATTACTTGTATTCTCAGTGGGCATGGGTGAGGAGGGAAGAAGGTAGGGAATCTGGGAATCAAAGTTTAAAAAAATGTTAAAAATTGTTTTTACATGCAACTGGGAAATAAGATATACAGGCAATGGGGTTAGAAATCCATCATGCTTTACAAGAAAGCAAGAGGGAAAAGGGCAAGGGCAGTTTTATGGGGGATGGAAGGCTGGGCAGACAGAATAAGGGGTATTCAGTATGTTTGCCATCCATCTTAGGGTAGGGATAGTGAGAGATGGGGAGAAAATTTGGAACTCAAAGTCTTGTTGAAATGAATGCTGTAAACTAAAAATAAATAAATTCTGGCAAAAAAGAGATAGAAAACATGACAATGCAAAATGGATAATTTTGATTAAATTAAATTCAAAAGTTTTTGCACAAAGGCAATGAAACCAAAATTAGAAGGGAAGAAGCAAATTAGGAAAGAATTTTACAGAATATGATAAAGGTGACATTTCTAAAATATATAGAGAACTTTGTCAAATTTATAAGAATACAACTCATTCTCTAATTGATAAATGGTTAAATGATATGAACAGGATATTTTCAGATGACACAATTAAAGTTATGTATAATCATATGAAAAAAATGTGCTAAGTCACCATTGATCAGAATAATGCAAATCAAATCAAAACAGCTCTTTTTAATTTTAAATTTATTTATTTGTTTTTAGTTTACAGCATTCAGTTACACAAGCTTTTGAGTTCCAAATGTTCTACCTCCACTACCGCTTCCCACTCCCCAAGCTGGCATGCAATCTGTAATGGACTCTACATATACATTCACATTAAACATATTTTCACATTAGTCGTGTTTCAAAGAAGAATTATAACCAATGAAAGAGACTAAGACAAAGAAGAAACAAAAGAAAACAAAAAGGAGAGAGCACAAATAGTAAGCTTTGATCTGCATTCAGACTTCCTAAATCTTTCTCTGGATGTAGAAACCATTTTCTATCATGAACCTTCTGGAGTTTTCTTAGAACCTCACATTACGAAGAAGAACAGTCTGTCAAAGTTACTCACCACACAGTGTGTCTGTTACTGTGTACATTGTTCTCCTGGTTCTCCTCCTCTCACTCTGCATCATTTCATATAAGTCTTTCCAAGTTTTTCTGAAGTCTGCGTGCTCATCATTTCTTATAACACAACCATATTACATTACATTTATATACCACAACTTGCTCAGTCATCCCCTAATTGATGGGCATCCCCTCAATTTCCAATTCTTTGCCTCCACAAAAAGAACTGCTATAAATATTTTTGTACATGTGGGTTGTTTTCCCATTTGTATGGTCTCTTTGGGATACAGCCATAGAAGAAGTGGTATCACTGGGTCAAAGGATATACACATTTTCATAGAGCTTAGGACATCATTCCAAATTGCTCTCCAGAATGCTTGGATCCATTTTAAACACCACCAACAATGCATTAGTGTTGAAGTTTTCCCACATCTTCTCCAAACTTCACAAGTTTTTCTTTGGTTATTTTAGCAATCTGATATGTGCAACGGGATACCTAAGAGTTGAGTTTTAAAGTCAGTTACTATTGCTAACTGTATTTCCTTCTATCCTATTCCCCCTATCCTTTTTTATTCCATTCTCTCCTTTCACACTGTCCCTCCTCAAAAATGTTTTGCTTCCAATTGCCCCTTCCTCTAATCTGCTGTCCATTCTATCACCCTTCCACACTCTTTTATCTCTTCCCCTCCTACTTTCCTGTAGCATGAGATTAATTTCTGTACTTCATTGTCAGTGCAACTTATTTCCCAGTTACATGTAAAAACAATTTTTAACAATTGTTTTTAGAACTCTGAGTTCCAAATTCTCTCCCTTCCTCCCTCCCCTACCACCCTCACTGAGAAGGCAAACAGTTTGATATAGGTTATACATGTGTAGCCATGCAAAACACTTCCTTATTAATCATGTTGTGAAAGACTAGCTACATTTCCCTCCATCCTATCCCATCCACCATTTATTTTATCCTGCCTTTCACCCTGTCCCTTCTCTAAAATATTTGGTTCTGATTGCAACCACCCTCAATCTGCCTTCTTTCCTATCACCCCACCCCAGTCTTATCCCCTTCCCCCCTACTTTCCTGGTAGGGTAACATAGATTTCCATACCCAATTGGGTATCTACGTTATTACCTCCTTAAGCCAAATTCAATGAGAATTTGAGAGTTTCACTCATTCCCTCTCACATCCCCCCTCTTTCCTTCCATTGTAAAAGTTTTGTTCATGCCTCATTTATGTGAGATAATTTGGCCCATTTTACCTTTCCCTTTCTCCTTCTCCCAGTACTTTCTTCTCTCATCCCTTCATTTTACTTTTTAGATATCATCCATTCACTTTCAACTCACCCTGTGCCCTCAATCTCTCTCTTATCTTGAGAGAGATTCTTGATCCTCCTTGTTTATCAAAGTAAGTTTATATAGTCTGAGTTTTGTTCTGTTGCTTTTTCTCTTTTTCTCAGCCAACTATTTGACTTTTAAACTCTTTGTTAAGGTACCGCTCTGCTTCCAATTTGGAGGGCATACTGTCCCATACTTCAGGAATTTTGTGCATATATTTTCAAAGATACCTTCAGGGAACCTGTAAATTTTCTTTATTTACAAGGTGGTAAAGGAGAGGTGTTTATTTTTCTCCTGGCCTGTACCTGTGTCTTTTAGTGACCACATGCAGTCTTTTCTGCCCTGAAATTTTGATCAGGGTTCCCTCTCCACTGTTGTCACAAGCTCTGCTAGGCCAGCGCTCCTCTTCACACTGAAGATATATCTGAGACCTGTGACCAAGATCCATGTATGGAAAAGCAACAGAGTCCTGCCTCTGTGCTAGCACAGAGACCCATTTAATCTCCACCTGACCAGTTGTTGGATCCCCTTACCATCTGCATGCTGAGAGCTCTGGAAGCAGCCAGTGATGCTGATTCAATCACTTCCAAAGCCTACACCTGGTTTGCTAGGCCCAGGGCTGTGCTGGGACCAGGACTAGACTGAGCACCTCTCTCATATAGGTGTGACAGACCTTTCCTACTGGTCTTCTAAGTTGTCTTTGGCATTTGCGGGTTGAGAAGTCGGGAAACTGAGATAGTTGTCAGT
This sequence comes from Pseudocheirus occidentalis, assembly GCA_028646575.1. Lineage (NCBI taxonomy): Eukaryota > Metazoa > Chordata > Mammalia > Diprotodontia > Pseudocheiridae > Pseudocheirus > Pseudocheirus occidentalis. The sequence goes on from CM053599.1 coordinate 196,537,697, forward strand.
GATTCAGTCCCCTGAGCCCTGTTCTGGGTTTGTTTGAATCTGTTCTATGTGACCCTGTCCTATGCTGGACTGTGGTCTTCTCTCTGACTGCCGCAACAGACCTTTCCTGTTGAACTTCCATCTAGTCTTGGGCTGAAAATTTTTTTCTCTGTCATTTTGTGGGTTCTACTCCTCTAGGATTTGTTTAGAGTCAGTTTTACACATATTTGAAGGAGTTTGGAGGAGATCTCAGGTGAGGCCCTGCCTTTACTATCTTGGGTACAACTCCCCTGCCTAACATCCAAATTCTTCTTCTTCTTCTTCTTCTTCTTCTTCTTCTTCTTCTTCTTCTTCTTCTTCTTCTTCTTCTTCCTCTTTTTTGCTTTTTGGTGAGGGAAGGTAGGCCAACTGGGGTAAAGTGACTTGCCCAAGGTCACACAGCTAGATTTTTTTGTGCTAAGTATCTGAGGCTGGATTTGAACTCAGGTCATTCTGACTTCAGGGCCGATGCTCTATTCACTATCCCACCTAGCCACCACATCCAAATTCTTAAAGGACAAGTTAAATGAGTATTAGAAGAAATAGATAGCAAAACTATCCTAGTGGGTGACCTTGATTGGCCCATCTTAGAACTCAATAAATCCAACCAAAAATAAACAAGAAAGAAACTAAGGAGGTAAATAGAATATTAGAAAAGTTAGATATGACAGACCATTTGCTTGGTTTACCTATAAAGGGTGACACCATAAGGAAATTAGAAGAGCAAGGAACAGTCTACCTGTCAGATCTATGGTGAGGGGAAGAATTCATGACCAAATGAGAGAGTGAGCATTACAACATGTAAACTAGATTATTTGTGTTATATAAATAAACAAAACAACTTTTGAACAAACAAAACCAATGTAACCAACATGAGATGTAAATCAGAAAGCAGGGAAGAAATCTTTATAGCAAGTATCTCTGATAGAGGCCTAATTTCTCTAATTTATAGTGAGTTAAGGTCAAATCTACAAGAATACCATCCATTCCACAAATGATAAATTGTCAAAGCATATGAACAGGTAGTTTTCAGATGAAGAAATCGAAACTATCAATAGGCATATGAAGAGGTGCTCTAGATCACTTTTTTTATTTTTTTACTTTTTGGAGGGCAGTTGGGGTTAAGTGACTTGCCCAAGGTCACAAGGCTAGTTTTTTTGGGTAGAGTGTCTGAGGCTGGATTTGAACTCAGGTCCTTCTAACTCCAAGGCCAGTGCTCTATTGACTGAACCACCTAGCTGCCCTCTATATCACTTTTAATTAGAGAAATGCAAATCAAAACAGCTCCCAGTACTACCTCTTCCCTATGAGAGTGGTTAATATGATAGAAAAGGAAATGAATAAATACTGGAGAAGTTGTGGGAAAATTGGGACATTGTTGGTGGAGGTGTAAAATGACCCAACCATTCTGCAGAGAAATTTGAAACTATGACACAAAGAAAATCAAACTGTGTATACCATTTGATTCAGCAATAACACTGCTAGTTCTGTATCCCAAAGAGATCATAAACAAGGGATAAGGACCTAAATGTGCAGAAGTATTTATGGCATCTCTTTTTGTGTTGGCAAAATATTGAGATTGAGAGGATGCCTAATTGGGGAATGACTGAACAAGCTGCGGTATATGAATGAAATGAAATACTATTGTGCAGTAAGAAATGATGAGCAGGAAGATTTCAGAAAAATCTGGAAAGACTTAGAAGAATTGTTCTAAAGTGAAATAGGCAGAACGAGAAAAATGTTGTACACAGTATCAGCAATACAATGATCTAAGAGAACTACAAAGGACTTTCAAAGGAAAATGCTATCCATATCCAGATAAAGAACCAATGGACTCTGAAGGTAGATTGGAGCACATTTTCCCACTTACTTTATTCTTTCTTTTTTCTTGCTTCTTCTTTCATAACTCTGACTAATATGGAAATATTTTTACATGGCAGCACATGTATAAACTGTATCAAGTTACCTACCATTTTCAGAAGAGGGAAGAGGAAGGAGAGAAAAATTTTGGAACTCAAAATCTTGTTAAAATGAATGCTAAAAAAATTCTTGACATGTAACTGGGGAAAAATAAAATACTATTCAAAAACAGGCCAACTTAATCATTCATACATAAAACTTCTGTAAGATAACTACACTAATAAATTGAGTTGCCACTCTGCCTATTAGACTGCATGCCATGATCTTGTTAATATGTGTCCTTGATTCAACTTTGTTTTGCCAATATAGACAGATCAATCTCTAATTATACTGGGTTTCACAAAAGGTTCGTTTTGCAAAGGTTTTCAATTGGTACAATATCACCCAGGAATAAGAGCAATAGGCAAAACTTCGCAAACAAAATAATCCTCCTCTCCCTGCCCTTTTGGAACATTCGAAAGACATTACATCACACTAAGAAATACTGTAGCTGAACAGAAGTATAGTGGACTCCCCTTTAGAAAGACCTCAATTTGAATCCTGCAAACACTTAGTAATTATAAAATCCTGGGCAAATCACCCTCTGTCTGTCTCAGTTTATTCATCTGCAAAATGTGCATCACAGTAGCTGTCATCTCTCAGGTTAAGGGTAAATATCCTAGATCGGTGGTTCTCAACCTTCCTAATGCCACGACTCTTTAATACTCATATGTGGGCGTATCTGCATGTGGGCGGACCTACCTGGAGACAGACAGTGGAGCAGTGTCTTGGCTCCTAAGACCATTGGAAATCTGTGTTTTCCCATGGTCTTAGGTGACCCCTGTGAAAGAGGCATTTGATCGTCAAAGGGGTTGTGGCCCACAGGTTGAGAACCTCTGTCATAGATAATGTATGTAAAATACATTACAAAACAACACACTATATTAATGTTAGTTTTTATCACTGTTATTGTTATTACTGTTGTTTGTCTCTTGAAGTAAATACTTTGGAAATCATAAAATTAAAAAAAATCTGTATACCTGTATCCTTTATAGAATCTGGTATAATTGTAATAGGTGTATTTATGGGAGACACTTTGTTTTAAGAGAGGAATTAAGGCTACATTTTTTCTTTATTGGGTGAAATGCATTTTTTTAGTAAAGAAAACTATACATACTGGGATCTTATAATCTCTTCATCTTTTAGTTAGACGTGTGACTATAAATATATGATCTGGTGAAGCCTGCTTTTCTGTGCTATTATCAAAGATATTATTGGAACATGCATAGACTAGGCTAGCCTCATGGAAATTTTACATGAAATGAGAAAATATACATGTAATTTAGTGTTTGTGAATGGCATTATCAGGGATCTTTAATTAGAAGAAACAATGTCTACTGTTCTTTACCACATCCCCTTCCACCCAGTGTGAGGAATTGTGAAATCTTGATCATAAATCTCTGAGAGCTTTAAAATGTCACCTCAAATACAGATATTTTTGGTATACATTTAAATGGGTCGATCTTCTCTTCTAGTTAACTTAGTCTTAAGGGTCCCTATCACTTCTTTATGTGGCAAATGAGTAGAGTTGGTACAAATCCTTATGTGTTGGTTGTATTATTTGTCATCCGTGGAAATAATTACTATCAAAGATATTCATAGCTGTTCCATTGAAAGTCTGTTGCCCTCTTTCCAATCACATCCAGAAAAGTCAACAGGACTATGTAGTTTTCTTGGATCCCTTAGTAATATTTTACATATACATTCTTGCCTTACCTGTTTCTGTTCCCCACTAACACACACACACTCACACACACACAAACACACACATCCTTTTTTTGAAGCAATTATTACACATAGTCATAGAATCAGAGATTTTGAGATAGAAGGAAACTCACATGTCATGTAATCCAATATCTTCATTTTGCAGTTGAGGAGATTGAGGCCAAGGGATCATAAGCAATTTTTCCAAGGCTACACAGGCCACACAATCCTTTGTTGAGCATTTCTTTTTTTCTCCTGAATAAGTTCTTTTATTCATTTATTTTTTTTTAATTAAATGATTTATTTTTAGTTTTCAACAATCACTTCCATAAGTTTTAAATTTCTCCTCCTTCCTCCCCACTCCCTCCCCAAGGGGGCTTGCCATCTGATATGGGCTATACCCATACATTCCTATGAAACACATTTTCACATTAATCATGTTGCATAGAAGGATTATAACTAACGGGAAAAAACATTAGAAAGAAAAAAAATAAAACAAGGTAAAAAAGAAAATAGCTTCATTCTGCATTCCAACTCCATAGTTATTTCTCTTGATGTGATTGGCACTTTCCATCATGTGTTCTTTGGAATTGTTTTAGGTCCTTGCATTGCTAAGAAGGAACAAGTTTATCAAAATCAGTCCTTGAACACTGTGGCTATTATTGCATACAGTGTTCTCCTGGTTCTACTCCCCTCATTAAGCATCAGTTCATATACATCTTTCCAGGTTTCTCTGAAGTCCTTTTGTTGAACTTTTCTTATAGCATAATAGTTTTCCATTACATTCATACATTACATTCATTTAGCCACTCCCAAATTGATGGATCCTCCATCAATTTCTAGTTCTTGGCCACCATAAAGATAGCTGCTATAAATATTTTTGTACATGCAGGTATGATGGTAATGGGAATGTGAAGATCTTCCCTACCCCCTAATAGACCTAAAGGAATTTGGAGATCTTCCCTGCTTTTAAGATCTTCCCTGCCCCCTAACAGGCTGAATGTAATCACATGGAGCTTATGGTGGAAAGAGTTTGCTGAAAGGTAGAGCAGAGCCTACAGAAAGCTAGGAGTCATTGTATTTAAAGCCAGAGTAAGGAGAGAATGCACTCTAGGAAACAGTTAGATTTGTAAATATGTGTTTATGGAAAGCCTAAAAGATGGTGAGGATTCATGCTTTGCTATCATGTATTAACTTCTTTGCTACTATGAAGGATTTGTTATTGGGTTTTGATTTTCTGGTGTCTGAATAAATATTTTGCTTTGGTCTTCTATATGGAAAATCTATATTTTACTATTGAGAACTATACTAGCTTACTTACAATTGTGTTGACTCTCTGAATATTGTCTTGGTGCTATGGTGAATTCTTTCCCATTTTTATGATCTCTTTGGGATATAGCTCTAGAAGTAGTATTGCTGGATCAAAGGGTATGCTGATTTTCATAGCCCTTTGGACATAGTTCTAAATTGCTTTCTCAAATGGTTGGACCATTCGCAGCTCCACCAACAATGAATTGGTGTTCTAATATTAACACATTCTTTCCAACATTTATCATTTTTCTGTTTTGCCATGTTAACCAGTCTGACAAATGTGATGTGGCACCTCAGAGTTGCTTTGATTTGCATCTCTCTAATCAATAGTAATTTAGAGCATCTTTTCATATGACTATAGATTACTTTAATTTCTTCCTCTGAAAACTGCCTGTTCATATCCTTTGACCATTTATCAACTGAGGAATGACTTGTGTTTTTGTAAATTAGATTCCATTCTCTCTATATTTTAAAAATTAGGCCTTTATAAGAGATATTGCTTGTAAAAATTCTTTCCTAGTTTTCTAGTTTCCTCCTAATCTTGGTTGTACTGTTTGGTTTTTTTTTTGCATGTGTGCAAAACTTTTGAATTTAATATAAACAAAATTATCCATTTTGCATTTCATAATGCTCTCTATCTCTTGTTTGGTCATTAATTCTTCCACTTTCCATAAAACTGAAAGGTAAACTATTTCTTGCTCCCCTAATTTTCTTATAGTGTCATTCTTTATACATAGATCATATGCCCAATTGGATTTTATTCTGAAATACCATGCAGATGTTGATCTATGCCCGGTTTCAGTCATACTATTGTTCATATCCCCAAAACTGGGTTCTTTGGGTTTATCAAACAATGGATTGCTATAATCATTGACTACTGTGTCTTGTGTATCTAACCTATTCCACTCATCTACCATTCAATTTCTTAGCCAGTACCAAGTAGTTTTGATGATTGCTACTTTATAATACAATTTAAGGTCTCCCTACCATTTCTTTTCATTAATTCCCTTGGTATTCTGGACCTTTTGTTCTTCTAGATGAATTTTGATATTATTTTTTCTCCCTCTAAAAGCAATTTTAGGTAGTTTTATTGGTATGACAATATTTTAGAATAATTAAATTAATTTAGGGAGGATGGTCATTTTTTATATTAGCTTGGCTTATCCATGAGCAGCTGATGTCTTTCCAGTTATTTAGATTTGACTTTATTTATGTGAAAAGTGTTTTGTAATTGTGTTCATATAGTCCTTGGGTTTGTTTTGGCAGGTAGAAACCCAAGTGTAACTTTAAATGAAATTTCTCATTCTATCTCTTACTGTTGGGCTATGTTTGTAGTATATAGATATGCCACTGATTTATGTGGGTTTATTATATATCTTCCAATTTTGCTAAAGTTATTATTTCAAGTAATATTTTTTGCTGGATTCTCTAATGTTCTCTAAGTATATTATCATATCATCTGTGAAGAGGGATAACTTAGTTTTTTCTTTGCCTATTATAATTCTGTTGCTATTTTTCCTTTTTGCTTTTCATTGCTATAGTTAACATTTATAATACCCTATTGAATAACAGCGGTGATAATGGCCACAGTTGTTTCATCCCTGATATTAGAAATGCTTGTAGCTTGTCCCCATTATATATAAGGCTTGTTGATGGTTGTAGGTATATTCTTCTTATCATTTTAAGGAAGGCTCCATTTATTCCTATGCTTTCCAGTGTTTATAATAGAAATTGGTCTTGTATTTTGTCAAAAGATTTTTTTCTGCATCTATTGAGATAATCAAATGGTTTTTTTTTAGTTTTGTTGCTTATATGATCAATTATGCTTATAGTTTTCCTAACATTGAGCTAGCCCTGCATTCTTGGTATAAATCCACTGATCAAAGTGTATTATTACCATGATAAGTTGGTGTAATCTTTTTGCAAATACTTTGTTTAAATTTTTTTCATGTATATTCATTAGGGATATTGGTCTATAATTTGCTGCACCACTTCTGCTTGCTCCACTATTCCAGGATTTTCCCTGGGGCAATATTCTCTGGGTTTTTCAAGGTCATTGAGGGGGTGGCAAGGATGAGAGCACTTAAGGTTTACTCTGACATCTTGGCTACCAGAAGTTCAAGTAGGTGAATTTCAAGCATCCAATCTGTGGGCCAATAGCCCCAGGAGTAGCTGCTGCCACTGTAGCAGGCTCTATGCTGGTCTCTCACCCAACTCCGACAGATCCCTGTCCTGTGCTTAGAGTTTTGGGAATTGCCACTGCCAAGGGTGATTCAGTTTACCAGGGCCTGCTTCCTCTCCACTATGCTCGGTTCTGTATTGGTGCATCCTGCATGTTCTGCGCTCCCCTCAACTGGCACAACAAATCCTTCCTGTTAACTTTCCATATTGTCCTAGGCTGGAAATCTGCCAGACTCTGTCTTATAGTGGATTCTGCCACTCTAAATTTGTTCTGATTAACTTTTTAGAGGTATGTGAAGGAATTTATGAGTAAGCTCAGGTGAGTCCCTGCTTTCACTCCACGATCTTGGCTTACCCTCCCCACACTGTGCATTTCTAATGAACTCGTACCTTAAATTTGTGTGGTCTTTATCAACTATATCTTGCTATTTGGAAAGGAGTTTAAATATTTTCTGACTAAGATATTTTTTTATCATCATGATGCCAGTTTATCAAATGGTTAAACAGCTCTGTTAAATGATGACTGTCCAAATTGATGACTTTGTCCATTTTGTATTTTTCACCTTTTATAAGCTTGTTAAAAACCAAATCATATTGCTTGACTATATTCACACACAAGGATTTCTTTGCATTTTTTCCTTCTATTTTAATTTTATGTTTAATATCCTCTAACCACAAAATATCTTTACAACGTACACCAAGTCATTTATGAAATGGCTGTTAAACTGGAGATTTAATTATTTCCTGTCTGTAAATATATAGCATAGCCAATTTCATCTTCAGGAAGCTATTCAAGAAGCATTACTTCTAGATTCTTCTGGTCTGTGTGAAGAAAAAATTAAGGAACTGAAATAATAAAAGGTTTGGGGATAATTTGAGAGCCTCTGAGTTCTTACATATCTCTGTTTTCCATAAAGTTATATTAATTTCTTTTATTTACACATCACTGTAATTTCCAGATACATCCTCATCTCTGCCTCCATTCAGAGAATTGGAGAGAGAGAGAGAGAGAGAGAGAGAGAGAGAGAGAGAGAGAGAGAGAGAGAGAGAGAGAGAGAGAGGAGAGTTGGAGGTAGTTTAGTGAAACTAACCAAAATATAAAGTAAATCTGAAACTATTATATATGCAACATTCTGCACCAAAGAATGAACATTAACAAAGAAGGGGAGAAGGTACATTTTTTCATCATTTATTTGGAGAGATGACTTATCATGATAATTGCATATCATTCAGTTCTGTTTCATAGTTGTTATTTTTCTGTACATTGTCGTCATTATGTATTTTGGCAAACCACACTTTCCAATATATTTTCTAGTTTCTTCACATTCAAGTCACATATTACTACTACTACTGCTGCTGCTGCTGCTGCTACTACTACTACTACTACTACTACTATTACTACTACTACTGTCGTACATTATTTTAAGATTTGCAACACACTTTAAAAATATCTCACTTAATACTCATAGCCCTGGGAGATTCAGGTGCAATCGTTATCTCCAATTTATTAATGAGGTAATTGAGGAAAAGAGAAGTTAAATGACTTTCTCAGGATCACTCATCTCATAAGTATCCAAGGTCAAATTTGAACTCAGGTCTTCCTGACTTTAGGTCCGTATCATAATATGATTCTACAATTTAGAGGACTTTGTCAAATTCTTCATAGAATTTCCCTGCTCCTCCTCTGATATGGACATTGTTACATAAACTACAAGTTTACCCAAAAAATTGGCCAGATTTCCCCCCCAAATAAAATTTGGTTATTTTACAAAAATCAAATTTATCTTCAATATATGAAGGAGTCTTACCTTAATGATAATTGAATGAAACTGATACTGTCAACTGTGTAATTTTATTTTCCCTATATTTGGTTCTTTTAGATGTAATATGCTTTCATTGTTTTTCCCTCTTTTGACAGGACCTCATAATATGCTATTTGGTGCTTTGCAATTATTCTTTAGGAAACTGCTTCTTTGATTAGTTATTTGTTAAGATTTTTACTAGGAATGTTTGACAGAATGCTTTTTCTGGTCCTGGAAATTTCTTTTCACATTGTATCTTTTTGATTCTGCTTGTGCAAAACCCTTTTTAATTTGACCTAATAGAAAATGGTCTGTTTTGTATTTAAAAACTATTTTTATCACTTGACTGATTCCAAATCCTCTTTCCCTATACATAGTTGTAAGAGATACCTCCTTATCCTATCGTATCTTTTCTTTTAATTATGTGACTTTTCAAATTCAGTTCATGTATCATTTGGATCTTTTTGTGGTATATGTTTTTTTTTTCCATTTCTACTAATCTATTTTTCCTATTTTCTTAGCAGTTCTTTTTATCTAGGAGGTCATTGAAATCTTTAAGTTGTATTCTTAGGTCTATCAACAAATAGGCAATTATTTCCTTATTTTTCCCTCCTTCATGAACATATTGTCTTTCTGATTCATCTACTTTTTGATTTTTAAATATGAAATAATTTTGACAATTGCTTATGCGTTATAGTTAATGATATGCTTATATGTCGTTTTCCCTCTTTCTTCATTATTTTTTAATGTTATTGGTATTTTTGTCAAAATGACATATGCATTATTGTCTTTATTTTGTACTTTCTATTGCTTTGAGAGTTTTCACTCTCTATGAACCATCACATTGCTTCTTAGTCATTTAAAATCCCTTATGAACTCTAAATTAACTCTTTATCTCTTTTGTTGTTCTACTAGATTTTGACCCTATTAATAGGGTTTTTGAAGTTGTATTATTGCCGTTTCTAGAGATCTAGTCCCTATTAATGTCTTTTTTTTTACTTCATTCAGGAATTGTCATCTTTTATTATTTTAACCTAAGCTATTTATTTTATCTGGCCTCTTCTTACCTATTCATTCATTATTTTAACCTAAGCTATTTATTTATTTTATCTGTCCTCTTCTTGTCTATTCACCTTTTTGGTCTCTAATTTTCTATTAGGTTTTCCTTGTAACAATTTATTTTCTTTTTGCCTTTCCTCTCTTTTTGATCTTCTGTTTTTTGATGCATTTTTTTTCTCTTAGGATCATTATGGGACTTAGAAACAACCAGTAATTACATGTGTCTCTTTGATTTCTTGTGGGTCATTTATTATATCTCCCTGTCCTAAATTCATATTTGATAACTCATATTGGTGTTCAAGTAACCCTGTTTTCATATATAGGTTCCATTAATTTGGTGAAAGCTAGGTTTGCATGCTTAGTGAATGACACATAAAGGACAGTCTAGTTAGGTGGGAAAAAATACTTCTTTTTAATTTCACCATTCTTCACCTCTTTATTAATTCTTGGAAATCCTACTTATATCTGAAGGAAGGGAAGATGATGTTCTAGGGTAAGGAAGAATTTTGTAAAAAGGTATATCAAGTATATGTTAGCACAAAGAACATTTTTGACAATAGTTTCTCTATGTTTAGTATTGGAAAGGAGGACTCTAATGAACAAAATCATACCAAGGGTGAAGTAACCAAAGTTTTGCCCCCAATGCACCATCATGGGGAGAGGAAAAGGGTATACTTTTTCAAACTGGAAGTTTTCCAGTGCAGTGTTCTTGTGTCTAATGGTTTTCTTTCATTTCTGCACTATAAAGGGTAACTCTAAGGATCCCATTCCTAAATGATGCAGTGGATCACTGAGTCTGCAGTCAAGAAGACCCAAGTTCAAATCTTGCTTCAATCACTTACTAGATGAATGGCTATGGATAAATCACTCTCCTTGTGTGCCTCGGTTTACTCAACTGTAAAATGGAGAAAATAATAACACCTATTTCACAGAGTTGTTGTGATGATCAAATGAAATTTGATTCAACACATAGTAGTCATTTAATAATTTGTTACCCACCCACTCTATTCAAGTACTCACCTTCTCCACTGACACACTGTAGCACCAACCGAATATTTGCAGCACTGATGGAAACTATGAATATGTTTGCACAGTTCTGAATCACAAAATCTAACAGAATCTCCATATAGAAGACAGAAGAAAAACATTTATTCTGATACCAGAAAACCAAATCCCCAAACCAGAAAGCCAAACCCCAACCCCAGAAGCCTGAATCCATCACAGCAACAAAGAAGGTAAGATACTATAACACAGCAGGGAGCCACACCATCCTTTAGCTTTGCCACAAACAAACACTCAGAATCCTAGCTTTGTCCTTGCCTGCATTCTCTCTCTCCCATTGTGCTAGATGCTCTGATTTCCAACTTCCTGTGGGCTCTACTCCACCCTTCAGCAAGCTCTTCCACCCCAAGATCCATGTGATGATATTTGACCTTTTAGGGGGCAGGGAAGATCTTCAAATTCCCCTTATGATTACACTCACCTCACCTGCAATCTCTTCTACATGGCAGGATGTAGATCTATCATTTCTAGGGGACAGGCTGTTTTGTCTCTCAGCCCAACCATTCTACCCAACTGAGATTGACTGTCTTATATGTGACCCTTTTCTGTTTCCAATTTATTGCATTTGCTTTGGGCATCAGAATTCTATCTCTCCACACCATTGATTCATATAAGGGTCTTGTATAAACAGCGGCAAGAGACTGAATAAGAAGGAACTATGAAGAAATATGAAGGTACTCTTGAGTGTTCCTAGTATTAAGATGATTGTGTAAGAGAGAGAATGCATCCTGCAGATAGAACTAATAATAACTTACAGTTTTCTGGTACTCTATTGGCAAGCTATTTCAATTCATTTTTACAACTCCATAGTGCAGTTTAATTCAATTCAATTAAACAAGTATTCTTTAGACATTAGCATTTGCAAGGAACTGTACCATACTCTGAGGATACAAATATAGGAAAGAAATAATCCCCTGTGCTTAAGGAGCTCCCATTATAAAGGAAGAAACTATATGAACAGCTCAGAAAATACAAAATACATTTTAAATGGAGGGAGATGAATAACTAACGGGGAAATCAGAAAAGCTTGGTTGTAGGAATCTTAACTTAAGCTGAACTTTTAAGAGAGCTAGTTCTTTCAAGTCCTCATCTTCCATTTTATGTAAAAGGCAACTGAGGCTCATTGAAATAATAATTTCCCCAAGGTTGCATAATTCCTAAATGGCAGAATCAAGGTTCAAATCCAGGTTTTGTGACTTTAAATTCAATTTGTTTTCCACAATACCATGCCGATATGGGCTTATGTTTGGCATAATGCATACATATATCAAAGACTTTCTAGATAAGCTCTCTTCTGGCACATACTATAAGAAATAAAAGGCATGGTGCTTAGTTCAACTCTTGATCTCTGACTGGCAGCATACTGCTTCCATATGGCAAGATTATCGAGGTTTTAAATCCTAATTCAGTGAGGAGAGGTTGTATCCATTTGTCCCCGGGCACTTGGCTCTAGGTCTCTTAATGAAAGTACTAGCGATCTCTGGAATGTGATGAGTCCAGGTTTCTATACTTTTCTGAAGGTTGCTTTTCTCTACCTGAATGTTTGAAATAGATCTGTTAATGTCTATTCTTACTAGGGAGACAAGTTCAGTGGTGCAGCACGCTGGAGATAGTTCCTTTTAATTTTTAAAATAAAACTCTCTGCTTTAATAAATCCCCTGTGCTTAAGAAATTCCCATTACAAAGCAGGAAACTATATATATAAACAGATAAGATAAAACACAATATATTCTTAAGTGGGTATAGGTGGGAACTAATGGGGGAAATCTGAAAAGGTTAGTTATAGGAGGCTTTTTACTTAAGCTGAACTTTTGAAGGAACTAGTTGTTTCAAGTCTTCATCTTCCATTTGATATAAAAGGAAACTGAGCTCCTGGAAATAATCATGTGATTTTGGGAACATCATTTCAGTTAGCTTATCTGAAAATGGGAGTGGTAATTTTGGCTAAGTTTTTCCCTTTTTGCTGAAATTATTTTGCTTTATCTTTTTTGTGTATATATATATATA
>CM053599.1:196551299-196587686 GCA_028646575.1 Pseudocheirus occidentalis
GCTACATTTAAGGAACTTATATAAGTAAATACAACATAATTTTAAGTAGAGGTCATTGAAAACTGGAAGAATTAGAAAAGACCTTTTGAAGGTGGTGGCTTTAGAGCACACCAGTTTCTTCTCTCTTCAATTACTCTTATTCATATTGTGCAAATCTTGTATATACATAACTGTTTTCTTGTCATTGCCTCATTATAATGTGAGTTCCATGAGGCTGGGGACTGTTTTTTTTTTCCCTTTGTATTCCCTAAGCTCTACTCAGTGCCTGAATGAGCCTAAGTTTTCAATCAGAGGCAATTAGATGGAACAGTGCATAGAGTGCTAGACCTGGAGTCCAAGAAGGTGAAAGATCCAAGTTCAAATCCAGTCAAACTCTGGGAAAGTCATTTAACCCCATTCCCCACAGTTGTCTCAACTGAAAATGTGGATGATAATAATAACGCATATAATCTTTTTTTTGAGGGAAAAATAAGATATTTGTAAAGTGCTGTGTAAAACATGGGCATGGGAGAAGGTAGGATAGGACAGAAGGGAATTTTAATGAGATTCCATTCAGTTTCAAATAGGTTTATTTTCTTTGGTCTATTGTATATAATGAAATCATAAGAAAATCAAAGTGAATCACAATCTAGGTCAAAAAGAAAGACTTTCGTTGGTGCCTGAGTCTTCTCTCTTAGACAAAATATTCTTCTCTAAGGCTGATTACATTTTTCTTTGCTGATGGTTCCTCCCAATAAACCATATGAGTCACATTTAATTTAGCAATGGAGTAGACCATGGGATAAACACTTAACATAAGCCTGGTATTTCTAATACCAAGACAGTTCAATTTGGCTATGCCATAGTATATTGGAATTGTAGTAGTAAGAGGAAAGCAACAAATCCCATAAATATTCATGATACAAAAGTACTAAAATTAGCTTTCTTTTTCTTTTTGAATTTTGATACTAACATATATACCCTAGTAGTGGTATTGCTAGATCAAAATTTTTTAGTTTTGTGATTTTGGTGCACAATTCCAAATTACTTTCCAGAATGGGTATACCATTATATAGGTCCAACAGAAGTATATTGATGAGTCTTTTTTCCCTCAGTCCCACTAACAATTTCCCTTTTTGTAAATGTGTTTGGTGTAAGGTAGAGCCTCAAAGTTGTTTTAATGCACATTTCTCTTATTGTTAGTTGTTGATGACATTTTAATGTTCATGTTGACAGCTTTGATTTCTTCCTTTGAGATCTGCCTGTTCATATCCTTTAGACATTTATTTGGAAATTGTGTTTCTCATATTTAAATCAGTTCTTTATATATCTTAGTGTAATGGCAAGCAGAGAAGTACTTAACACCTTGTTTCAGTTATTAATTTAGCACCTTGTTTCAGTTCAAGTGTCTTTGAGACTTGCCCTGATTTTGTCAAGTCTTTGTTAAAAAACAGAACTTGTGAATCCCACAGTGGGAGGGATTTGCTAAAGACAGAAACAGGAAGCATGTAAGAGGTGGGAGGATCAGGGAGGAGCTAAAGACAGATAAACTGAGCACAGCTGGGACTGAGTAGAGTTGAGAAATGGAAAACTTGTGGTGGTTGGCACTCTGTTTGTTCTGTGTGTGTTGATTTGTGTTTGTAATACTTTGTACAGAAGCCCTGAATGAAGATTTTCATGTTGTCTTTTTACAGAAGGCCTGGAGGAGGGTTTTAGAGGTCCTGACACTATACTGATGATTTGTGTTGACTTCTCAGACCTTGTTTGTGGGTTTGTGTTGATTTTACAGGCAGATAGTGAATTGATGATCGTTCTGGCAATGTGTAGCAATGTTGTTTTGGCTCTGTTAAGCTTTGTCTTCCCAGAAACAGAAACTGTGAAGGACTTGAGGTGGATTGGACACTGTGAGCTTCAGTATGCAATGTGAACTAGATGAGGAACTGGAGAAGGAATTGTACGAGTAGCTGCACAAGGAGCTGAGAGCTGCCTGCCTGTAAATCCAGGTGACGGTTAAATTCAGGGAAGAGCTGGACCCATGGAAGAGAAACCAAGGAATCTGAGAGCCAACCTCCAGCCATAATGAAAAGACCTCCCCTTGAGTACTTAGTGCTGACTGAGAAGATCATGATTTACTCTGGCTTAGGGGTAGAAGAACTTTGTTCTTTGTACCTGGTACCCCTTAGGGATGACTGAGTAAAGGATGATGGGAAACTAAATTCCAATCAAGAAGACAGAAGACTATTTTGACTTGGAGATTAATTGAACATGACCTGGGATTGGGAGACTTCTGTAGTTTGTATCCCTTAATCAGGATTGCTCCTTAAGAATGATTGAGTTAAGAACTTACTGAATGATATCTTTTGTGTAAAACTATATGGCCACTTTAGTGATAAGTTGTTATGTTATGACATTGTGAATGCTGTAATTTGATTTCCTATGAATGTTTTGCTTTAGTTTACTAAAATAAATAAATAAAACAAAAATAGAGAGTTGACTATACTATGTGATCAGAACCTTAGAGCTTTTCATAGCAGCAGTCCTATAACATCACGCACCAGCAGATTCCAAAAAGAATGTCACTCTGAACAGCTTTTAAGTTTCAGATTACACAGTAATAAGGAGCACTCTGTTTAGTCCATTACAAATCAAGGCAAACATTCACTATATGTCACAATGTAATATTCACAACATTACATCTTACCACAGAAAGTCACGATGCAGTGTCCATAACAGCTTAACATTAGAATGGCCACACAGTTTTCATGACAGTGGTCACAATATTTAGAACAAGGGACAAAAGAATATCTATCTCCTTTCCCTAAAGGGGAAACCCTCTTCACTTAATCAATCAACTCACAATATATCAATCTTCCACTCATGGGGCAACCATTAACCTAATCAGTCACCAATCTAAATTCACAATTACTCAGTATCATTAATCACTAGTACAGTCATTAGAAAGCCACACAAACCCTTGACTTCTCAGTGTCCAGCAAACCTCAATTTCCTCCAAGAGGGGGGCTTTTTTCATCTTGACTCTGGGTGGTCTCTCTGATTCCCTGGATTCCCTTCCATGGTCCCAGCTCCCTCCTAAATCCACCAAACAGTCACCTAGATTCAGAAGCAGACAGCTGCCAGGTTCTTGTCCAGTCCTCAGAGGTAAACAGCTCCCAGGTCCTTTTCCAATCCTCAGGGCAGTTCCTGGCACACACAGAAGTTCACAGGGTTTCACACAACTAACACCCTTCACCACCTCTCTTGTCTGGAACTCAAGGATCAACCAGGTTATGAACAAACAAAGTCTTATATTGGTCATGCTTCTTCAGTCCTCTAGCAGTTCAGCTGGCTTTCTTCAATCCAGAAGCCCAGCTCCCAGATGCTGAGACAATCCTGTTTCTTCCAACAGGAAAATTCCAGTTCTGTCTCTGGAATTCTTGCTTATATACATACACTGGCCTCCTGTCTCATCCAGTCCCCTTCTTCCACTTCAACAGGGGAGTTCACACCTTCTCAACAGTGGATAGGGCTCATACCTTCTATACTTAGCCCTAGGTTACTAAGTGCTAAGTATCTGCTAAACAGGAAAGCTGTTCTTGCTTGGCTTTATAATTAGATATCAGGCTACTGTCAGAGAAACTTGTTGCAAATATATATTTTCCCAGCTCACTATTTCTTTTCTAATTTTAAATTCATTTTGTTTATACAAAATCTTTTAAAAATATGCAATAAAATTACCCTTTTTATCTTCTCTGCTTCTCACTATCTCTTGTTTGATTGCTAACTCTTCCCCTATCCACATTTCTTGTATGTATTTTATTTCTTGCTCCCCTAAGTTGTAAACATGAATTTTTATAGCTTGGTGTAATGGGAATCTGAAGCTCTTTCCTGCCCCTAGCCCCTTTGCTTAAGTGGCTCTGAGAATGTTCACGTGGAGCCCGTGGTGAGAAGCTTGTTTTTTTTTTGGGGGGGGGATGGCCACAACTTGTTGCTTTGTAATTGGACAGTGGGTCAAGAGTGCTCTCCCAAGAGAAGCCTATATATACGCCCTGATGTGAGGCTTTGCTTTGGGGCTCACTTTGAGAAAAGTCGTGTGATTTGACCAGATGAGACTCGGGGAAGCCGTTGAGCCCCCTGGCTTTGAAAAACCCAGATGTTGATGCTGCCCTCTCTGGTAACTTGAATAGGTAATGAATGTAATGGTCAGATGGTTGGAAGCCCATTTGCTGATGTGTTTCTTGGTCTGTTTGTAACTTGTGTTTGTAACTTGTGCTTGTAACTTGGATTTGTATTCTCTGGAGTTCAGGGTGCTGACTTTTCCCCCTGAACTAGATAAATGATATGTTTGTTTGAGTAAAGAAAGATTGTTAACCCATTTTGAGTTGCTTTCCTTTAGAAAAGCAGATCTAAGAACCTGTGCTAGCAGCTGCTCTGGGTATGGGGGGGTGTTTGCTGATACACTTGGTCATGTATCTATTTTTAAATTTTCTTGGAATATGGTATGTGATGTTAGTCAAACCCAGTTTCTGGCAGATTCCTAACTCCCTTGCTCTAGAAACTGGTATTTCTCTGTTTATCACACACTATTCTATTATATTACTTTGTTTCAGAATGTTTTGTAAACAGTCTGTTCCACTGAATAGTTCTCTATTTCCTAACTGGTACAAAATAATTTCAATGATCATTGCTTCATAGGATAGTTTGAGATCTAGGCATCTTTTCTTTCTACTTAAAAAATTCCTTAGAATTTTTGATCTTTTATTTTTTCCACTGAATTTTCTCATACATTTGTACCTCTACAAACTAATCTTTTAATAGTCTGATTTGCTTGACACTGAATGAATAACTTAATTTGGGTAGTATTCACATTTTAATTTTGTTGAAATAACCCACCTATAGGCAGTTTTTCTATTTATGTCTGTCTTTAGTTCTAAAAAATATTTTGTAGTTGTATGAAAAATAACTTCCAATGACTTAATAAATATGTATCATAATAGTGTAAAACCTTAAATGACAGGATCAGAGCTTTAAATTTTGTTTGTTCAACAATGGGTAACTGGAAGTTTTTCAGCAGGTGAGAGATATGATTATAATTATGCATTAAATAGATGATTTGGACATTGGGACAATATTAAGGGGGGAGGGAGCTAAAGAACCAAGCAAATCTGAGATCATTGAGAGAGCTAAGTGGTGCAATAGATAGAACACTGACCTGGGATCAAGAAGACTTGAATTCAAGTCCAACCTTAGATATTCCATAGTTATGTGACCCTGGGGAAGTCACTTGGGTTTGTTCAGTTTCCTCTTCTGTAATACTCATATACTAATAGCAATTTTGCATGGTTGTTATGAATATCAGATGAGGTAATATTTACAAAAAGTGCTTAGTACAGTGACTGACATATAATAAGGTGCTATATAAATGTTAATTGTGACTTTCTGATTCTAACTTTTAATTTTGAGATGAAATTCTCTCAGAAACATAGATTTAGCACCACAAGGGATTTCAGCAGCCATATCAGTATATCTACACTTAGAAGAAACTAAGCCCTGAGGAGGTTGTAACTTGCCAGGGC
Source organism: Pseudocheirus occidentalis (assembly GCA_028646575.1). Classification (NCBI taxonomy): domain Eukaryota; kingdom Metazoa; phylum Chordata; class Mammalia; order Diprotodontia; family Pseudocheiridae; genus Pseudocheirus; species Pseudocheirus occidentalis. The sequence goes on from CM053599.1 coordinate 196,556,852, forward strand.
TATATATGCATACGTGTATGTATGTATTCATACATAGATTTACCTATATATACATATAAATAAATACATATAAATGCTTAGTAACTTTCAGAGTTAGGATTCGAACCCAGCAACTCTAATTCCAGAGCCAATTCTGTTTTCACTTTACCAGATTATTTGTTGGAATGTCACTTGGAATAGGATCTATATTTCTATATATAGAACAGGATCTATATTTTATCTTTGTATTCTCAATGCCTGGTATGTCTGATATTCTTCACATAATGGGTATTTAATAAATGTTTGTTAAAGTGAAGAACAAAACATTCTGCCAAAGTGGTAGTCTAAATAATATGACATTGCCTTAGCATTTAAAATATTAAGCCTCCCGCTGCATTGATTATGATGGGTTGGTGAAAGCCATCATCACAAACCAGACTCTCAATTTTGAAAGTAGCAGCTTATTTATAATGAAAGGGAAAAAAAAACCTGATCATTTATGGACTGAGTTCGTCTATTTAATTGCACATAGTGAACATTTATAGCATTGCTACATACAGTACATGAGAAAAACAATTATATTATGTGTCTAAGGGAAGAGCAGTATTCATTTGAAAGAAATGCCTTAATCCTCCATTATCCTCCTTACAGACAAGACACTTTTCTAGGTAATGTATAGAAATATATGTTTTGCTTGTATTTTAAAAGCTGGTTCTGTAGTAGCTGAAAAGTGGTTTCAATTGACAGTTGTTTTATATCTAGATGAATTGAGGACTATTTGTTAGAAAGCTTTAATATTTCCAGCACTGAGGAGAAAGGGTTGATGGGAGCAGTCCTTGTCCTCCTGCTCCACTCTCTGAACACTCTTTCCCTTAGCAAACTTATCCACTCTCCTGGTTTTAGCTCTTACCTCTATCCATTTGATTCTCAAATCTCTCTCTCTAGCCCTGGCCTGTCTGCTGAAATTGAGACCTAAATCACCTACAGGAAAAGGGAAATGTTAGATATTTCTACTTAGATATCTGTCTTATTATCAGCTCAAAATCAATACCTGTAAAAGGGATCACATTAACTTCTCCCTCAAACTTGCTACTCCTCCTTCTGACTTGCCTATTTATATTCATTGTTCTCATTTACCCACTGATCCATGCTAAAAACCTTGCAGAGTTCCATTCAACATGTAGTTATCAAGTGCCTACTGTAAGCAAGGCATTATGCTTGGCATTGCAGGTCTGGAATAATACAAAATATAAAGGAACTTAAAATCTAATGAATAGGTATAACATATACTGAGATAAATAATACAAAGTTTAAACAAATGATCTCCAAGTAATTTCAAGAGAGAGGAGAGATCATTAACAACTCAGGAAACAAAACAAAAAAATCATAAATTCAGCTGTGTATATACAAACCTCCTTCTGTCTTCATCAGGACCTATGTTCAGTCCTTAGGTTCTAAGCTTTTAAAAAAAATCATGTTATTCACATTAATTATTCAATATACATCTATTAAATACTCATTTATTTTGTCAAACTGGTGTAATGGTAATGAGAATTTGAAGATCTTCCCTGCCCCTTGATAGGCTTAAGTGAGTTTGAGGACCTTCCCTGCTTTGAAAATATACTATACTCCCCAATAGGCTGAATGTGGTCACATGGAGCCTGTGGAAAGAGGCTTGATTTTCAGGAATGCCCACACCATGTTACTTTGTGATTGGGCAGTGGGTCACACAGGTTGTGCTGTTCTCTGACCCTGGAGAAGGATATATATCTAGATATCTATAAATATAGATATAGATATCTATATACATGTGTACGTATCTCGATATCTAGATGCATATATACATATATCTATATATCTAGATATATATCTATATACATATATGTATGTATGTATATGTATATATACATATTATATATATACACACATACACACATCTATCTATATATGTATATGTACATATCTCTCGCTACACACACTCACACACACACACACATACACACACTTATCTATATACATCCTTATGTGAGGTTTTGCTTTGGGGCACACATGGAAAAAGTTGTGTGATTTGGTCAAATGAGACTCTGGGTAGCTGTTGAGCCCCTGGCATTGAAAACCCAGATACTGGTTTTTTTCTCTATGGTAACTAACTAGGCATGGATGTAATGGTCAGACAACTGGAAGTCTGCTGGTCTTTGTCTCTGTTTGTTTCCTCTGAAGTTCAGGGTGCTGACTTTTTCTCCTGAGCTAGGTAAATGATATATGTTTGAGTTAAATAAGATTTTTCACCCCTTTTTTGAGTTGCTTTCCTTTAGAAAAGCAGATCAAAGAACCTGTGCTAGCAGCCATCCTGGATGTACTATGGTGCTTGCTACTACAACTGGGGATACAAAGACAAAATGAGAATTTCCTTGCCCTCAAGTTTAGATTCTTTCAGGAGAAGCATATTCATTCATAAATCGGTATATATGTGTGGGCATGTTATAAATTTACATGCTTTAACCCCTTGATATTATTTTGCAGACCAATCTCAATCTAAATATAACTTTGCTATTTTATAATTATAAAACAAATTTCTTAAACTCAAAAAGTGAGACTTTATGTTTATCCAAATTAAATTTCTTCCTATTAGATTTGGACCCTAATTCTAGCATAATACGATCTATTTCCCTGCCCCCATTCCCTTCCCCCCCCCCAACTGCCTTGATCCTAACATCCAGTATATTAATTATCTTTCTTAGTTTTGTATAGACTTCAAATATGATGAGGATGATATCCATGTCTTTCTCAAGGCTATTGATAAAAAAGTTAAATGGCACAAACCAAACTGAAATTCCTATGATTTTCCACTGGGAATCTCTTTCGAAGCTGACGTGGAATGAGTAATGACTACTTTTTTGATCTGACCATTCAATAAGTCTCAAAATCATCTAATGTCTGGATCACCTAGCTCCAGTTTTTTCCATAATATTATTGTGAGATACTTGATGAGATGCTTTGCTTCAAATGTCATATCTGACATTTATAAGCTATGTGACTACAGGGATGTTAGTTAATCTGTGGGTCTCAGGCAATCTCTCAGAGTTACATAATTAGTCATAGATATATGGGCTGAAATCTACATTGGAGGAGGAAATCCCCACACCAGTTGATTGGTCCACCCTTACAAATCCTTTATATATGGTATAAGTATCTATGTATAAAATAAACAATTGCTACATGAAATTTTTAGTCCCCTAATATCCAAAAAATTCTTTGACATTAAAAGAGGTTGTACTGGAAGTACAAATGGAAAGAACAACTACACACACACACACACACACACACACACACACACACACACACACACACACACACACTGAATGCAACAAAAATAAACAGTCAATCATGACTCTACTGAAGATATAAGAGGCACCCCTAACCCTCTTTTGTGGAAGTGGAAGGTCCATATATGTTATACTTTGCACATGTTTTCAGACTTTTTGGAAGAATTGATTGGATACACTAATTTCCTTTTTCTTTAAAAATAGTATGTAATGTGAGACAGTTTTCTGGGATGGAGAGGGATATAGAGGATAACTTTGAAGATGTGAAAAACAGAAGGCATAAACAAAAAATATTTTTTAAAAGAGAGTATCCAGTAATATGCATGCCATAATCTCACCTACTGAATGGCAAATTTGAGACTGGGCTGAAGCTATTTGTCACAGAGATACAAGCCAATAAGAGTTGCTTTCCTATTTTAAAGTCACTTTTTCCAAAATGGGGAAATGATAGAAAGCAATCACTTTAATAAACAAAACAAACTTAAACTTATCTTAGTTTTGCAAAAGAAACTCGTTTTACTATCAGGTGATGAACCTAGCAAGAGGTGGGAGAATACATAAATAGCCCTGTGTTTGTATTTCACCAAGGACTTATTTCAGAGGAGACCCACTATTTCACGAAAACAATTTCTGCAGGTAAGGGAAGTAGAGCCTTAAAAATAAAACCCTCCCAAATCAAGTGACGATTACTAAAAGAGACTAGATACTCTTGTCTGTTTGTGATGTGACCTATTTATAACACCACCTTTTATTTTGAGTGGATTAGTCTAAGCCTTTACAATCTATTGTAGTTTTTTCAAAATGTCATGCCCTCCAGGGAGGAAGGCAAGACATCTTACAGTTAAAAGGGGGCTAAGAGCTGTTGTCTTGACATTTCCAATGAAATATTGGACTGTTCACATGGCACGTCAGAAATTATGGCTGGATGCTCTGCTTAACCAATTCATGTGGTGATACTGAACCCAGATAAAGGAGTTCAGTCAATCTGCCAGTTGCACAAGGAGCTCTGTGGCTTTGGCCTGCTTTGGGGGAGAAGTTGAAAGGCAGTAAGTATTTGGCCCTGGGGAATGAAGTGGTTGGAGTTCTATCTTAAAACAGCCAAGAACATTCCATTCATGAGAGGCCAATGCTTGGCATCCTGAGCCTACACTTGGGAGGCCTTTCCTTTTTGCTCCTTGTAAATTTCTTTAAATCACTGAGATCAGATTTTTGGTTAAGCTGTTCGGGACACTGTGCTCATTTTCATTTTATGATTCTTGCATTATCTCTTTTAAAAACAAATAAACAGTCCTCTCACAAAGCCTGATGGACGCCAAACCCAGAGAGACTATACCTTGGCATATGGACTTTTCTTATTGTGCGTCTGTGAATTTTACCATGATATCTATACTCATTTAACTCTTGCATGTCTAATTTATTCATTGACAGTTATGAGATAAGTAGCTTATATGTTGCCCATAAGCTTTTCTTTTCCCAAATTGAAAACATATTTCCTTCTCATAATGGTGAAGCCTATAAAAGCAGTGCCTATAGAAGGATTTGTAATCTAGAATCCCAAATTGCTGAGTGAGACATAGATACGCACACACACACACACACACACACACACACACACACACACACAAATGCAGAGATTTGGAGACAGAGAGATAGAGACAGTGATATAAGAGATGCACTTCCGAGCTTTTTAAAGGATTGGGATTACTATGAATGATGGTGGTAGGAAGCAGAGGTGTGACTAGGAATTTTATGTTGGGACAAGCAAGTAAAATTAATCAAATCCCTCCCTCAGATAAATGTTTTGCAAATTGGTGGCAGGGAGGACACTGTCCCATGAAGAAAGACAAAAGAACTAGGATGGTATGAGACCACATTGGAAAGATTGTTGCTAGATAAAGAGCAAGACAGGATTAAAGAGTGAATTTCATGTTATGCAATGGGGAAAACTATGTCATAAAGTTCTTTCCTTATTTTTGCTAATTATTTCTGCTGAATGGTTTGGTTTGTTTGTATCTATTCAACTTGAAGATTTAAAGTGTTCAACACACTCTGTAATGGTAAAGAGAATCTGAAGGTCTTCCCTACCCCCAATAGGCCAAATGTAATCACATGGAGCCTGTAGTAGAAGGAACTTGCTGAAAGGTGGAACAGAGTCCACAGGAAACTGGGAGTCAGAGCAGCTAGACAGTGGGAGAGAGAGGACGCGCCCAGGGAGACAGCTAAGCTTTTGAGTGTTAGTTTGTGGAAAGACTAAAGGATAGTGTGGCTGTCTGTGGTGTTATGGTGTATTAATGTCTTTGCTACTATGATAGATTTGACATTCTGGTTTGGGGATTTGGTTGTCTGGTGTCTAAATAAATGTTTTGCTTCTGTCTTATTTATGGAGAGTGTTATATTTTGGTTTTGAGAATTATGGCAGCATATTTACAATTGCTGTCAGTACTGTGAATATTGTGTTGGCACTACACACTGTTAAATATGTTACATTTTTAAAAAATTCAGTTCCAAATATATCCTTCCCCTCTTCCCCTTAGTCTATACCAAGCCACTATCCCTTTGATAATCCCATTAATAAATAAGAAACAGACAAAAAATTAGCAAAAATCAACTAAATCATATACATGTGTGCAAGCATAATGCCTGGCACCCATAGTCCTTCACTTTAGTAAAGTAAAGAGGACAGTGTATTTTTTCATCTCTTCCTTAGGGAGGATCTTGTTCATTATAATTGTAAAATGTGCAGTTTATTTTTTGTTATTTCCTCGTTCATTGTTAGTCATTGAATATGTAGTTTTCCTCATTCTGCTTACTTCACTCTCCATCCGTTTATATAATGCTTTCTAGTTTTTATATTCATTTTTCTTATGGCATAGTAATATTACATTATATTGTATTACATTCAGATATTGCAATTTGTTTAACTGCTCCTCAATCTATAGGAATTTACTTTTTTCCCCCAGGTCTTTGCTACTGTGAAAAGTCCTGCTATGAACTTTTGGATTTATATGCAAATTTTCTTACTGCCTTAATCATTTTGTGGTCTATGTTTAACAACGAGATCTCTGAGTCAAATCATATGGACATTTTACCTACTTTATTGGAATAGTTCCAGATTATTTTCCAGAAAGTTTGGACTCATTAACAGTTAAAATAAGAGTATATTCAGAGCAACTTTTAATTTTGTGAGATCCCAGGGCAAAAAGTCCACCTTGCCCCCATCAACCACAGCCAGCCTTTGTTGTAACTGATTGGAGGAACTATCCTAAAAGCTTTTAATCAGGTGCAGGAAAGTGACTGAAAACACTGTCAGCACCTGAACTTTTCTTTCCCTACTTAGAATTCCAGAAAATAGAAGGTGAATAGGGGACATAACAGATTACTTCTACTCTCTGTTTCTCTAATAGTCGATTTCTCTCTATTCTTTTCTCATCTGTCTACCAAAAAAAATGAGACAAAGGCATAAAGAATAAAGGGAAGAAAGGAGGAAAGGAAGCAAGCAAGGAGGAAAAAATAAAGGAAAGATGAATGAGAAAGGAAGGGAGAGGAGGGAGAAACTGATAAAAAGAAACAGAGAACCTCAAGCTTCTCTCATGCTTTAAAAATCCTCACTAGATCAACAGTCTCCACTAATTATCATCCTATAAGCCTCTATTCCTTCTTAGTCATTCCATTTAAAGATATCTTATACATTTATTTCCCCCTCTTCCTCTCCTCTCCTAAACCCTATGAGTTTTGACTTTATTGTTCAATTAAAACTGCTCTCTCCTAATGTTCTTATCAATGATCTCTTAATTTACAAAGCAAACAATCTTTCCCTAAATCTTTATCGTGTATGTCATTGCATCATTTGACACTGTTATCCACCTCTTCAATCTAAGGCACTTCCTCCCATGAGTTTTCATGATATTATTCTATTGGGTCTCCCACATGTTTGATTATGTCTCTATGATCTCCTTTACTTGCCTTTCTTATCTATTGGACCCACTAACTCTAGGCATGTCCCAAGGTTCTTTATTAGGACATCTTATCTTTTTTCTCTCTTCTCCTTCAGTTGGGTCCTATTAGCTTTCACTAGTTCCACTATTACTTTTAGGAAGATTATATAACTGCATAAGGTGTATTTCAAATTGAACATCCTATAGACCTCTCACACTCAACACTTTCAAGATGGAACTCCTAATCTTTTCCCTCAAAATCACATCTTTTTTCCCCAAAATTTCCCTATTACTGTGGAGGACTTCACTACCCCTCTGGTCACCTATATTTTTAGCTTCTGTGTCATAGCCTGCTCCTTACTTCCCTTATCCTACAACAAGCTAATAAACACATCTTGTTCCTATTTTCCCAATAGCTGTCTCTCCCACTTTGCTCCATTCACATACCCAATGCTATAGTTCAGGATAGAAATCAAACAAATTGGGAAAAATTTCAAATTTGCCTAAAGGTCCTATATGTAATGCTTCAATACATTGTCAAAGGTCAGAAAAGTAGGCCTTAAAAAATCTTTATTTTAAAGCTAAGTATAGGTGAAATATGTGCTATTGACATAATTTAAATCTAAAATGTATTTTTAATAAAACTCAACTTAAACATAAATTTAAATGTGTCATTGAGGACTGGGACCTTTGCCATCATGGCAGAAACTCAAACACACCCACTCCCAATACTGTGTGTCAGATTCAAGGACAGAATGATATTTTTAGATGCATTTTGCACATACCAAATAGAATAGAGGATATTTCTTTAGTCGTAAAATCTGTGCTTAAATAATATTTAGATCCTTATAAGCAGTAATAAAATTCTGACATATAGTTGAAGTATTTCCATACATGTGCTTTGTATTTATGAAAGAGCAAATTTATTTTTCAGTACATCAGCAGTTTTCCACTGAGTGCCTTATATGTAGGACATTGTGCTAAGTAAATGGAATACAAGGAGGTAGAAGACAGTGCCTCTACTTAAGAAGTTTACTGTCTACCTGGGAACAAATTTTTACACAACAATCCTATCTTAGGGAACCGACATGTTCCCACAATATTTAAAACAGAACCATTCATCCAAATAGCAAGTTATTAAGAAACGACTTGGTGATGGATGTTGTGCTAAACCCTAGAAATTAAAAGACAAAAGTAAAACAGTTCTTGCCCTCATTGAACTTACATTCTTTCAGGGGAAATAATATGTTTATATAAATGTGGGATGAAAGATAATTTGGGGAGAGAAAGACACTAGAAGCTTCAGTGATCACAAAAGTCTGCAAGTAGAAGGTAGTGCCTTAAATAAGTCTTGAAAGAGATTAGGGATTCCTACAAAAGATTACAGACAATAAAGATTGCATAGGAAGAGAAATGACAAAGAAATGTGTAAACATGTGTACATGTATACACACAAACTTATATTATTATAGATCAGTGGTTCTCAACCTTCTTAATGTTGACACCCTTTAATACTCATATGTGGGTGCATCTGCATGTGGGTGGACCTGCCTGGAGACGGATAGAAGAACAGCATCTCAGTTCCTAAGCCCATTGGAAATATGAGTTTTCCGATGGTCTTAAGTGACCCTTGTGAAAGGGTCATTCAACCCCCAAAGGGGTCACAACCCACAGGTTGAGAACCACTGTTATAGATGCTTAAATGTATACACACATATGTGTGTGTGTGTATACATTTATTTATTTATTTATATTGTTTAAATTTTATTTTAATTTCCACTTCCATATTCTATCTATCCCTCACTCCATCACTTCCCTATCCATTGAGAAAATAAGACATGCAATAAGCGCTACAATATGCACTCATTCAAAATATACATGCATTAACTATATATCAAATTTTAAAAAAAGAATAAAGAGAAACAAATGCTTCATAATGCGCTGATTCTGTTCATTCTCTATATGAAGTGGCTGTTCAGTCATTTTTCAGCTGTGTCTGACTTTTCATGATCCAGTTTGGGATTTTCTTGACAAAAATACCACAGTAATTTGCCATTTCTTTTTTTTTTTTTTGGTCTTCAAAAAAAGTTTTATTTCTTTAAGTATTTTACTTTTGAAACAATTTTTGAGGCCTGGAGCTATTCAAAGGAACAATGAAAAAATAAGAAAAATTTTATTTCGAACAGGTTTTGTTAAATGCACTACAGTGAATATGTCATGTAAACATATCTTAATTTCAAACCTGTACTTATGTATAAATTAGACATGTGGTATGAGAATGATTAATTTCTGCTAAAATGTGGAACAAATCCACCATTATGTCAATTTTTACATTTATTGCAGATACTGACTAGTATTTTAATACCAGAGGTTAAATTTTCATCACAAGTAATGAGAGAACAATCCAGCGTTCACAAAAATGTAACAAGCTGTGAAATTAATTCCCCATTATTGCTCTGAAAATATACCCCTAGACTTAAGTGGAATCTCTTTCCTCAGCCAAAGCTAGGCATTCAGTGATAGTTCTTTAGTCATCATCTACCATTGGCTTGATTGTCACTCCTCTTCTTATCTGACCCTAGCCAATTAAACGCCAATGTTTCTCAACTCTTCGACTAAGGGCAATTTTTTCTCCTATTTCTGTGCAGACAGGATTAGTAAGAACAATCTTGCCTAAATCAGCCTTAACTGCACTGACTCTTCCTCCAGTAGACAAGGAGCCTATATTCACCATGAGCACTTCATTCTTGGACAATTTTTGCACCTTTGCTGCCTTTTTGTCTCCTTCAGTACGCACACCTAAAAGACGTCTAAGCAGGAAATAGGAAATTTCCAACTCTGTGAAGATTTCAGGCAGTGCTCCAACTGCACCAAGAACCTGTCCCACCATCCTGTCAGCTCGGCACAAAGTTGGATCAATTTTTGTTCCAACACCAATAAGGCCTCCAGGAGCAGCATACTGAAGACCATTATGTTCTGCAAAAGTGAGACGATTTTGGAGAAGATTGGCTTACACATGAGTTTACCTTCACTATCTTTAGAGACAATGCCAGGCCTGACCTCCAACTCCTGACCCACCTTTAACACTCCTTTGAGAATACTACCACCAGCCACACCACCCTTAAGGTCATCAACTTCACAACCAGGCTTGTTGACGTCAAAAGACCGAATAACAATAAGTCTGGGTTCTGAAGTAAAGTCTCGTGGGGTACTGGAATTTTCTTTACTATGTATTCACAAGCAACTTCAATATTATATTTCAGCTGAGCAGAAATTGGAATAATAGGTGCTCCCTCTGCAACTGTACCTTGTACAAATGCAAGGATCTGTTCATATTGTTCCTTAGCCTGACTTTCTTTCACCAAATCAATCTTATTCTGTAGAATCAGAATGTGTTTCAATTTCATGATTTCTATGGCAGCTAAGTGCTCAGAAGTCTGAGGCTGAGGACAAGATTCATTACCAGCTACTAATAGTAAAGCTGCATCCATGACGGCTGCACCGTTCAGCATGGTAGCCATTAAAATATTGTGGCCAGGACAATCCACAAAAGAGACATGTCTGACTAATTTGAAGTTTCCTTTAGTTCCTGGAATGTCTGTAGGAAATTCATCAGGTGTGCTACTTCCACAAGATCTGTAACATTCTGGCCGAGAACAACTTGGGTCATCAAGTTTGTAAATCTTAGCATTAGCATACCCCAGCTTAATGGTAATATTTCTTTCCAGCTCATTTTTGAATCTGACAGTGTGAACTCCAGAAATAGCTTTTACTACTGTTGATTTTCCATGTGCTACATGGCCAATTGTACCTATATTGATTGTGGCTTGTCTGCTGATAACTTCATGTGAAAGTGGAGTCAACTTGGTAACATCCAAGGTGGTCAGATCCTGGCGAGACAGATGAGGCTGCCCCAGAGTCACTCCCGGCTCGTCGCCCGCCATCTTGCTCAAAAAGGAAGTAGGTTACTCCAGGCTGCCATTTCTTTCCTGGGTAATTTTAGAGAAGAAACAGAGGCAAACAGGGTTAAGTGACTTTCCTAGGGTAGCACATCTAGTAAGTATTCTGAGGCTGCATTTGAAGTCACAAAGATGAATCTTCCTGACACCAGGCTCAGTGCATTATCCATTGTGCCACTTAGCTGCGCCAGTAATGTTGCTGTTCACTCACTTCATTTATGACCTCATTTGGGATTTTCTTGAGAAGATGCTGGAGTGTTTTGCCTTTTCCTTCTCTAGCTTATTTTAAAGATGAGAATACCAAGACAAATTGGTGTAAATGACTTACCCAGTACTTATCTGAGGCTGGATTTGAGTTCAGATCTTTCTGACTCCAAGTTTGGTACTCTATCCATTGTTCCACCTAACTGCCAGATGGAGAAAATGATCTATCATTGGTCTTTTGGAGTTGTGGTAGAGATCATTTTATTGATCAGAATGACCAGGTATTTCATATACCCTAAAGGATTTCAAAAGATCTTTAAGGAGGGAGATATTACTCTTTCTTAGGATGGTTAGATAATATGTCTTGAGCTTTGAATGTAATGTGGAGTAAAAGCAAACTTCTGTGAAAATATGTTAGCAAAGAAAAATATCAGTGAAATCTGAATCAATAAGCATTTGTCCATACTATATGTAAAGCACACAAGATGTAAAACAATGCCTACTCGAGGAACTTAGATTCTACTGGGTGATAATCATTTAGAATGGTTCAGATATATAACAATTTAAGAAGTGAGGAAACGCTTGGAAACAGGGCATTAGGAAAGGTTTCTAATAGTATCTGGCAACTGTTTTGAGTCCTGAAGATTCAAGTCAGAAACTTAGATGCTGAAAGGTTTTTAGAGACATAGTCCAATCCCTTCACTTTATGGTGGAGAAAACAGAGGTATAGAGAAGGGAAATGATAATTAAATTCACATTCTTCATATCAAATTCAGGATTCTTCCCCCTGTTATATGCTATTTCACCACCACCCAATCTTGCCTACTTCAGTCTTCTGTCTAGTTTCAGGTTTAAGCCCAGAGACTTGGTGATTTCTTCCTCCCTAATATAAAACACTCTTTGAACAATGACTCCATCCTTGCTGAGAGAACAGGTGAGTGAATTTGTTGCTTCATAAACAGCAAGGATGCAAACACCAAGTCTCTATCCAATTCCATAATCCTTCAAACTGGTCCAGGAACAATACATCATCCCTCTGGGCCTCTGATTTGGGAAGATAATAATCTAGGAACTTGGGTTGGAAATCAAGCCTCATTCATTTACTGAGTAAAACAATTGACTGCCCAACATCTAACAAACCATCTCCTCTTCCTCTCAGAATCCCTATGATTCAGAGCCACAACTACCATCAACATCCTCCCCTTCCCCGTATTTTGCTTAAGTCTTAAAGGAAAAGATGGTCCTTCTTACAAAGTTGAACCACCTTTCTAATTATACTTTTTATCCCACATGTCCCAATTCCTCTACTGTGACCACAATCCTTCTCTCCTTTATGATATTCTTTTTCTCTCTGTGTCCCCACTGGCTTGCTTCACACTGCCTGATTTGCGTGAAGATATTCCTGTACTTAAAAATACTTCTCTTGGCATTCTTTCAAGATATTGCCTTATATATTTGTGTTTTTACTCACAAATTCCTAACAAGGTATTTACATTATGTGCATACACCCACTGCTCAACCCTTTGCTAAGGAGCTTCCAAACCTAACTCTTAAACTGAAACAATTTTCTCTTGATGGCTAATTTCAGTGGCAATTGTTCAGTCCTCGTTCTTCTTAAACATTCTTTATTTTTGTTGATGCAATAGATCCCTCCATCCTCTTGGATATTCTTCTTGAACTTCTATGATGCTTTGAACTGTCTGATCACACCCCCCCCCACACACACAGTCTTCTTTGCTAGACATTATCATGGTTTGCCTCCTCTGTGGTTTTGCAAAGATACTTTCCAAGGCCCTCAGTCTTTTTTATACATTTTAATTTTTATTTTGTCTTACATTTATACAGTGCTTACTATGTGCCAGGCTGTATTCCAAGTGCTTTCTAATTCTTATCTCACTTTATACACACAACAACTTTAGGAGGTAGGTGGTATTATTATCCTCTTATGCTCATTTTACAGATAAGGAAACTGAGATAAATGGAAATTAAGTGACTTAACCAGGGTCACCCAGCCAGTAAGCACCTGAGGCTGAATTTAAACTCACGTATTCCTTACTCCAGTTCTAGCTATTTGCTCACTCTGCCATCTAGCTCCCCCACATGCTATCTATGATTTCATAAAAACCTACAAATTCAATTATTATTTCTTGGCAGGTGACTATCAAAATTACACATCTGGAAATTGTCAAGAAAGTCCTTAATTGGAAAGTGCATCATCAACCTAGATGACTCATAGTGAGCTCAAACTTACCATGTCGAAAAATGAATTCTTTGTTTTTGCTCCATTTTCTCTACGAAGCTATGCATCTTCCTTTCTTCTGGATATATGTTGAGAACCGAATCCTTTCAGTCACTGAGATTCAGGTCTGAGTGATCCTGAATTCTTTACTCTGCCTTAACTCCCATATCAATTTAGCTGTCTGATCAGATCAATTCTGCCTCAGCATTCTATCTTCTCTCATACCTTTCCCAGTCACTCCACTCACACTCTATCCATGACCCTATCCTTGGCCTTCATCATATCTTGCCTTACCCATTATAATAGTGTAATGGCAGGCAAAGAAGTACTTAGCACCTTGTTCCAGCTATTTAACTATTTAGCACCTTGTTTCAGTTCAAGTTTCTTTTAAACTTTGCCCATGATTATATCAAGTCTTTGTTAAGAAACAGAACTTGTGAAACCCACAGTGGGAAGGACTTGCCAAAGACAGGAATGGGGAGGAGCTAATGACCATATATAAGGAGAAGCCCAAGCTGGAAAAGAGCAGAATTGAGAAGGGGAACTTTGTGGTGGCCAGGCACTCTGTTTGTTCTGTTTGTGTTGATTTTTGTTTGTGATACTTTGTACAGAAGCCCTGGGACCTTACTGGAAGCCTTGAAAGAGGAGTTTCTGGTTGTCTCTTTTCAGAAGTCCAGGAAGAAGGTTTCAGAGGTCCTGGGAACATACTGACACTTTATTTTGAGTTCTCAGATCTTGTATGTGGGTCTGTGTTGATTTCACAGGCAGATAATGAATTAATGATGGTGCTGGCAATATGTATGAATGTTATTGTGGCTCTGTTACATTTTGTCTTCCCATAAACAGAAACTTGAGGAAGGATTTGAGGTGAACTGGATACTGTGGGCTTCAATATGGAACAGGAACTGGATGAGGAACTGGACGAGGACTTGAGAGCTGCCTACCTTTGGATCCAGGTGACAGCTGGGTAAATTCAGGCAAAAGTTGAGACCATGGAAGAGGAATCATGGAATCTGGGAGCCAGCCTCCAGTCAAGATGAAAAGACTTCTCTGTGGGTACTCAATGTTGACTGAGAAGATCATGATACAATGTAACCTGGGTTTGAGAACTTTGATCTTTGTATTTTGTGTCCTGTAAGGAGGCTTACTCCTTATGGATAGTTAAGGACTTACTGAATGATATTTTTTATTTAAAACTATGTGACCACTTTGGTGAAAACCACGAGCCACGTTAGTGATAAGTTATAACATTGTGAATGCTATCCTTTGATTTCTGTGAATGTTTTGCTTTAATTTACTGCTAAATAAATAGAGACTTCACTATGCTATGTGGTCAGAAGCTTAGAGTTTTTCACAGCAGCAGTCCTCTGAAAAGCTGTTCATGCCTGGCTTTACAAATAACCACCTAATTTGACTCCTTGCATCTTGTCTCTCTTCTCCTTCCTCCTTACTCCACCCAGTTGCCAAATTGATATTCCTAGAGCACAGGCTGTACCTGTCACTCCTTATTACCTCTATGATAAAATGTAATTTACTTTTCATTGCAAAGTTATTCACAACATAGCTCCAGTTCATTTTTCCAGACTGATCTCATATTACCCTTCCTGCTCATATACTCTCTTCTAGTGACACTCTTCTAGCAGTCTTTTCCACTTATATTTCATTCAATCTCCCATCCCTGTGCCTATGTTCAAGAAATCTCTCATGCCTGGAATGTTCTCCCTCTTTATAGAATTACCCATTTCCTTTAGAACATAGAACAGTCATTAACCAGGATTGAGGAAATTTTCTGATTTCTCTAATTGTTTCAGCTTCTGCCAAAATGTATTTAATCCTTATATATTTGCATATACTTATAAGTATTATGTTTTCCCTCAGTAGACCACAAACTTCTAAAAGACAAGTAATATTTGGTATGCAACAGATACTTTATAAATGTTTGCTCGTTGTCTTACATTGAGTTAAAAGTCAGAGTTGTGGAAGGAAAGCAAAGGCTCAGAGATTGAAGATGGGATTCTAGGTATGGCCATGGAAAAGATCCCATAAAGAATACATGCAGGCTTATTTATGACTTTGGAAGTTAAAGTGGAGATACCTTCAACACTATCTTCATGTTCTGAAATATTCATGAAATATTTCTTGGATAATACATTTAATATAATAAGAAAATGTCTTACCTCCTATAAATTTTGGATTCAGTTATTTGATAAAGATTATTGGATTTGGATTTAAATGACATGGATTCAAGTGGATAGTTCTGACTCTTTCTCATCATGTAACCCTGGGCTAGTTATTTAACCTTTCTGGGCCTCTATTTCCCCATCTCTAAAATAAAAATAAAATTTACTATATAACCTAGGATATTTCTTTATTTCTTTACAACTATGATGTTATGATCCCAAATGGGGATACTTGAAATCATGGTATGTTCATTCTTCTTTTATAAGTGAAAAGAATAATCTAGGAGTCTGGGAAACAAGACCCAGGTGTACAAAAAAGAACGAATATAGGCGTCACAAGTGTGTTCACCTTTATATCCCTGTATATCTCACGTTTCTCTTCAAATCATAAGCTTAGCCTAGGAAAACTTTGTTCTTTTCACAATGGGATGTATCTGATTTGCCCAAATGACATGAAACTGTTGCATTAGTAAGATGAAAGGCTTTTATCTTGCTCTGAGACACACATGCTATAGTCATTTCAATAGATGAAATGTCAAACTTCATGGGAGTATCAGGGGTGACATATAGACAAGTAATTGCCTTGGGAGTCTCTAAGTTAGCAAGTAAAAGAATACACAAGACTGTAGGACTGACTAATGCAGCTCCTGCTTCTTGCATCTATTTTGAAAATATAGGGCTTTTGTACCACCCCAACTCAACAGTAGCTTTTTAAAGAAACTGTCACATTTCATTAAAAATGCTTTCCTTTTTGACTACCCATTCCTGTTGGTAAATATTTAATCAATCATGGTAGATGTCATCAATGTATTCTAATACCAATTTTCCTTTGACCACCCAAGAGGATGTACTTACCTTCAGAGCACAAAATAGTCTTTCTGATCAGAAGTAAATCGTGGAAATAAATAAAGCTACCTTCTAAAATGTACATGCTTTAAACAGGCCTCAATTATGTAAATAAACTACTCTAAAAAAACAAAGTGGGACAGTAAATATCTTAATTGTAAAATTGAGTGATGAATTATGTATTTGCGTTTAATAGTATGGAATGCAAAAGACTTTACAGTGTGTTTCTTCTTATAGGCATTCAGCATGTCTTTAGTTCAGAAGAATTAACTGTGCCACCTGGCTTATCTTTTAACTTAACATTTTTAATTATTATTATGATTTTAAAACTATGTACCAAAATGGAGAAGAAACCCAACAAACAAACAGAAGTCTAACCATAAAATTGAAGTAAAACATTTTGTAGTGAAATAATTTTAAACAAAATGAACAGAGAAGTCACAATTATATTTAAACATTGGTAGACTAGGTTTGGGTACCTGATTTGGGTCTTCAATTTTTGTTACAATCTTCTTATCTTAATCTTATACTGGGGCAGTTATACTTTTCAAGTTTCCTTCTATAGTTGCCAACTCAGTTGTGTTTCTTTTTAAAGAAATTGCATTAATTTTTACGTACATTTCTTTGACATTACATTTATTTCCAATTTTATTCTTACCTCTTTTCTGATAGTAAAAAATCCTTTGCAGTAAAGAATAAAAAAATAATTCAGCAAACTAGTTAACATATTAGCTAAGTTTGAAAATACATTCATATGAACAGTCACCAAAATCTGCAAAAAAAAAAAGAGAAAGGAAGGAAGGAAAGAAAGAATAAAGAAAAAAGAAAGAGAGAAAAGAAAAAAAGAGAGGTGCATTTTGAAATTTGTTCTTTGGAGACAAATTATTATTGTTGTTGTCATTATACTTATCATCATAATATTTTGTTTAATTTCTTTTTTCTCATTCTTTCCAATTCTTTGTTTTACTCATTGCATACCTTGTTTTATTAGTTGCTCTTGTTTCATTTCACATAAATTTATATATTTTCACATGTTTCCCTGAATTCTTCATATTCATTGTTCCTTTCAGTAGAAAAATGCCATCTTACTATTTGTGTACCAACGTTTTTTGAGTTATTTCCCAATTAATGAATATCTGCTTTGGTTCTACTTTTTTTTGCTAAAAATGCAATGCTGCTATGAATACAATGGTATAGATCAGCGGTTCTCAACCTGTGGGTCACCACCCCTTTGGGGATTGAATGGCTTTTGCATAAGGATTGCCTACAACCTCTGGAAATCATGTATTTCCAATGGTCTTGGGAACCAAGACACTGCTCCTCTATCCATCCCCAGGCAAGTCTGCCCACATGCAGATATGCCCACATATGAGTATTAAAGGGTAGTGGCATTAGGAAGGTTGAGAACCACTGGTGTGGATGGACCTTTCTTTCTTTCTTTGACCTTCTTGAGGTATATGCCCAGGAGTGGGATTTCCAGGTCAAAGGAGATGGACATTTAAATCACTTTCTCAGCATTGTACCAAATTGCTTTCCCACAGATGTTGGGTGAAATCACAACTCCACCAAAAGTGTCCTATTACTATATTTATCTTTTTGTGGAGTTATGTGTCTCAACTGTTTCAACCAGGACTTCAGAACCATAATTATTAATCATTATGTTCTCTGCAAGTGCCATGTTAAGTGATATGGCCCTGGGAGTGAGGTTGCTATTGGCAGATGACAGAGAACTATGGAGGAATTTACTGGGCAAAGTGAAGAGACGTGATCCAAAGAATCAGGAGGCTGTTTTAGGGGAAGGTGTCAAAGTGAACTTAGGAAAAGAACATTAGAAATTTACCTCCATGGGGAAGGAATTCCTAGAAATTAATATTTTTAGATTTTGGTGTTTTTTCCCCCAGTTAGGTGCTAAACTCAGTTGTTTCTAAACTACTATAGGATAACTATTGCTCTCAGCAACCCCAACATTTCAGTGACCTGGGAGCAAAGCCCTGAATGCTTAACCTTGGCTACTGTTCTGTAACATGTACTACAGGGCAAAGAATATAAGCTGTAAATCCAGAGAAACAGAATTAAAATCCTATCTCTGGTATTATCTATGTCACCTTGGCCAAGCAACTTTGGCCCTCATTTTCCTTAACCATAAAATTATGGAGTTGAAATGAGTAACTTCTGAAACTCTACATTTTTCTTTATAAGCAATACTAGAACTTAAAACTTTGTTATTCACACACCAGAAGTAGAGTATGTTTGTGTTTGGCATGGAAGAAGTACCAGAGAATGATGGGTTGGTTGCGGGATGTGGAAGAGAGGTGAAAACATTCTTTTTAAAGAAATTCTAGCCAATGTACTTATTAAAATTGAATATCACAATCTGAACAATCAAGCAATGTTTGGTGTATAGAAATTATGAAATATATGAAAATGTTTAAAGATTCTGAGATAAGAAATGAAAATTGGGCTTTTAAAGACTAATTCAATATTTGTGACTAAGATTAGGAAAGACAAAATAACTTTTGCCTGAACCCCATAAAAATTCATCCAACGTTGAAAATGGTTTCAATGATGTTTAAAGGTAAGGCACTCATTCCTGCACCATTTTTGCATCTTACTGCACAGTAGTGATAATGAGCTCATGGAGTTGTTTATAATCATTTTATTGCATTCATCAGCTGAGACTAATTATAACTCAGATGAAAATCATCCTTGCAAAGTGCATTCTAAATATTAATAAACATAAATAATGCAAGTTTACTATTAAAGCAATTCAAAACAACAAACAGTACCCACAGGGAGTTTCTTAAAATCGAGTTCCACATTAATTCTTTCTTTAAAATGTTCAAAACAACAATACCCCCAAATTATAAGATATATTCCATTTTCTCTTTTCCTCATGGCCTAATTCTTTATTTTTCACAGAATGGATATGTTTATCAAGGGTGTTAAGTCAATAAAGGGTTAGTGATAGCTCTGTCTTCTATCAAAGAGAATGACACTATTCTGAATAACACTAGATTAACAAAATGTAAGATTCAGCCAGCTCTTGTGTCCTAATAAAGCTTTGTAATGCCATTCATAAGTTTTGCCTCCCTTTCTCAATTGCCAAAGCAGGGGTGGGGAGTGGATGATTAACAGGAATAAGAGAATTCTTATTATTGTATTTAGAATATATTATTATATATTCTAAAATATAATTCATATAAAATGTATGTGTTTGGGGTATAAAAATCAACCATTGTTCTTTGATACTTAAATAATTCTGCTTTGGAGAGGATACATTTCAAAATTTTATTTTCATTGTTACACTTTTGTTTTAAGGAAACCAGCAGACATTAACAAATTCTAAAAATATAAAACACATCCTGAGAAACCATTAATTTTAACACCATGAAAGAGTGCTGCTATCTAAAAGCATAAGGAGCTGTATAATTTTAAAATTATTTACTTAAAGAGCAGAAAAATATGTGCCTCAGTTTTAACAGATTTATGCTCATGTTTTATCAAATTGAATTCTATTACTGTATCATATGAAGTTTAGTTATATTGCTCTGATCACTGTGTACATTATATCTTTGAATCTGCTTCCTTTAACCTGAAGCCTTAGTTTTTCTTCCCACTCCCCAGTTCCATCAAAAGGGTTTGGCTGTCAGGCCCAAATCCTGACTTACCACTCCCTCAACTCCCTAAACTCTATACTGGTTCATAGTTTTATATATGACCCACAATACATGACAAAACAATTCCTTGACCAATCAAAGCTTCAAGTTTGAATTCAATCAAAGGTCCAGGCTTGAAGACCTAGAGGGCCACATGTGGCCTTGAGATCACAAATTCCCCACCTATGTATGTCCAATGACTTTAAAAGGAATGGGTCTCTCTCTCCCCACTCTTTATCTCTCTCTCTTTTTCTCTGTCCCAGTCTCTGACTTTTCCCACACAGTGTAAAGCTTGTGATAGATTTAATACTTGATTAAGGTATAGAACCATAGTATCTTGCTTCATATATTAAGTAGGATGGTGTAATTTGATTGATTCATATGATGCCTATCTTTACACAAGTTTTCCCACAATTATTCGAATTCCTCCTATATATTCTTCCTTGTGTCTCACTAACAGATGGCACAGGGGCAAAAAGAATATAGTATTGTCTTTGGAATCAAAGAACCTTAGTTCAAATTATACCTTTGACAGTTGCTACTTGTTTGACCTGGAGTACATCAGGTGAACAACTTGGAACTCAGTTTCCACAAATACAAAGTGAGGAGAAGATTAGAAAGGTCCTAAGTTCCCCTCATACTCTAAATCTACACTAGAGAACTGGAATTGGAAGCAAGAAGATGGATGCACACTGGCTATGCAAAAGAGAGAAAATCCCCCAAACTCTTATTTTGCCAGGCAACTCTCTAAAACTTGCAGTTGTCAGAAGAGTTTATGTACTGCATTGATAAGGCAGGTTTTGTCAGAGTCCCTTACAACAATGAAATCATAGGTCAAGAACATGACATAATAATATTCCCTTATATTCATAAATCGCAACTTCCTTAACTATCTGACAATTATGGAACACATTATTTCTAGAAATTGGAAAGATTGAATTTTATTAATTTTAAAGGAATACTTTTATGCATTGTGGATTTTAAATATACCCAGTATGAATACAAAAGACAAAGAAACACACATATGTCTACCTTACATTTAGCAAAACATTGACTACATTTGCTATTGATATTCCTAACACCATCCTGGAAGCGTAGCAAAATTACAAAGAAAGTAAGCACTCATTCTAACAGAATCATCAGTTTAGAGCATAGAGACCTAAAAAATCATTGTAGTTCAATTCCCATATTTTATTTACAAGGAAACTGAGGCACAGCAAAATTGCATGATTTCCTCAAGATCACAGAGGCCGAAATAGCAAAGAAAGGATTCAGTTAGATCCTCTGACTCCAAAATCAATGTCCTTTCTTATCCAGCCCTACACTTTCTTCTGACCTCGGAATTCACATCTCCAACTCCCTACTGGGTTTTTCAAATCTGATATCCCAATTAAATCTTAAACTCAATATATCCAACAACTTAATTCATTATCTTTCCTCCAAAACCTTTTCTCTTCCTAATTTCCTTTTTACTTTTGAGAAAACCACCATTCTCCCTTTCACCCACACTTACAACTTAGGTGTCATATTCAACTCCTCACTCTATCTCATTTCCTCCTTCTGCAGTCTTTTGCTAAGGTCTATCAATTCTCCTCTAACACTGCTACCATGCTGGGCCAAACTATTATTGTTTCATGCCTTCTGATTGGTCTGCCTGCCACAAATCACTCCAATTCATCTTCCATTCAGCTCTCAAAATGATCTTTTGAAAATGCAAGTCTAACCACATCATCCTCTACCCCTCTATAAACTCCAATGGCTTTGTATCATCTCTAGGAACAAATGTAAAATCCTTTACTTAACATTCAAAACCATTTATATCCTTCTCCCCCCACTACCTTTCTAATCATCTTACATCTTATACCCAGGATGTACTCTGTGATAGTGATTCTGGCCTCCTTGTTCTGCCTTGCATAGGACACGTCATCTCCTAACTGGCTGTTACATATTCTTAGAATATTCTCCCTTCTCATTTCTGCCTCCTACCTTCTGTCACTTCAAGTTCCAGCTAAAATCATACATTCTTCAGGAAGATTTGCTTGATACATATGTATATATATATATATGTATATATATATACACACATATATGTATGTATGTATGTACAAATTATTTGTTTTTAATTTTTAACATTCATTTCCATAAGATTTTGAGTTTTAAATTTTATCCTCCCACTTTCTCCTTCCCTGTAAGGGTAATGGACTTTGGAGATGCTCCTGTATTGGCTTGGTTTTTGGGTTGAGTCTTAAAACACAGAACTTGTGAATCCCACTTGTGGGATGGACTTGTTGATGTGAAGACAGAGGACTGAACTGGGAGGAGCCATAAATTGGGAGGCCCAAGCTGAGAAAAGGCCAGAAGGACTTTTGGAGAGCAGTATACAGTATTGTGGTGCCTGAGTTGCTAAGAGAAAGACTGCTGAGGGCCTGTTGGAGTTGCCCAGGACTTTTGAGAACTGCCACTCAGAGCTGCCAAGAACTGAGGAGGCATGGCTGTGACATGCCTCCTTTGTTTGTCTGTTTTGATGTTGTTTTGCCAGATTCACCTGAGGGTGAAGGACAGTGCTGCTGTTGTAGAGGTCCTGGAACCTTCCTGTTGATTTGGACATCCTGAAGGAGGATTTCCTTGTGGTATGTTTACAGAAATCCTGGAAGAGGGCCTTGCTGATGTTTTCAGGGGTTCTGGGACAGTTTTACAGGCAGAGAGTGACTTGATAAGGAGACTGGCTATGGCTTTGTTGCGCCTTGTCTCCCCAGCAACTGAGATTGCTGAGGGCTTGCCTCCATTCAAGATGAAAGAAAGGCCTTTCCTTAGGTTTTCAATGCTGAGATGATATCTTTAACCTTGTTGTAATTTAAGGGTGGATGGCTTTTTGAAAAAGTGCTTGGTGTAAATATATTGTATTGTAATTCAGTAGTGTCTAGGGGTGGGAAACCTTTGGCCTTTTTGTGCTCTGTGATTGACCAAATCAATGTACTTTGTTTATGATTGGAAACTAGTCTCCGTTAGAGAAGAGAGACTTTGACTGACTAAATGAATGTACTTCCCAGGAATGGGCTCCTTTCACTAATGTACTGGCCAGGGGTGGGATACCTGGACCTTGGTACTTTGCAATTGAATTGAGGACTTACTTGCTAAATGAATGAGTTACATGGTGTTTTGACTTCCTCTGTTCTGTGAATGTTTTGCTGAATAAATGGGGTTTGCTATGCTGGTAATCCAAACCTTGCTAGTTGCCTTAGATTGGCATTAGATTCCCCTCCCCAAGATGGTGTGCAATCTGATATAGGCTCTACTTAAGCATTCATATCAAACATATTTTCATATTAGTCATAAAGTAAAGAAGAATTACAATTAATGGGAGGAGCCACAAGAAAGAGGAAACAAAACAAAACAACAAAAGAAAAGAAGAGCAAATAGTATTTTCCATCTGCATTCAGACTCCAAAGTCCTTTCTCTAGATGTGGATAGCATTTTCCATCATGAAAATTTTAGAATTGTCTTATATCCTTGCATTGCTGAGAAGAGCTAAGTCTATCAAGGTCAGTCATTGCATAGTGTGGCTGTTACTATATACAGTGTTCTCCTGGCTTTGCTCATTTCACTCAGCAACAATCCATATAAGTCTTTCCAGGTTTTTCTGAAGTCCACCTACTCATCATTTCTTATAGCACAACAATATTCCAGTACACTCATATAACACAACTCATTTAGTCATTCCCCAATTGATGGACATTCCCTCAATTTCTAATTCTTTGCCACCACAGAAATAGTTGCTATAAATATTTGTTGTACATGTGGGTCCTTTCCTCATTTTTATAGTCTCTTTGGGATACAGACCTAGAAGTGGTATTTTGGGTTAAAGAGTATGCAACATTTTATCTCTGGTACCTGTTAGCAGGATGCAGTTTCCTTCCTTTTCTCTTTTAACTAGATACAGGTTTGCTTTTGCTTTGTCTGAGGTCATGATTGTCACCTCTGCTTTTTTTTTTTTTACTTTACCTGATTCATAATATATTCTGCTGCAGCCTTTTACCTTTACTCTGTGTGTATCCCTCTGCTTCAGATGTGACTCTTGTAAACAACATATTGTAAAATTATAGTTCTTAATCCATTCTGCCCTCCACTTCCATTTTTTGGGAAACTTCTTCCCCTTCCCATTCACAGTTATGATTAATACCTCTGTCTGTCTGACCATCCTATTCCCCCCCCCACTTGTTTATGCTTTTTCTCTCTCTCCTTTCTCCCTTTCCCTACTCACTAGAGTTTTGCTTTTGACTGCTTTCTCCCTCAATCTGCTCTTCCTTATATCCACCCCCTCTTTTCTTTCCCCTTTCCCCTCCTACTTCCTCAAGAGTAAGTTAGTTTTCTATGCCTAACAGTTTATGTTATTCCATCTTTGAGCCAAATCTGGTGAGAATAATCTTCAAATAATGCTCACCTCCCTCCTTTTCTTTCTCTCTACTTTCCCTAGGTTTTTGTGACTTTTCAAATGATGTAATTTACACTCATTTCCCTCCTCCTTTCCTCTTCTCCCAATACAATTCCTTTTCAACACGTAATTAGATTTTTTTTATTATTACATAAAAGTCAGTGTATTCTCACTCCCTCTTTGTATGTATACCCCTTTTAAATAATTTAATAAAAATATAATTTTCAAGAGTTTCAACTTTCATCTTCCCTTGTGGGGATATAAACAGTTTGCCCTTATTAATAGCATGCTTTTTTTTCCTTTCCTGGTTATCTTTTTTATGCCTCTCTTGAGTTTTGTATTTGAAGATCAAATTTTCTGTGGAGCTCTGGTCTTTTCATTAGAAAAGTTTGGAAGTCCATGATTTCATTGAATGTCCATCTCCTCCCCTGAAAGTTTATGCTCAGTTTTGTTGGGTAATTGATCCTTGGTTGTAATCCAAGCTCTTTAACCTTAAATAATATCATATTCCAAGCCATTCAATCTTTTAATGTAGAAGCTGAAAGGTTCTGCATAATCCTGACTGTGGTTTCATATTTAAATTGTTTCTTTCCAGAAACTTGCAGTATATTCTCTTTGACCTAGTAATTTTGTAATTTGCCTACAATTTTCCTCATTTTTTAAAAATTTGGGATCTCTTCCAAGAGGTGATTGGTGGATTCTTTGGATGGCTATTTTACCCTTTGGATCTAGGACCTCAGGGCAATTTTCCTTGATGATTTCCTGAAAGATGCTATTCAGGCTCTTTTTTCATCATGCTTTTCAGGTAGACCAATAATTTTTAAATTGCCTCTCCTGAATCTATTTTCCAGGTTAGTTGTCTTTATTAATGAGGTATTTTACAGTTTCTTATTTTTTCATTCTTTTGTTTCTGTTTGACTGACTCTTGATATCTCATAGAGTAATTAGCTTCCACTTGACCAATTCTAAATTTTAACAGATTGTTTTCTTCAGTTAACTTTTGTACCTCTTTTTCCTTTTGGCCCATTTTACTTTTCAAGTTCTTCTCTTCAATGAGTTTTTGTCCTCCTTTTCCATTTGGCCAATTCTATTTTTAAGGTCTTCTTTTTAACAGTAAATTTTTGTCCTTTCTTTACCAAGCTATTGACTCTTTCTTGCATACCTCTCATTTCTTTTTCCCAATTTTTCTTCTACCTCTCTTATTTGACTTTTAAAATCTTTCTTGAGCTCTTCCAAGGAGACTTTTCAGACGAGATCAATTAATATTCCTCTTTGATGTTTCTTATGTGGATATATTGACAATGTTGTCCTCTTATGAATTTATGCCTTGCTCTTCCCTGCCCCTATAATAAGAATGTATGGTCATTCTTCATTTCTTCTTTTTGCTCATGGTGTTTGCCTGATTCCTGAATTTTAGAGTTTAACTCTCCTGCTGAAGCACAGGAGCCACTAACCCAAGTTTCTTGGGCTAGGAGCTTAGGACCTGATCACTGGCTTTGTGTGCTGGGGCCTCAGGTGCTTGCAGCTAGAGCCACTAGGGGTCTGGCAACTTACTTGGTGCTGATCCAAGGTCAGCAACACTGGACGTCTCAGGATGGGAGTGGGGAGTCTGTCCCCTGGGCGGTGCCTCCTCACCTGGGCCTTTCAGTAGGATGTTTGACTGCTGAAAGATGTCAATCTGTGTATAGATGTCCCTCCTGGAGTTATGCTTGCTGGAGTTGTGCTGAAGCACCAAGAAATTTGGCTGCTAAAGAATGGTGGTGCATGTGGTGGTTTTCTCAGTTGGCATCTACCAGTTCCCCTGCCTGTGCTGAGGCACTTGAGGTGGTGGGGATAGGGGGTGTCTGCTCCACCACTTTGGGGCAGAATCTCCCATTAGTTTGCTGAGGTGGGACTTGACACTGACTTGCTGGGGTGTCTCCCATCCAGTATTGCTCAACTTACTCCAAAGCAAGAAGGGACTTTCCCATTAATTGTCCAAGCTCCTTGGACTATGAGACTGCTGCTCCCCATTTTTCTCCTAGCTCAGATATTCTAGGATTTTTCCTAGAGCGATATTTTCTGGGGTTTCAGACATCAATAAGGCATGGTAAGAGTGAATTCCTTCTTACTTGGCCATCTTGTCTCCCAGAAGTGAGTCAAGACATCCTAATTCTAGTGACTTCTGTCTATTATTTCCAATTTACCCTGCCGACAGCTTGTTTATACATAGTTATTTATATATTGTCTTCCCCATTAGACTGTCAGTGCTTTGAGAGCAAGAAATTTCATTTGCCTTTCTTTGTATACCCAGCACTCAGCATAGAACATGGAACACAGTACATTTTAAAATATATTTTTACTGAGTGACTGGCTGATTGAAATAAAGAAAGGTTTTCAAACAGACATTCTTTAACAGAGTGTATGTATTACCTATGCTTCTTTTTTCCCCATTAGATGTCTGATATATGTGTACACAGAGAATTAACTGAATATCAACAGAAAGAACATAGCCTTGGAAAGATATTCTCTGAAAGTTTTTATTTCTTTCCTTACGGAGTCAGAATCCTTTTCATACAGAACTCAAAACACTGTCAGTACAAATGATATTGCCTATATTTCAGTCATCATCTTGACCCTATTCCACTAGAAATTTACACTTGGTCCCTAAAACCTCCTTGGACTCAAAATTAGGCCTTTATCTCACTTTCATTCCAAAGTAGCTCCTGAGCATAGCTCCAAGACATGTGTACCTTTTCTCTATCATTCTAGCTCCCCTTTACATGTTGTGTTCCCCCATTTAAATGTAAGGTCCTTGTACATATTTATTTTTATATATTTATAGCTATAGAGAAACATACCTAAACTTTATTTAGACCTTCTGGGGAGACTTGGGGAGGGGAAGGGAAGAAAGAACTAGGTAAAGAAGTACACAGCAAAGAACAAAAGAAAACTCACAAGAAAGCAAAGATGGACAATTCTCAAGATGAGTATTATCTTACAAACTTTCTTGAAAATTTATTGTTACATATTTTGAATCATTTCTAATGTTCTGCTATGCACATGGCATGAATTTATTTCTTTCTAACATTGGATTTAAGTTTCAATGTTTATATTTATGATATGTTTTCATTTTTTTCTTTGTTTTCTATTTGTGTTGTGGTGTTTGAGTCTAAAATAAAATTTTGGAAAAAAAATAAATGTAAGATCCTTGACCTCAAGCAAGTATTGGCTTCTTATATTGGTATCCCTAAGGCTTGCCACCATCTTCAGCATATATTAGACATTTATTAAATTAATTAATTAATTAATTAATTAATTAGTTCTCTCTCCTTTCTCTCTTTCTCTCCCTCCCTCTCCCTCCCTTCCTCCCTCCCTCTCTCTCTCTCTCTCTCTCTCTCTTTCTGTCTCCCTTCCCATCTCTATCTAACCTAATCTAACCTAATCTATATGTCAATATTAATATATCAGTGGTGAATACCATAAGAGATCAATGGTAAATCTTTAGAAATTTTTACAATGCCAAGGATTTTTCACCACATATCTGGACACAATGCTTTAATAACAGATTTCTTTTAAGGAGAAAAAGCAATCGAGGTAACATTTAAGTCCTATTGGTCCTACAGCTTTTTAAAAAAATAGGATATTCATTGGGAACAGGGATAGTGTCACTTTTTTCTCTCCTGTCAGTAAACAATTCTCAAATAATGATTGCAACCATGTTATACTGTAATACCTATTGAACTTATCTGCATATAGATGTCTTTAGCTCAAAATAGAGGAAGTATGATACTTCCTCTAACAACACTGAGATTGAAATAAGAGAACATGGATCAGAATCCCTCTTCATATCCTTATTCCTTGTGGGTCCTTGGGTAAGTCATTTAATCTCATTAACCTTAGTAGGACTAGATACTTCTATAGTCCCTCCCATCTCTAAATTCATGACTTTATGATCTTGTTTTTATTTAGAATTTTCACGCAATATTTATGCAAATTAGATTTTCCTCTATTATCTTGCTTCTTTTTATTTTCTTTCATATATGATCACCTTTCCTCACCTCCTACATCCTTATTCAGAAGTTTCTTCCTATGTATCCTACATTAGTATTTTTTGCACTAATTCTATACTCTTATTTCTTATTTGTTATTATACCAAATTGCCAATTGCAATTATAAGAGGCCAAGTATTTCAGGCAACAAAAGAAAAATATAGTTACCTCCTTGATGATTTGTCTACTATACAATATCTAGAGGAAGGTAAACATTTGGTTGTTGCCAAATACTCCAACATGTGGGAAACATATCTGGAAACATTTAGATTTTTAATATCACATAGACATTTTGCCAACAAAACGTTGAGATGGTTGTCTGAACTTTTCACTTGTCAGCCAGAAGTTTTAGTGTCATGTAGACCTAACCTATGTTTCCGTGGATTCTTGATGAATGTCAAAGGCTTGTTTCCATCAGGACATTTCAAATCCATAAAGTAAAGCAGATCCTTACACTGTTTTCTTTGATATTGTCTGACACGTGTTATTATCCTAATTTCTAACCCGATTTCAGAAAGGATCTTTCAAATAATTTTCTTTTCTGTATAAAAAAGGAAATGGGCTTTTTTATGAAAGTGGGGGAAAAGCTCCTTAATAAATACAACTAAAATTAGCAGCATATGAAAGCTAAAAGCATTTCAAGTTCAGTAAAGGTAATGGAGAAAGAAAATCTCCAAACAGAAAGTTTGACTTAAAACATTTGCTTCATTTTAATGCTTCAGTTGAAAGAACTGTATGTGGCAAACTGTTAGCTAAACTTCAAAAACATAATATAGAAGAGAGCCAAGCTACCAACAAGGTCATATTTCAAGGGAAATGAAAGGGAGTTGATCTTCAATGTTAAGGTATTCAGTGAAAGCATTCTTAAATCTTACCTTGATTTGTATTGATAGAGGAGATCAGAATAACCAGCTTGTCTGATTTTTTTAAATCATTTATATTACTAAAATTCTTTCAGTTCATCATTTAAAAAAATTTGTTAATGCTTCTCCTGACTAATCGCACCCCCACCCAAACATGCATGGGTATTACAAATATATGTTTCTGTATGATGAAAAGACCAACAATCCTTTCTACAGAAGGCACACATAAGCAATCTCCTGGATAGTGATCATAGCCGGCTTTTGGGAAAATGGTGAAATGGAAAATGTTAGTGTTAGATTCTTCCTCTTATGCACACCCTGCCCATGGCATTCTTTCCATTACTACAGAATGTATAAAGTGAAATGTCACAGACACAAACCTCAAAGGTCTTGCTATCTAACACTATGGGCTATGTAAGAAATAGGGTCCATGGTTTGTGCAACATACACAAACTGTGGTAAAAGACAGTGATAAATACAAAGCAGAGTTCAAATCCAAATTTAAAGACGGAAGAATTAAGTTCAATTGGGGAAATCAGGAGAAGTCACATAGAAACTATGATATACACAGGGTCTTGAAAAAAGAAAGAACATTTAACAGGAAAATATAGGCAGAAAATGAGAGGGGTAGTCCATACTTGGCATACAAGACAGTTTGAAAGTAAGAGAGGACTGATGATGATGTGATTTGCAACGCAGGGTACCTGAAGTATAATTAGTGCATGATGAAGTTGGAGAGGTAGATGGAAGTCATATTGTAGCAAGACTTGAATTCTAGGGAAAAGAAATTAAATTTTATTTGGTAGACAATGGTGAGTCACCTATATTTGAGTTATGGAATGATGTAATTCAAATAGAGCATTAATATTATTTCTTGTGTAACAATGCATTGAAGATAGGAAAAAGACAGAAACTCTAGTGAAAAGAATGTCGTAATATTACATAGAAAAATAATGGGCCCTAACTTATAGAGTGGAAAGAAAAAATGCTTGATTATTAGTTTATTAATTTATTTTAAAGTAACCATATATTTTCCTCTTGAAGACCTCAAGTTTTGGAATGTCTTAAGACAGTTTATAAGGTTTAATTCAAAGATTTTATTTTTTTGCTTTTTGGAGGGCAGTTGGAGTTAAGTGACTTGCTCAAGGTCACACGGCTAGTTTGTGTGTGTGTGTGTGTGTGTGT
>CM053599.1:196588186-196606267 GCA_028646575.1 Pseudocheirus occidentalis
AACCTTCCCAGGGAAGATATTTGCCTGTGGTCATGGACATTGAGATGCGCTTTTTTCCAATAGTTTCCCACCCTTGAATTGGCCTGGCCCACCATTGTCTGTGGTCTCCAGGTAGCCTCCAGCAACTTCCCACCCTTAATCACTCATTACTGGAGTCCGATCTCATCTTGACTCCTGAAGGCCCTCCTTACTGAAGTCTGACCTCATCTGACTCCTCCTGAAGACCCTCCCCAATCTCCTCCTCTGGACCACCCCTAGACTCCTCCCACAACCTTATTGTATATAGAACCCCATCTTCCCTCCATGTCTGTGAGAGGGCCATGAGATAGCTTAGCACAGACTTTGCTCTGTGAGAGCACTGTAGAATAGCTTAGCAGAGACTTGCTCTGTGTGAGAGCACCTTTAAATGGCCTAGCACCCCACGTGGCAAACTTGAACTTTCAATAAACTTTACTTTTTCCTTGGCTGAGAAGACTTGAGTGGAATTCTTTCAGCAGGACCCAGCATGTTGGTATTTTGGGGTCTCAGGCAGCCCTAACAGTCTTTGGGCTCCTCTCCAACACCGCTAGTATGTGTCTGAGTTCAGATTTGCACTCTTTTCTGAAGTGTTTGTCTTCTCATTAGTTGGCCAAAGTATTTAAACTCCAACTTAGGTATTCAACTTTCCAGTGAGTAGCCTGAGTTAAGTTAGGAGTCAAGAAGACCTGAGTTCAAATTTGACCTCAAAAAATATCTGAGCTTCTACTCAGTAACTGTGGGACCCTGGTCAAGTCACTTAATATATCTTCGTCTTAATCCACTGGAGGAGGAAATAGCAAACCCTGGATCTTCAAAGAATTAGGGAATGAGTGTTTTATCATATCTCTTTTGATGGTCCAAGCTAAATCTTTGAAAACTTGCAATATTGTTTTTATTACTTTATAGTAATAGTTTGACTTTATTACATTTCACATAAATTCATATATGACTTTCCATATGTCTCTGCATAGATCAGGTTCACCATCTCTTTCAGCATCATAACATAAACATTACATTCATGTGTCCGAATTTATTTTGCCTTCCCTAATCTATAGTCATCTAAATTGTGCCCAAATTTCATTGTTTATATAAAACATTTGACAGTTTGCACAAAAAGAGTCACTATAAATATTTTGTTATATATGGAGTCATCATTGTGTGTGTGTGTGTGTGTGTGTGTGTTGACCTCTTTGTGGTATATGTATAGCCATGAGATTTCTAAGTCACAGAATATAGATTTTATTTCAATAATTACAAATATTTTCAAAAAAGATTGTAACAATTAACAGTGCCCCCTATGATGCAATTCTGTTCAAGTTTTTCTACAACTCCTCCAACACTGACTATCCCAATTAATTTGTCATCTTTGATGATATTTCTGAGTATAAGGGTATAAGGTGAAACCTCAGTGTTGGTCTAATTTGCATTTCTTTTATTATCAGTTACTTGAACCACTTTATAATATTTTTATTCATAGTATGCAATTCTTAATTTTTATTGATTTTTATTTTTTAAATTAACTTTTGCTTATTTTTAGTTTATATCATTTCCATGAGATTTTTTTTCAAGGTTCAGATTACCAGCATAGCAAACCCCATTTATTCAGCAAACATTGACAGAACAGAGAAAGTCAAAATACCGTATAACTCAATCATTTAGCAAGTAAGTTCTTAATTCAGTCCAGGTACTACTCCAGCCCTAGACAGTACATTCATTTGTCAAAGTCTCTTCTCAAATGGAGATAGAGTTCTCAATTCAATCCAGTTACTACTCCACCCCTAGAGGGTACATTCATTTAAGTCTCTTATCAAATGGAGATGGTTTCTAACATAAACAAAGTACATACATTTGGTCCCATCCCTAGACTCAAAGTAATTACAATACCATCCATTACCATCAAACACTTTCTCCAAAGGGAGCAGGAGAGCACAAAAGGCCATCAACCCTTAAGCCATAACAAGATCAAGATAACATCTCAGCATTGAAAGCCCAAGGAAAGGCCCTTTCATCTTCACTCTAGGCAAGCCCTCAACAATCTCAGTCCCTGGGGAGACAAAGCCATAGCCAGTGTCCTCATCAAGTTACAGTCTGCCTGTAGAACAGTTCCAGAATTCCTGAAGTGTCAGCAAGCCCCCCTTCCAGGATTTCTGTGAACATACAACAAGAAAGTCCTTCTTCAGGGCTTTTGCACTAACAGCCAGGTTCCAGGACCTCTACAACAGCAGCACTCTCCACCATCAGGTGAATTTGGAAAACACAAAATCAAAACAGACAGACAAAATACTGGCATCATAGCCATGGCTCCTCAGTTCTCAGCAGCTCCAGATGGCAGTCCTCAAATGTCTTGGGCAGCTCCAATGGGCCCTCAGCAGCAACTGAGGCTTCACAATGTTGGCTACTGCTCTCCCAAAATTACTTCCCCTTCTCTCCATGAGATTTTCAGTTACAAATTTTCTCCCAATTTTTCCCTTACTCACCACCCAAAACAGTGGTCCCACTGTATACTGCCCCCCCAATATTCTCTCTCCTATATCCTCCTCCATATCCCCTCTGACTTTCCAGTAGGGCAAGATGGATCCCCCTACCCCAGTGCCTGTATATCTTATTTCCCAGTTGCATGTAAATAATAATATGCATATTCATTTACATGTACACATATACATATACACATATACATACATATACACATATACATATACATATTTTTAAACATTTAATTTTAAATTCTAAATTCTTCCCCTTCCTCCCTTGTCACCCACCCCCAATGGGAAGACAGGCAAATCAAAGCAGGCCATAATATGTGTAGTTTCAAAAAACATTTCCACAATGGACACATTGTGAAAGACTGACTATATTTCCCTCACTCCTATCCTGCCGCCCACTTGTTCTATTCCCTAATTTGTCCTTGTCCTTTACAAAAGTATGTGCTTCTAACAACCTACTCTCCCAACCTGCCCACCCCTCCATCATCCACCCTCTCATCTCCTTCAACTCCTACTCTCCTGTAGGGCAAGATACCCAATTTAGAGTGTATGTTGTTCCTTCCCTAAGCCAAATTCAATGAGAGTAAGGTTGACCCATTCCCTTTTACCTTCCTGTTCTTCCCCTCCATTGTAACAGTTATCCCTTGCCTTTTCTATGTGAGATTATTAACCCCATTCTGTCTCTCCCTGTCTCCTCTCATTCTATTCCTCTCTCACCTCTAAATTTCACCTTTTAAAATATCATCCCTTCCTATTCAATTGATCCTGTGCCCTCTGTCTATGTATACCTGTGCACATATGTACAGTCACATATATATTCATATACATACTGTACCCTCCTATATAGACATATATGTATGTTTATATGTATATACATTTATATTCCCTTCAACTATCCTCATACTGAGAAAAGTTTCATAAGTTACAATGATTGTTTGTGCATGTATATAGCTCAACTTTGATAACTTCATTATGATTTCTTTTCCATGTTTACCTTTTTGTGTTTCTTGTGTCTGAATGTCAACCTTTTTATTCAGCTCTGTTTTTTTTTCATTAAGAATGCTTGGGGAATGATACTTTAAAAGGTGAAATTCTGAGGTGGGAGAAGACTAGAATGAGAGGAGACAGGGAGAGACAAAATGGGGTTAATCATCCCATATAGAAGAGGCAAGGGATAACTGTTACAACTTTACTCTGATTGACTTTCATTGAATCTGGATTGGGGAAGGAATGACATAAACTCTAAACTGTGTATCATGCCACACAGGAGAGTGGGGGGGGGGACGGAGATGAGAGGCAGAACAATGGAGGGGAGGGCTGTGGCTCGGGGAGGAATGCTGGAAGCACACACTTCAGTAAAGGGAATGGGACAGTGTAGAGAGTGGAACAAGGAGGGGCAGGATAGGAAAGAGGGGCATATGATCAGACTGCTACAATATGTCCACTGTGAAGATGTCCTGTGTAATTACGTATGCACAGCCTGTATTGAATTGCTTTTCCTTCCGGTGGGGGTGGGTGACGGGAGGAACCGAGAGAATCTAGAATCTAAAGCTCTGCAATATATGTAACTGGGAATTAAGATGTGCAGGGGCTGGGGTAGGGAGACCCTCCCTGCCCTACCAGAAAGTTAGAGAGCAGATCAGGGAGCAGCTTTACAGTGGGATTGCTATTTTGGGGTTGGGGTAGGGGTAGGGGAAAGACGGGAAGAAAATTTGTAACTCAAAAATCTCATGGAAATGAATGATGAAAACAAGAAAACAAATAAAAAATGTTTATATTAAGAATGCTTGTAAGTCCTCCACCACATTGAATGACTGTATTTTCCCCTGGAACATTATATTCAATTTTGCTGGGTAGGTGATTATTGGTTTTAATTCTATCTCTCTTGATCTCCAGAATATCATATTCCAGGCCCTTCGATCCCTCAATGTAGAAGCTACCAGATCCTGTGTTATCCTGATTGTGTTTTCATAATATTCAAATTGTTTCTCTTTGGCATCTTGTAATATTTTCTCCTTGATCTGGGAACTCCACAACCTGGCTATAACATTGCTAGGGGTTTCCTTTGGGGATCTTTTGCAAGAGGTGATCAGTGGATTCTTTCAATTTCTATTTTGCCCTCTGGTTCTAAGATATCAGGGCAATTTTCCTTGAGAATTTCTTGAAGGATGATTTCTAGGTTCTTTTTTTATTCATGGCTCTCAGGTTTTCCAATAAGTTTTAAAATGTCTCTCTTGGATCTATTTTCCAGGTCAATTGTTTTTTCAATGATATTTCACAATGCCTTCTGTATTTTTCATTTTTTGGATCTGTTTAATGCTATCTTGATTCCTCATAAAGTCATTTGCTTCCATTTGCCACAATCTAATTCTAAAGGAATTATTCTCTTCAGTGAGCTTTTGTAATTCTTTTTCCATCTGGCAAATTTGGCTCTTTAAGGTATTCTTCTCCTCTTTGGCTTCTTGGGCCTCTTTTGCCATTTGAATTAGTCTATTTTTTAAGGTGTTATTTTCTTCAGTCAGATTGTTGACTCTCTTTTTATGATTTTTTTGCATCATTCTCATTTCCCTTCCCAATTTTTCCTCTACTTCTTTTATTTAATTTTCAAAATCCTTCCTAAGATCCTCTATGGTCTGTAAGCAGTTCATATTTTTCTTGGAAGCTTTTGGTGCAGCAATTCTGACTGTGTTGTCTTCCTCCCATTCCATCCTTTTCTCCTTATTGTCCCCAAAAAAGAAATCTAAAGTTGGATTGCTATGTTTAATTTGCTTCCTTTGCCTGCTCATGTTGCCAGTCAATTAACTTGACTTTTGAGGTCTTTCCCATAGTAGAACTCTCCTTCCAGAGGAGATAGCTTTGTCCCAAATCACTGGGGTTTTCACAGATGCCAGAGCTGTTAGGAGACTACTGTCCCACCAGATTTGGCTCACTGGTCACACACCTCAGGACCACCACCCAAGATTGTGATCCCAATCCAGGCAGATTAAGGCAAGAGCAACTAGCCTTTGAATAGTTGCTTGGCCCTCCTGCAATATGCAGGGTGGGAGCTCTGAAGCAGCCACGTGGAGGTGGCTACATCGCTGCTACTTCCACTGCTTCTGGCTTTGTGGGCAGAGGGCTGGACCAGCTCCTATCCCCTCCTCCCCCAGATTCAGCCAAGTTCTACTGACCTCTCACTTTATCTTTGGCATTTATGTTTTGATAATTCTGGATGGTACCACAGCTGTTGGTGATACACTCTGCCAAACGCTCCAGCCTACTGGTTTGGCCTCCCTGGGGCTAAAACTGTGGGATTGGGCTTGGCTCCCAGTGCTCTTTGATGAGCCCTTCCTGTAAGCTTGCTGGGCTGCCTGCAGCAGGAGGTTTGTTTTTCTGTCATTTTGTGGGTTCTGGAGTTCTACAATTTGTTTAGTCACATTTTATAGGTATTTGAGGTGGTTATGGTGGGAGCCATGTAGTTTCCCTACTTCTATGCCACCATCTTGACTCCACCCCCTGCAATTCTTTTGAAAATTAGTTGTTCATATACTCTGACCACTTCTCAGTTGGGGAATGGTGTATAGTCTTAATGTATTTCATTAAGTTTTCTTGTATATACCAAACCTTAATCACTATAATTTGATGCAAATTACTCACTGCAGCCTCACCAAAATGTGATTTAATATTATCTATAGAGTAAGACAAAAATAAATATGCAAGGAAAACACTCAATATAATAATTCAATAAGGTGCTCCCATAGCTAATGCCTTTCAGAAATTAATGGTTAAAATGGAAATTTACTTTTTAATTAATATTCAATGAAATTACAAATTTAAAGTGTGATGTCAATAATAATCACATAAGTAACAAATTTTGTGACCATTTAGAGCCACCATGAACCCAATTGAACACCAGTATTTTCTCACTGACTCATATCCCAGAATTCATGATTATACTGTTCTCAGAATGCAATTTTTTAAGCAATTAATGAATGTTATTAAACTGAAAGCCTTAATGGGAGGATCTAACTGTTGTATTTTTATAGTTCAGTTTGCAAGGTATCATGGAAATCAAGATTAATGTATTTTATCTGAGATTGAGTCTCCCTGTCCATCCTAGATTGAAAGGGCAATGCTATATGATTGATAGATGATCGGTTTCCATATAGATCTATGTCTATATGCACATTGATATAGAGATGATAGTTTATGTATAGATTTATTTTTCTTTATAAATCAGTAAGATATGGATAGATCTCTCCACATAGATATAGATATATACATATATATCTATATTAAATAGCTACAGATCTGTCTGTCCACATCTTTTTAAAAAACCTAATATCTGAAGCAAGTGTTCATATTGATGACTCCTCATTTTGCACACATGTTTTATATTTTGCACACATATGCATACACAAAGACCCACAAAACTAAGCTTGCTGGGGTTGTGTTAGTATTGTAATTGCTAACATCTATATAGTGCCTACTATATACCAGGTGTTCTACCAAGTCTTTTAAACATATTATCTTATTTTTATCTTCACAATAATCCAAGGAGGAAGATTTTATTAACATCTACATTTTATAGTGGAAGAATCTAGGCAAACAGAGGTTAATTGACTTAAGCAAGGTCATAAAGCTAGTATCTAATTATGAACACTATATATGTATATATGTGTATATATGCATATCTGTCTGTATAAATACAGGTATCTATGAATATATGTGTATACATATGCATAAATGTGTGTATATAGAGACAGAGATAGAGATATTTGTGTGTACGTTATTTGTGTTTGTGTGTGTGTTTCTGTGTGTATAAAATAATTTTGCTAATGGACATGAAATTTCAAATTTTTCACTACCTACTATTCTAACCTAGGCTTGTTCAGGCTTCCTTAAGCAGCCAAATGCCTTCCTCCTCCTAGGAGTTCACCATATTGGAGCTAGATGTAGTGGGGACAACAATTTGGCATATCTTTACTGCAGCTCAGACTCTGAAAGTCAAAAAATTTTCCAATCCTTGACTCCTTTAGTACCAGAATTTTTATACATAGGCCTTCACCCCCCAGGAAATTTTTTTCCCCAAAATTTATAATGGAATAATTTGCTTCATATTCATCCACAGATAGGCTGCCTTGAAGATTCATCAGACCCTAGCCATATCATATCTCAACCTGTATAATAAAACAGTAATTATCAAATCAATCTGGTACTGACTAAGAAATAAGAGTGGCAGACCACTGGAATAGATTTGCTATAAACTACTTTATACTAAAGGACCATATTAATCTAGTACATGATAAACCCCCAAATCTAATCTTTTGGAACAAAACTCATTATTTGCCAAAAATTTCTGGTAAAACTGGAAAACAGTATGACAGAAAGTAGGTATGGATCAATGTCTCATACCATATATCAAGATAAGGTCAAAATGGGTACATGATTTATGCCTAAAGGATGATACCATAAACAAATTAAGAGAGCATAGAATAGTTCATTTTTTTAATCTATGGAAAAGGGAAGAATTTAAGGTAAAAGAAAATAGGGGGCATTATAAAATATAAAATAGATCATTCTCATTGTATAAAATTTAAAAGCTTTGCAGACAAGACCAATACAATCCAATTTGAAAGGAAAGCAGATGATATGATGATATATTTAGAGAATCCTACAAAATCAAGTAAAAAACTATTTGAAATAATAAATAACTTCAGCAAAGTTACAGGATAGAAAATAAACCAACATAAATCTTCAGCATTTCTATATATTACTAACAAAGCCCCACAGTAAAAGATAGAAAGAGAAATTACATTTAAAGTTGCAGAAGACATTATAAAATATTTGGGGGTCTACCTGCCCAAACAAACCCAAAGACTATATGAACACAGTAACAAAACACTTTTCTCACAAATAAAGTCAAATATAAAAATTGCAAATAACATCAGTTGCTAGTGTTCAGACTGAGTCAATATAATATAAACAAAAATTCTACCTAAATTAATTTACTTATTCAGTGCCATACCAATCAAATTAACAAAAAATATGTTTAGAGCTAGGAAAAATATGAAAAATTTTTCTGGAAAAGCAAAAAGTCCATAATATCAGTGGAATTAATTAAAAGATATGCTAGAGAAGTTAGCCTAGTTATACCAGATCTTAAATTGCTTTATAAAGTATCAATCATCCAGCCCACTTGGTACTGACTAAGAAATAGAAGGATAAATCAGTGGAATAGGTTAGGAACACAAAACACAGTAGTCAATGATTACAGCAACCTACTGTTTGATAAACCCAAAGACCCCACCTTTGAAGATAAGAACTCACTGTTTGGCTTTTTTTTTTGAGAGGGGGAAAGGGGCAAGGTAATTGGGGTTAATTGACTTGCCCAAGGTCACACAGCTAGAAAGTTTTAAGTGTCTGAGGTCACATTTGAACACAGGTCCTCCTGACTCCAGAGCCAGTGCTCCATCTACTGCACCACTTAGCTACCCAAGAACTCACTGTTTGACAAAAACTACTGAAAAAACTGGAAAATAGTATGGGAGAAACTGGGCATAGACCACCATCTGACAATGCATACCAGAATAAACACCAAATGGGAGCATGATCTAGGTAAAAGCATTGATACTATAAACAAATTAGGTGAGCAAAGAATAGTTTATCTGTCAGATTAATGGAGAGAAAAGGACTTTATGAAAAAGCAAGAGGTAGAGGACATTACGAAATGCAAAATGGATAATTTTGATTACATTAAATTGAAAAGTTTTTTTTTTCCACAAGCAAAGTCAATGCAACCAACATTAGGAGGGAAGCAGAAAACTGGGAAATCATTTTTTTAACCGGTGTCTCTGATGAAGGCCTCATTTCTAAAATATATAGAGAACTGAGTCAAATTTATAACAATACAAGTCATTCCACAATGGATAAATGGTCAAAATATATGAACAAACAGTTTTCAGATGAAGAAATTAAAGTTCTCTATAGTCATATAAAAAAGTGCTCTAAATCACTATTGATTAGAGAAATGCAAATCAAGACAACATCACACCTGTCAGATTGGTTAACATGACAAAAGAGGAAATTATACATACTGGATAAAATGTGGGAAAAATGGACACTAATGCATTATTGGTGGGATGTGAACTGATCCAACCATTTTGGAGAGCAATTTGGAACTATGCCCAGTGGGCTATAGGAATGCTCATACCTTTTGAACACTTCTATGGCTATATCCCCAAAAGATCATACAAATGGGAAAAGAAGCCACACATACAAAAAATATTTATAGCAGCTCTTTTGTGGTGGTAAAGAAATAGAAATTGAAGGAATGCTCATCAATTGGGAAATGATCGAACTAGTTTCATATATTAATGTAATGGGATATTATTATACTGTAAGAAATTATGAGCATGCAATTTTCAGAAAAACCTGGAAAGACTTATATGAACTGATGCTGAGTAATAGGAGCAGAACCAGGAGGACTGAATGTTGCAAACTAGTGGTGAAAGAAATCATGAAAAATGAATCAACAACTTGCTAAAGGAAATCCCCAAAAATATTGAAGAAAATAACACCTTTAAAGTAAATTAACCCAAATGGCAAAAGAGGTCCAAAAAGTCAATGAGGAGAATGCCTTAAAAAGTAGAATTGGCCAAATGCAAAAGGATATCCAAAAGCTCACTAAAGAAAATAATTCCTTCAAAATTGGAATGAAGTAAATGAAAAGTTTATGAGAAATCAAGAAATCATAAAATGGAAACAAAGGAATGAAAAAGTAGAAAACAATATGAAATATCTCAATGGAAAAGCCATTGACCAGGAAAATGCATCCAAGAGGAATCATTTAAAAATGATTGGACTACCTGATAGCTATGATCAAGAAAAGAGCCTAGACATCATCACAATTGCAGCAACATTGTGCAATGACTAACTTGTATAGAGTTGGATCTTCTCAGCAAGGTAAGGTTCAAAGGAACTCCAAAAGGCTCATGATGGAAAATGCTATCCATATCCAGAGAAAGAATTATGGAGTCTGAATGCATATCAAAGCATACTCTTTGTTCTCTTTCTTTTTTGCTTCTTCTTTCCCCTGGTTCATTCTATTGGTAATAACTCTTCTTTGCAACATTACTAATGTGAAAATATGTTTAATGTGAATGTATATGTAGAGCCTATATCAAATTTCATGCGATCTTAGGGAGGAGGGAGAAGAGTAAGGGGGAGAGTTAATGATTTTAGGTACTGAAAAGAGCACCAGGATTTCAGGATTCAAAGGTCATTGATACCACCTAGTAAACATGTGACTTTTGTTAACTCACCTTCTGGGCTTCAGTTTCTTAAATGAAGGAGTAGTACTATATCTCTAACATCCCTTCCTACTTTGACATTCAGTTCCGCAAGCTTTTGAGTTAAAAAAGATTTTCCTCATCTGTGAATAAATTGATCAATAAATATGAATATTACAATTTCCTACCCTACCATTTGTTCTGAAGAATTGATATTTACAACAAAGAATAGGATGGTAAAGGGGAAATGAAATTAGCATATTTAAGGACCTACTGTAAAGGAGAAACATGGAATTATAGAATATCTCTTAAATGTTCCTCTGTCCCTCACTAACTCCTTTGAAGGTATAAGCTATTTGATCACTTCCTAAAAGCTTGAAGAATTGTTTTACTACTTGATTCCCATCCATGTTAAATGTTTTCATGTTTTAATCAAATATTTTAATATTGAATCTACATGTCTTTTATATGGTTTAAAGAGAGAGAAAAATTTTGTAATATGTGGTAGCATGCACTCTATGAACTGAAAAGTTGATTAACAACAGCAAAAGCTTCCTCGAACCTGGGAATATTAAGGGATGTTGCTTTTGTCAAGACAGTGTTGTGTAGTGCTAAGACGCCTAAACATGGGTTCAAATCTTAGTTCTGATACCAGCTACATGACCCTGTGCAAGTCATTTAGCCTCTATGAATATGTATTATCTTGCCTCAGAAAGCTGTTGTGAAGCTCAAATGAGATAGGGCTTTTGACATATTTTGCAAACCATAAATTGCTTTATAAAAAGCAGGACTCATTATTTTAAAAATCAGTTGATATTTCCAAACATAACTTCTAGTCTATGAGATTTGACTGTTTAGAAGATATAAGTCAATCATATTAAAAACCTCAGTTAGATTTCAAAAATTCTAACTCACAACTTTGATTTCCTATGTTACCAAAAAACAAACAAAAACCAAAAAGTTACATTTAGTCTGATGATTTCCTAAGCAACAGAGAACATAGAATAAGATCGTGAAGTGCAAATAAACTTTCCTTAGCATCTAAGCTAGTAAACAATCTGTCAGCAGCTCAACACCTTAGTGTCGCCTTAATATGTTTAAATGGATCGAGGGAGCTGAAAGATCATGTCACACCTTGTATTGTAAAACACAGTATTCCTGGGCAGGAATGACTGAAAAGCTCATGCCTTGAACTTCCATATGACAGTTGTAAAAGGAAATTGGATGAGTGGTCATGTTATTGAAACACCAGTTTGTAGCAGAGTTAACTTTAAAATCCCGAAAGTTGGGTGGCTCTAGGAGACAAATTTTCCAATGAGGAAATGAGCATGTTGCAGGATCTAAAGTGGAATGAAGCAATTAAATGGCCTCTCCTTAATTTTTTTTTAATCTTACAAAAACTGCTTTAAAAATTGAGGATGGCTGCTTTGAATTGTGAAATATAAGGAAGACATCCAGTGAATTAGCCACAATAGCTAACCTACAGAGATTTTTTTAAATGTTATTTGCAAATATTGTATAACTTTGGGGTTGTTTATAAACACTTGGTTGAAAATAGTCTTTTGTTCTTTCCATTGCTGCAGAAACAGATTGCTCTTAAATGGCCACAACTAAACTGTGGAGTATGCAAATTTTAATGTGAATTCTAAGACTCTTCTGAATCATCTGGACAAAAAAGGACTGATTTTAACATTAATGAGACAAATAAACTGTGTATATCATATTCTTCCCATTCACACTTCTTTCAACACTTATGTTCACTTAATCTTATAAGATTCATAAGAACTGAGACTGAATGGAGGGTGGGCTGGAGCAAAGAAGCATCATTATGCAATTGAGAGTTGTGTGTGTGTATGTGCATGTATGTGTGTGCATGTGTGTTTCTTTCAAAGAATACTGTGACACTCCGTTGCTACCCAGATATTCTGTCATAGACAGATGGATTTCAATACTATCACTGCATAGTTAAATCTGAATTCTATTCACATTGATACAATGTGACTAAAATTAAAAATCAAGAGAGTTCTAGCTTACTTTTCTTTTTAAAATCCTCAACATAAACTCTAACTCTTGTTACTGTGGAAGATATCACAACCTTCCCAATCCTAATTGTCTCCAAAGTCTAAATGGTAAACAAGAACTTGAGGTAATGATTTTAGGTACTGAAAAGAAGACTAGGAGTTCAGGATTCAAGTCCATTGCCCCCGTCTAGTAAGTATGTGACTTTTTTTAAGTCACCCTCTGGGCTTCAAATTCAACCTCTCTTAAATGAAGGAGTTGGACTGTTTCTCTATCATCCCTTCCTGCTTTGACATTCTATTATTCCATATTTCTCCTTTAAGAAAAGGTTTTCTTCATCTGTGAATAAATCAGTCAGTAAACATGAGTATTACAATTTCCTACCCTGAAGTTTGTTCTGAAGAATTGCTATTTACAACACAGAACAGAATGGTAAAAGGGGACTAAATGATCATTTTTAAAGACCTACTATATGTCATACTCTATGCCAAGCATTTTACAAATATT
Source organism: Pseudocheirus occidentalis (assembly GCA_028646575.1). NCBI lineage: Eukaryota > Metazoa > Chordata > Mammalia > Diprotodontia > Pseudocheiridae > Pseudocheirus > Pseudocheirus occidentalis. The sequence continues at coordinate 196,601,484 of CM053599.1, forward strand.
ATCACATTTGAATGGAAATATAATCTCTTATTCATGACATTTCAAAGCAAGGATTAATACTGAAGCAGCACCAAAAACTCCAACAGTAACAATAATAACATATTTAAACATGGTCACTTAAGTTTTGCAAGCATTTCCAGACAGTAAAGGGTAAATGAGTGCTATTTGTAATTAACTGTTCAAATTCTAAAAACAAAACAAACTCCAGACACCTAGAGGGTAATATTGACATGAACAGGGTTAAAGAGACACACATTTATAGACAGTAGACTGAATATATCTTGAGGCTGTTTCTGTGTGGGTGCCCATAATCCCAGTCTGTGCACTAACTCTCTATGACTGCTTTGTGTCAAAGCAAAAGAGTAATTGACATGCTAGTTAACATAGGCTGAAAAATGACCTTGAGTTCCACTTGGTCCTTGGCTCAGCAGGATAAAGGAACTTACCATTGTTCATTCTCTATGAAAAATGGCAATGAAACACTCCTTCAAAACAAACTCAAATGAAATACACATCATTTTCCCTTGAACAAACTGACACATGACTCAGAGTCAGTTTTCTTAGTTTTCAGTGTCCTGAGTGTGTGAGTGCATGTATTTGTGTGTGTATGTGTGTGTGTGTGCAAGGAAGGATTTTCATTTAAGATAATTAAAAAGAAAACTAGAACATTTTAGTTGTAGTAAAGTGCAATTTCGTTCACGTTCATTTTGTTACTAGCTGTGTGACTTTGGGCAAGACACTGATGCTCTCTGAACTTGTTTCTTCAATTACAAAGTCAAAATCACACACATACACAAACATACACATACACTTCAAAGGGTTCTTGTAAGTAAGAATAATATGAGGAAATAAGTGTGAAAGCATTGAGTAAATCATGAATATCTTTTCAAATATATAGTATATTTGTGGAGCTTTGTACATAATTCCTCAGACATTTAATGTGATTTCATATTTAGTGTGATATGGTTTCTTTCTTAAAAAAAAAAGAAACAATTAGCCTGGCAAGCAGCTTTATGACATGAACCAGTATCTGTAGAAAAGAGAAACCATGCTACCATGTTCATTTTTTTTTCAGTTTGCTACAGTAATAGGATCCTGGAAAAGGTTGGAAAGTGAATTCCATACAAACCCAGCAGTTAATCATGTGACCTGAGGTCATTTTTGAATCAATTAATACATCAACAACCACTTCTTAAACACCTACTATGTGTCCAGAAAGCAATTGGTCCTCAGTTTCTTATCTTTCTTGCCTTTAAGATCACTTTTGGCCATGATATCCAAGGTTCTGTGTTATTCTATCATTCAAGGATTGGATCTATACTTGGAAAAAAAATAACAAAATCATGCTGACTGGGATTACTACAAATCTATATAACGTAATGTTAAGTGGACCCTCACTGCAGCAGGGCAGTCCTTTCAGACTCTCTAATCAATTCACTAATCCACTTACTATAACAGATCATTGAAGCTTTCTCATCCAGTTTTAGACCTCTCATAGTTCCCTCTCTCCTAAGAACATTGTCCCATATTTCATTGAAAAAATTGAGATCATTTGCTCCTGGCAATAGCTCCCTCTCCTCCTCTTTTCTTCTTCTTCTGTCACTTAGATGCCTTCAGTTCTTATCTTCTGCTTAACCCCTGGCTCACATGAAAATGTATCCCTTCTCTTTACCATGGCAAGCCCCTTTACATGCATAAGTGATCTCACTCAAGTCTATCTTCTAAAGCACATTGGTCACCTCTAGTATATCTATTCTCTTACTTATCTTCAATCACACTATTTACTGACTGCTTCCCTCAGTTCTATAATCATAGTCATATATCCCTCGTCCTCAAAAAACCAAAAAACCCAACACCTCTCACTTGATCCACCCATCCTCTTTAGCTATCATTCCCTCCATTGTGTGGCTAGCCTCTTTAAAGACATGTAAAATAGACCCTTCCATTTCATTTCCTCTTATTCTCTTTCTAACTTTTTACATTCTGTCTTCCTACCTCATTATCAAATTATCCTCTTTAAAGTTAACCAATGATCTCTTAACCAGCAATTTTATTTTCTAGATTCTTGTCCTCTCTAGGGCCTTTGGCACTATTCATAACCTCTTCAATACTCTCTTCTCTCTAGGTTTTCATGACACTGCCTGACCCGGTTCTCTTGCTACCTGTCAGAACACTGCTCCTCAATTTCCTTCATAGGATTTTCATCTTGGTCATGCCCACTAAATCTATGTCAATCAATGATCTGTCCTGAGCTCTCACATTTTTTTCCTCTACAACATTTCACTTGGTTCTCCTTTTGGACATTCCAAACTTCATGTCTCATAGACATCTTAAACTCAAAATACCCAAAATTGAAATCATCTTTCCCTTCAAACCTCATCTTCAAAGCTGTCTTGTTACTCTTGAGGATACTACAATATTTCCAGCACCCACACTCACAGCCTAGCTGTCATGTTTGGTTCTTCACTCTCTCTGAGCCCCTGATCCAATTAGTTGACAAATCCAGTTCTTTCTACATTCATAACATCTTTTGTTTATTCCCTGTTAACACCTTTGTTACTGACACCATCCTAGTGCATGTCCTCATTGCCTTCTGCCTGAACTATTGCTGAAACCTGTTGGTTGTCCTCCCTGACTCAAGTCTCTACCTAATCCAGTTCAATCCATTCTCCAGTCAGCTGTTAAAATAATCTTCCTAAAACTTGTGTAGAATTGTCTTACTGCATACCCGTATTTTGAGGACAAAATATAAAATCCTCTACCTTTTAAAGGTTCCCAAGACCTAGCCCTTTCTTCATTTTGAGTATTTTTATACTTACTCTCCTCCATATATGTTGCTACCCAATAACACTGTTCTTCTTATTGCTCTTTCTGTTCTTTGGGGGGAAAAAGACTTATTTTATTATTTGTTTATTTATAGGTGATGGCGACGAAATCAGCATCTCTTGACCTACATATTTCTTATCTCATTCCTTATGAGACTGGTCTATATAAGACTCAAACATATCTGATTAAAAGAGACATTTCTAGGCAAACTTCTAGAACACAAATTATATCTATACAGTCATTCAATTGGCAATAGTAAAGAAAATGTAGGCTACCTCTTTGTCTATTTTCCTTTTTTAATTTTTACTTGGTGACAAGTTTTAGGATCAATACTAGTAAGAGCATAGAATGTCACCACAGGTGGGGTTTAAGTAGTGCTGACACCAAAGAGTTTACAATTATTTCTTATTTAATCATCCCAAGATAGAGAAAGGTGGGAATTCATCCTTGGCCCCACTCAGGTATAATAAGTTCTTTCCCAGGATATACTGCAAACTTTCGAGGTGAAATATCATCTTCCTCTGGTCAAACAGTGCTGCTGACCATCACTAGGTAAGAACACAGAAACCCTTTGGCTCTTCTTGTTAGTAGACAGGTGTCATAGCTAATATAAAGACCCCAGCCTTAGCAATGACTCCATTCTTCACCATGATGGGATTATATCCCTGGACAACATGTGGAAACATGCTCACCTTGGAACTTAGTAGAAACAGTACTTGCTCTGCCTGATGTTGCCAAATTTTCTGAGAAAAACAAAAACAGCAGCAACAAAATTGCCTCAGTCTCATATAAACACCAATCACTCTGTTAACAAGTCTTTTGTTACTAGAATTCTATTCAGGACTATAGTTTTAGACATTAAATCTAATTAGAAGTTGAACACAGACTATGTGTGAGTTGCGTTCTAGATATATAAGTTTCCATCTTTATCTCAAGCTACAAAACTAGCACTGAGTGTCAGACCCTTTGGGACAAGACCTCCAGATATTAACCAACCTAAATGGCTCATCTGCTATCCTTGCCTCTTCCACCATCAGCATCCCGGTCATTTGAGAGTGATTGGATTGATGCCAGTTTTCACCATTACAGATTTCTGGAGTCTAGGAGCCCTAGTCAACTAGGAGACTTCCCTCTTACTCTGGATATCAAAAATCATCCTGCTTTCCTAAACATTATGGTCAGTGTCACCACCTACCAAAATAAAAATGATCAAACTTGCAAAAACTTTCCATTCTCTCATCTCTATTTATACACAGAGTACTAACCCCATTACTACAATACTCTATTCTCTTTTGTTCTCCCCTTCTAGTGTGTCCTCTGGGACTCCCAATCCATGGTTAACTAACTTGCCTTCAGCTCATGCCTCTTCCTCTCACATTTTTTTTCCATTTTTTTATTAATTAATTACTTAAATTTTAGTTTTCAACCTTCACTTCCACAAGACTTCGAGTTCCAAATTTTCTCCCTATCTCTCCCCTCCTCACACTTCAAGATGGTATGCACTCTGAATATCGGCTCTCCCAATCTGTCACCATCCCACCTCTCTTATCTCCTTGCCCTTTTATTTACCTGCAGGGCAAAACAGATTTCCACATACCACTGCCTGTGTATCTTACCTCCCAGTTGCACATAAAGGCAACATTTAACATTTGTTTTCAAAACTTTGAGTTCCAAATTTTCTTTGTCCCCCCCTACCCTCATTAAGCAATCAAATATGTGTTATATATGTGTAGTCATACAAAACATTTCCACAATAGTTATGTTGTGAAAGACTAACTATGTTCCCCTCCATCCTATCCCCACCCATTTATTCTATTCACACCTTTGACCCTATCACTCCTCAAAAGTTTTTGCTTCTAATTATTCCCTTTCCCAATCTATCTTCTATTTTAGTATCCCACCCTTATGCCCTTTCCTCCTACTTTATTATAGATAAGAGAGATTTCTTTTTTTTTTTT
>CM053599.1:196606767-196634421 GCA_028646575.1 Pseudocheirus occidentalis
ATTCAATGAGGTGGAGCACTTCCAAGCATTCTTGATGAAAAAAGAAACAGAACTGAATAGAAAGTTTGACATTCAAATACAAGAAGCATGAGAAGGTAAAAAGGGAAAAGAAATCATAAAGAACTTATCAAAGTTAAACTATTTACATGTCTTCATGGAAAAACAATAACTGTAACTTATGAAACTTTTCTCAATATGAGGATAGGTGAAGGGAATATAAATGTATGTTTATGTATACATACACATATATCTATATATGAGGTTATACATGCGTATGAATGCATATGTGAGTGTGTGTATATATGTATACAGGTATACATAGACAGAGGGCACAGTAACAATTGAATAGGAAGGGATGATATTTTAAAAGGTGAAATTGAGAGGTGGGAGAGGAATAGAATGAGAGGAGATAGGGAGAGACAGAATGGGGTTAATGATCTCATATAGAAGAGGCAAGGGATAACTGTTACAATGGAGGGGAAGAACAAGAAGGCAAAAGGGAATGGGTCAACCTTACTCTCATTGATTTTGGCTTAGGGAGAGTTCTTCTTCTTCTCCTTCCTCTCCTCCTTCTCCTTTTCCTCCTCCTCCTCCTCCTTCTCCTCCTTCTCCTCCTCCTCCTCCTTCTTCTCCTTCTCTTCCTCCTCCTATTACTACTACTATTACAACTACTACTACTACTACTACTACTACTACTACTACTACTACTTCTACTACTACTACTACTACTTCTACTACTGCTACTGCTACTACTACTACTGCTACTGCTACTACTACTACTACTATATTTATTTGTGGCTTTGTGCCTTCTAAATCCATTTCATTTCTATTTCTTCATTTAATTTGATGCTGTAAGACTCAAAAAGCTAAGGTGGCTATAAATTCTTTTTGCTTTTTTTTGGAGAGCATAGGGCAGGGCAATTGGAGTAAAGCAACTTGCCCAAGGTCACATGGCTAGTAACTTATTTGTCTGAGGCCAGATTTGAACTCAAGTCCTCCTGACTCCAGGGCCAGTGTTCTATTCACTGTACAACCTTGCTGCCCCTGTGGCTTTAAATTCTATCATTCCCTATTAAAAAAAAGACTTTTTTTGTCTTTTGAAGGTTGTTAATATTTGCCAGCACACAGCTGATTACCTCCTTTGCAACATGAAAAACTTAAGCAGAATGTTTGATGGGGTATACCAAATTCTACATTCAGTCTCCCATCTTTCCTTTGAAATAAAGACGTTATGTTTTATCATGTTTCCTGTGACTCAGATTAGTCATTATAATTAACAAGTTAATCAGAGTTTCATTAGCTTTAGCGATTTTCATTTACATTGTCATACTTATTTTGGATATCATTCTGGTTCTCCTTATTTTGTGTGCTATACAAGAGTTCACACTAATCTTTCTGTGTTTCTCTGAATTGCTAATAATCACATTTTCTTATGATGCTATAATATTTTATTCTATTTTCATATCACACTTTTTTCTTCATACCCATTTTCTTTTACTAAAAGTGTTTCCAACATGTAAAAAGGCAAGAAAATTTCAGGAAAGAATTAAAAGAAAGAAAAATACAGAGTAGTTCATAAGCATCAAAGAGTTGGATATATCCTTCAAAGCTATCGAGTCCAACTCCCTTTGTTTACTGAAGAAAACAAAGACAACTCACAAGGACATGTAGCTGGTTAGACTTAGAGTCTGAAATTGAACCTTTGTGTTCCTGCCTCCCAATCTAAGATTCTTCTACTTTTTCCCATCATCTTTTCATGATATACTGTACTATAGAACTGCTTACATACACATAGCAAATTTCCAGTAAGCTTATCCTACTATTTCCCACTCTAGGGAAAATTTTGTCCCTGAGGGAAGGAAACAAACATATGAAAAAATACAAGTTTTCCCACAACAATGCCATAGATAAATAACAAGTGCTAAGAAGAGAGCAAACATGCAAAGGACAAAACTGACTATATGGCTTACAATTTATAGCTACTGTTGATGAACTCCCTTGGTATTGTGACATAATTGATCAAAATAATGCTTAGGGTCTCCTCATTATGGATTCATTTGCTATTCATTAAAATATCACGGCCCATAATGACTTCATTTGGTATTCAGGGATGTCATATGGTCCTCCATAGGTGTTCATGGACACTTAAAATAAATTGCTCCTTGCCTCTTTTTGATGACACTTTAATGCAAAATACATTTGCACTAACACAGTAGCTACCAATCCACCTGGTGCCAGAGGGACAGATATTTTTCCATAGCATCTGGAATATTAAAATAAAGAGCCTTCTTGTTCCCTGAAAACATAGTCTGAGAAAGTAGAAGAGGGAAAAGAGATAGAGGGGCATGCACAGCACTTTAATTATAATTATTTTTGATGAGTTTGACCCAAACATTAATAAAATAATTATTTTCATAAGCAGAAATACATATGCACAAAATTTAGTTATTATTTTTGAATGAAATTTGGTTATTATTTTATTTATAATTATAAATTCTACAAATCATTGGCTTGAAAACATTATATATTTTTAAAAATATTTTTCCAATGATAAAATGTATTGTCAATTAGTTACACGCCATTTCTAATTGTGGCTTATTTTTTGAATATCCAGTATGAATATCTATAGTGGTGATACTATATTTTTTCTCCAAAAACATCTTAAATCACTTAAAAATTCTTAGAAGATTTTGTACACCTCTCATTGTTCCTATTATGAAACAAAAGTTCTAATTTGTTTCCCTTTCTTTCTCTTAGGTGTAGAAAAGGTTCTGAAAGTCAATGTTCTTCCCTCCATAACCTAATTACCTAGTTGAGTTGTGAAAATAAAATGAGATAAATGAAACATGATTTCCTCATTTAAATATCCTTTAAAAACTGAGGCATTATTGATACCAATTAGGATAAACTTGAGGAATACAGTCACTGGATATAATTTTTAAATATATTATTCCAAATCCAATTGTAATCAATGAAGAGAACAGTTAAATAAATTTAAGTAGAAATACATAAAACCAAAAATCAGATCCCTTAACTTACTGACCATTTGCTTTAAAATTGTGTAGTAACTTTAATATAGTCTTAAAATGTTCTCTTCGCTTCTTCCCTTATTTTTTATTCTATCAGTTTTGTTGGTGCTAACATGCATTATATAAACAGATATATATATATATATATATATATATGTGTGTGTGTGTGTGTGTGCATGTATCTATATATGACATCTTTATATGTGTATATCTGTATCATATATTATAAATAAAAGCTCAACCCTTTATCTTTCTGACTTCAAGGTCAATTCTCTACCCTGCTTCCTAAGTTATAGATGGCAAGTCACTTAACCTTTCAATATCCTAGACACATCTCTATGTTTATAAGTTGATTTTGTACTAACTTCAGCTGGTAAATAACTTGTCCCCAAAGAAGCCCCCTATGTTGGTGAAACCGCAGGTGCAGTGAAAGGCATGTATGTGTGTATATGTCTCTCTGTGTGTACATATGGTTCTCTGTGTGTGTCTGGCTGTTTGTATGTGGCTGTGTGTGGTTGTGTGTGTATGCATGTCTGTGTGTGTATATCAACGTGATCCATGTGAAAGATAAAGAGGAGACATAAGTATTGAAGTCTCCCACCATTGTGCTGGCTTCATGGTAGCTTTCTTGAATGGAGAGATTAACAGTTCTTGTAACATGACTTTAAAGTTTTCATTTCTCATAGATTGTTACCTGATACTCTAAATAGCTTGTCTAGTCTACAGACAATAAATAAATTTGAGCTAACACAGTATTTTAGCCATGAGTCTACCCTCCTTCTTGTAAAGATATCTTTTAAGTCAATCATAGAGATGGGTCTACAAATAATCTCTTTCTGATACCTTTCTGATCTACCCCTTTGATTCCTTCTGTCTTTGCATCTCTGTCTCTTTGTCTTACTCTCTATCTCTATATATACAAACTGTAACTAGACCTAGATCAAGATAAATCTTTGTGTGATATCTATAAAACATGCATATGTATAGTGACATATATATCTACATAAAGACCTAGACATAGATGTGAATATGGATATATAGATGGTGTACATAGATAATTTTCCTTTCTTCATTACATTAAAGAAAAAAACATTACCATATGCTTTAAGCATATGTAGTGAAGCACCTGAATGTCTTTGTCCTTCACTTTTTGGGGGGGGGGAGGGAGGAAGGAGGTTAGACAATCAAAGCTAAATGACTTACCCAAGGTAACAAAGATAGTAAGTGTCAAGTGTCTGAATCTGAAGTTGTACTCAGCTCCTCCTGACTCCAGGGGCGGTGATCTATTCACTGCTCCACTTAGCTCCCTGCCCCTTGTCCTTCACTTTCTACCCTATTTATCCAGTTAGGCTATGGTGATAAACTTAAATGATGTATTTAAAATCATTTTGTCACTTCAAAATATTTTTAAACTCAGAAGTACTATTGTTACCAGTTAGGGCAAAGTTGATATGTAAAGGTGCTTGGTATAATTTTTGATATTCTAAACTCAATAATACTCAATAAAAATGCTAAATTAAATGCATGATAATTTAGATGGTTACACATTAAAGCATAAATTGCTAAAAAGTGTAGGTAGTAATATCAAGATAGTTCTATACACATATAAAGATTGAGACGCAGAAATAAATATATAAATTGACATAGAGATATAAACATATACATATGCATACATAAGAAGCAGGACACCTGAAGGGACAGACAAGAAGTAGCGGGTCCCAGGAAAATAAAAGTATCATCATCTTTACCACAACCTCTCCAACACTGATGGATTCAACCCTGGAGTCTGAATTCAAGCACCCAAGGAATGACCGGGCTTGCTTTCATAGAACTTACGGCCATCAGTGAGAAGAGAAATCGTTGTGGATGAATCCACCTTCATCACCCAAACCAGCAAGGACTGCTTTCCAATTGCCCAGGCAGATACGCCTAAGAGTACTTTGAGTGTCAGCATACACAAGAATACTTCCTCCTGCCAGTCCAACCCTCACAGTTATCGTTTGGGGAACATCACTTAATGAGGAGGAGGAGGAGGAGGAAGAGGAGGAGGAGAATGAGAATAATGATGACAGCAGCTAACAGTGACAAAGTATCTGCTATGTGTCAGGCATTGTCCTGTGTCTTATAATTATTATCTCATTTAATTCTCACAACAATCCTTGGTCAGTTCTATTACACTCATTTTACCAATGCGGAAACTAAGGGAGTAAAAGATTAAGTGACTTACCAAGGTCACAAAAAGTGTTTGAGGCTAGATTTGAAATCAGGACTTCTTCACACCAGGCTCAGCATGCTATACACTGTACCGCCAAGTTTGCCTTTTCAACAAATGTCAATCAACCACCATTCACAAGGCAGGAATGTCAACTTAGCTGAAGCAACAAGACCCTGAAACATAAGAAGCAGCCTGTACCAGAGAATTAAAACTTTATCTCTATATTGACCACTTTCTTCCCCCAGACCCTAATGTAAATACACAATGTCCTTGAACCCAAGAGCCTTGTGAGTAGCAGTCTTTCCAGAAGAGTGCCCACATCCATCACATAGGAATTAAAACATTTGGAGATGCAGCCTTACTACTGCTCCTGCAGGTGTCACAGCTACAGTTACTGAATACCCTTAAAACATTCATGCCATCAAAGTCGTTGGCACTGTCAAATTGTCAAACATCAGAAACTGATGTTTTTCTCATTTAAAATTACATTAAAGAAGAAACATTACCATCTGTTTTGTCACTGAATCCAAAGGATTCTGGGACCTCTCTATCTGTCTTGCAGCTGAAACCTTCCATATGTGTTGTATCTCACATCTAAACAAGAACTTTTTGAGAGCAGGGATTGTTTTGCTTTGTTATTTGTGTCCCCAGACCTTAGAACAGAGTTTTGTATATAGTAGGTGCTTAATAAATACTTATTTTTCAGTCTTGCATACATATCGATAGATAGATACATACATAGATCTACATCCAAATTTATGCAGAAATAGAAATAGATTAGATAGATAGATAGATAGATAGATAGATAGATAGATAGATAGATGGATGGATGGATAGATGATAGATGGATAGATGGTGGATAGATGGATAGATGGATGGATGAATGGATGGATGGATGGATATCCTTTGGAAACTCATCTCTACAATTAACTTCAAAGAAATTTACAAGGAAGAGGGAAAATACATATATATCTATATAACTGAAGTATTATTAATACCAATGGTAACATTATGTAGATATATTGTAATGGAAACATTATCTATACATAACCATATATGCATATAGGTATGTATATACATACATATATGTATATGTATATACATATATGGGTAAAGGCCAAATCTATAATTTCATTGATAGAATGAGGCACCCAGTGAACATCTTCCTCTATCAATAGATATTAGTACCTTCTACAAAATTTATATTATTAGAGATTTGTTTAGAACCCTGCAAGGTTAAGTGATATGCCCCGGGTCACTGCTACGTCATTCAGTAGATAGAGTGCTGAATCTAGAGTAAGGAATACCTGAATCCAAATCTAAGTTCAACTATTTACTCATGTGACCCTAGGCAAGTCACTTAAAAGTCTATATGCCTCAGTCTCCCATTTGTAAAATAGGGTTAATAGATAGCATCCAGATGCCAAGGTTGCTGTGAGGATTTAATATTTGTAGAGCACTTTACACACAAAGGTCTAAACAAATGCTAGCTATTACTATTGCTGTCATTATGATTATTGTTTATCATTTATCCATCACCATATAACTAAATTCATTCAACCAAGAAAAATTGGACATATCCTGATTTGTATATTATAATGAAAATCTCAGTGTTGACTAGCAAAATACCAGCAGTTATTTTATTATTTAAATACTTTATTGTTTTGAATAACACTTCATATACGTGAACAGGTATGTATTCACATGTAATAACATATGTGAATTGCAGGACAAGATTCTGAAAAAAAATTCCTCACATCATATATTCTTGGAGCAAAAGTTTAGAACGTTGTTTTTTAAATACCACATCATATTTATATGACTCTGGAAGCAGGCAGATTTCTAGGTAACAGAGCAAAGACAGGACCTCTCCACTCACTAGAAACAAATTCTATTCTGCATGCTTCTGCTATCCACTTGCACAGACCAAGGGAGCAATCGGTGTTATAAGTATTGTCTGCTTGGGTGCCACACCACAGGCCTTTCTCTCCTGTTGAGCATAATTGAACCTCATTTGATGGGCAAAGTGGGGATACAACACAGTGATCCTTTGGGGACTCATCTCTACAATTAACTTCAAAGATAGCTTTGTAAGGAGGAGGGTGAATCCATGGCAAAGGAACTGGGTCAGTTCAAGTTGTTCATTTGCAGAGTAGGTAAAATATTTAAAGTACCAAGTACCATCCTACCAGAATTAAATGAATTCTCCATCCCTAAAAAAAAATATTCAATGCCTTGTATCTTCCTCTTTGATAAGTTTTCTATGAAATAAGCAGAACAATAAGGAGACTTAAGTACTAGTCATGGCATACCTAGAAAAACATATTCTAGTTTTTCAAAATACTTTAAACACATGCTCTTTTGTAAGCACAAAGAGGTCTGATTTCCTCATTCCGCAGTAACAATTCTAATTTTTAGCTCCTTAAATTCAGTATAAATTTAGTAATATTTTTTACTATGAGGAAGTTAATTTCTTGCCTATTTACTATCTTTATCATTCCTAGGTTAAAGATCAATATTGCTTGAAAAATTTCCTCTCTACTCTAACCCCATCCAATTGAGTATCCTTCATTGTTTTAGATAAATAAGTGCAATAAATAAATCTTTAACAAGTTTATCATCTCTCTCTCCCCAGTCCACAGTTAGAGATTATTAAGTGCCCTTTCTATCTCTCTGTCTCTGTCTCTCTCTGTCTCTCTCTGTCTGGCTGTCTGTGTCTGTGTCTGTCTGTCTCTCACTCTCTCTCCCCCGTTTCTCTATGTCCCTATAAACTTTCAAGTGAATCTGTCTCTTCTATCTTAATTTAAAACAAAGGTTTATTAATGCAATACAAAATTATATCATATCTCTAAGATTTCTTCTGGTAGCACTTATTACCCATGTGACTTAGGGCAAGTTATTTAAATTCGCCAGACATCAGCATCTTCATAAAATGGAGCCCCTGAGTTACCTTCTAACTCTAGATCCATGACTCCATGATCTTTGGTTACCTTTGTAACCTCGTATAAGTTCCTTAATATCTCCAGGTTTCACTTTCCTCATCTCTAAAAGAATGAGTGTTAGCCAAATGCATCTAAAATTCCTTTCATTTGTAAATGCATGACTTTGTGATCCTACTCTCAAAACACATTAGTTAAAACTAACATACAAAAGCACTATAACATGATTATCATCATTATCGTCACCATCATCAATCAGATCAAGCATTTCTATAACTTTTTTAGGACTGCACAACATATTAATTACATTTTATCTTCACAGCAAAACTGGGAAGTTAGTGCTATTATTATCGCCATTTTACAAATGAGGGGAATGAGCCAGAGAGAAGTGAAGTGACTTATACAACTACACAACTATTAGTCTGAAGTGGCATTTCAACGCAGATCTTTCTGACTTTAGGATTAGAACACTTTCCATTGCACCAGCTTTACCATATTGTTAGATTGTCCCAATTGACAAATGGTCAAAGTATTTGAACGGGCAGTTTTCCATTGAAGAAATCAAAACAATTTATAGTAGTATGAAAAATGCTCTAAGTCATTACTGATTAGAGAAATCCAAATTAAAACAATCTTGAGATATCGTTTTACACCTACCAGATTGACTAAAATGACTGAAGGAGTAAGAAACAAACATTGGAGGGAATGTGGAAAAATTGGAATACTCATTCATTCTGGGTGAAATTAACCCAACAATTTTGTGTTATCCTGATTGTATTTACACAATACTTGAATTGGTTTTTTTTCTGGCTTCTTGAAATATTTTCTCCTTGACCTGGGAAGGAGTTTTCCTTTTGGGATCTCTTTCAAGAGGTTATTGGTGGGTTCTTATAATTTCCATTTTACCCTCTGGTTCTAAAATATCAGAGTAGTTTTCCTTGATAATTTCTTGAAAGATGATGTCTGGGCTCTTATTTTAATCATGGCTTTCAGGTTGATCAATCATTTTTAAATTATCTCTCTTGGGTCTATTTTCCAGGTCAGTGGTTGTCCAATGAGATATTTCATGCTGTCTTCTTTTTTTTTCATTATTTTGATTCATTTTCATAATTTCTTGATTTCTTATGAAGTCTTTCACTGACTCCATTCTAATTTTGAAGGAATTATTTTCTTCAGTGAGCTTTTGGACCTCCTTTTCCATTTGACAATTCTTCTTTTTAAGACAGTCTTCTCATTGGCTTTTTGGACCTCTTTTGCCATTTGGGTTAGTCTTTTTTTAAGGTGTTATTTCCTTTACTATATTTCTGGGTCTCATTTAACAGACTGTTGATTTGTTTTTATTATTTTCTTACATCACTCTCATTTCTCTTCCCAATTTCCCTTTTACTTCTCTTACTTTTCAAAATTCTTTTTGAGTTCTTCCATGACCCATGAATAATTTATATTTTTTCTTGGAGGCTTTTGTTGTAGTTTTGACTTTGTTGTCTTCTTCTGGTTGTATGTTTTGTTCTTCTTTTCAACAAAGTAGGATTCTATCAACTGACTTTTTTTTTACACTGTTTATTCATCTTCACAGCCAAATATTTGCTTTCCTAAATCCCTGTCAAGGCAAGATTCTGCTTCCATTGATCATGGGGATGACAGTGGGGGTGGGTAGAAGTGTACCATCCCAGACTTCTGGAGTTTTGTATCAGTCACTGGATCCCACATTGTCTGTGAAGGAGTACCAGAAGCAACAGTTACTGCAGTCACCTCTGCTAGCCTGGGACACTCCTCTTTCACCCAGGTCCCACAGAGATCCCTCATTGACGTTTCATGTTATTCTTGGTGTTTGTTGGTTGAAAAGTCTGGAAATCACTATAGCTGCCAGGCCTACTTGGGCCTCATTGTCCTGGTATAGGCCATGTCTGACTGCACTCTCCTCCTAACTCAGTGTGATATACCCTTTCTGTCATCTTCCAGGCTGCTGGGTTGGAGATGTGTTTCACTCCATCATTTTGTGGGGTTTGCCACTCTAGAATTTGTTTAGAGTCATTTTTACAGGTATTCTGAAAGGTTTGGTGGTGAGCTCATGCAAGTCCCTGCTTTTACTCTGCCATCTTGACTCCCCACCTCTGACCCAACCATATTAGAGAGCAATCTGGAATTATGCCCAAAGAGTTATTAAACTGTCTATATCCTTTGGTCCAGATCTATTTCCAAAGGGAAAAAGAAAAAGAACACAGATGTTTAACATGTTCATGGCAGCTCTCTTTTTGGTGACAAAGAACTGGAAATTGAAAGAATGCTGATCAATTAGGGAATGGCCGAACAAGTTGTGATATATAGTTGTAATGGAATACTACTGTGCCCTATGAAATGATGAGCTCAAAAATATTAGAAAAATTTGGAAAGGCTTGCCAAAAATAAATAAGGGTAAAAGGAGGAAAACCTAGAGAATATTGTTTACAGAAATAGCAATATTGTTTTAAGAATGACTGTGAGAGAATAAATCATTTTAATTATCATAAATACCCAAATTAATTATAAAGGACATATGAAGAAAAACACCATGTGCATCCAGAGAAAGAACTGGTAAGTAGAAGTTTATCCAGAATACTTTTACACATATATATGCATATATACATATGTGTGTATGTATGTACATTTGTGTCTAATGAGGATCATCTCTATGGTATTGAGGAGAATAGAAAAAATTTTTAAAAAGGAAATTTATATCATAATTTTATTATAGAATTAAAAGAAATAGCAGGTTGTACATAGCAGATTTGCAGTTTTGTACACAATTATCATTTTAATTATATAATTTTTTTAAATGCTTGTTTTATTCAATTAAAAATGAATGAATGAATGAACGAACATTGTTTTATTGTAAAGGTGGATTATATGAGGTGTTCAGGGAAGACTAAGATCTCTGATGAAGAGGGCTTGCAAAAAATCTTTTCAAGGCTATTCACCCACTTTTGGTGTTTACCTGTCACTCAACTCCTACCTGTGACTCCAAGAAGCTATAGCATGGGCAGCAGCCATATCCTGGTAAAACTCTCTTGCAAGACAGGTTAAACCAGGCTGAAGGTAGCCAATAGGCCTCAGTCCCTTCAATGTGTTGGGGGATAACTATTCCAAGCATGGGAAAACTTCTCCTGGCAGAATAAGAGGGCAAGAATAACTTGTTCCAATGGCCACAACAGTGACTGAAACAGGCACTGTAGAGGACTTATAGCTCAAGTAAGCATAGGAGATGCCAAGGTCATCCACTACATCCCAGGCCTTCACCAGTTGTTCTGACATGTTTTGTCTTGCCATTGAACTGTGAAAACTCTGGAAGAGAGAGTGAGACTGTGCAACCCTGTCCCATTTAAATTCAGCTCATGGGAGAATCAAGATATCATGTATGACTGGTCTTCTTAGAAAATGAAGGACAACAACAAGATTGTAATACTAGCATTTTATCTCACATATGATCAAGATTAATTTTCAAAACCCACTCCTGAACTTTTTCTTGATTTTACCATTACCTAATTGCTCCCCACTTGATAACCAATTCTGTCCTCTAATTAAATGAGGGAAAGTTTTAGGATATGCATTGCTAGAGGAAATAGAAACATCATCCCTTTGTATGGAGCCAAGCAGAGCACTAAAACAAATAATCAGACTTACTAATAAATACCTTTTGATTACATGACATTCATAATGGTGTTAGTAGTTTTCTCAAAATATTGTGGATAAATAATAAATAGAAAATATATTGACATATACGAATGTGCATGAACATCTAGGATGATCTAAACACGTAGTACATACATGAAACAACTTTCACGGATTCATTATTTGTAGTAAAACAGATGTGGTTTACTGAATAAATGTTTGTTGTGTCGCTGACTGATACTAACATAGATTTATACTAGAATTTTGCTTACTGTTATTTTCACAGAATATCAGAGTTGGGAGAGTTTTACATATTATCTGATCTTATCTATATGTGAATGAAAATAATCTCAATATGGGGTGGAGCCAAGATTGCAGAGTAGAAGCACAAACTTGGCATGGACTCTGGCTCCAAACAATTGCAATACCTGTGAAAAAAATGACTCTAAAATTTTTCAGAGCTAGAGAATCCACAAAGTGACAGAGAGAAACAAATCTCCCACTGAAGACATCCCAGCAGGCAAAAAGGCAAGGTCTATTGCAGCATGCTGAAAGCTGAGTACAGTCCCAGAAGAGACCCATGGTTCCAGCCCCAGGGCAGCCCTGAGCAGCAGCAACCAGAGCAGACTTCAGGAGAGTGAATAACCAGAAGCTGTGGTAGCTTCCAGACTTCTCAACTCATAAATGCCAAAGTAAAAGGTCAATGTGGAACTCTATTGGAATAGAGGTGGATGGAAGAGCATGGTCTGGCTCCTGCCCCTGGGACCAGAAGTGGCAGAAGCTTGGAAGCTGTACCCATGTGACTGCCTTGGGTGCTCCTCTTGTGCAGATTGTAGGGGGACAAAGCAACCATTAAGAGGGTAATTGATGTTGCTTTTACCTGCTTGGATCTTGTTCGCCATCTTAGCTGGTGGCACTGGAGTGTGAGACCAGTGAGTTAGAGCTTGAGGGGTCTGTAGAGATGGCACCCTACAAATAGCTCCAGCAGCTGCAAAAAAACCAGCAATTCGGGACAAAGATTTCTCAATTCTGGATGCAGAGTTCTACCATGGCAAAAAAAAAAAACAAACCCTCAAAAGTAATCAACTGGCAAAATGAGCAAGCACAGGAAGCACAAACAGACCATAGTATCCTTTTGGGGGGACAAAAAGGATCAAGGCATGGAGTGGAAGGAAAACAAAGAAGTCAGAACCACTGCATCAAAAGCCTCCAAGCAAAATATGAACTGAATACAGGACATGGAGGAGCTCAAGAAGAATTTTGAAAATTGAGTAAGAGAACTGGATGAAAAAAATGGGAAGAGAAATGAGAATGATGCAGGAAAATCATGTAAAGCAAGTCAACAGCTGCCTAAAGAAGATCCAAAAATGCACTAATGAAAATTACACCTTAAAAATAGACTAACTCAAATGGTAAAAGACGTCCCAAAAGCTAATGAGGTGAGGAATGCCTTAAAAAGCAGAATTTGCCAGATGGAAAAAAAATTCAAAAAGTCACTGAAGAGAATAACTCCTTCAAAATTTGATTGGAGCAAATATAAGCTAATGAATTTATGAAAAAACAAGATACCATAAACGGATCCAAACAAATAAAAAATAGAAGGCAATGTAGAATATCTCCTTGGAAAAAACACTAATGTGGAAAATAGATCCAGAAGAGATAATGTAAACATTAATGGATTGCCTGAAAGCCATGGTCAAAAAGAGAACCTAGACACCATTGTTGAAGAAATTCTCAAGCAAAATTGCCCTTATATTCCAGAACCAGAAGGCAAAATAGAAATTGAAAGAATTCACTGATTGCCACTTGAAAAAGTTCCCAAAAAGAAAACTTCTGGGTATATTATATCCAAATTCAAGAATTCCCAAGTCAAGGAGACAATACTGCAAGCAGTCAGGAAGAAATAGTTTGAGTACTGTGGAAACACAATCAGGATAACACAAAACCTAGCATTTTCTACATTAAGAGATTGAAGGGCTTGGAATATGATATTCCAGAAATCAAAGGAGCTAGGATTAAACCAAGAATCACCTACCCAGCAATGAGTATAATGCAGTGGTTCTCAACCCTCCTAATACAGTTCCACATCTTGTGGTGACCCCCAACCATAAAATTATTTTTGTTGCTACTTCATAACTGTAATTTTGCTACTGTTATGTATCATAATGTGAATATCTGATATGCCAGATGTATTTTCGTTGTTACAAATTGTACACAGGTTGAGAACCACTAGATAATTCTTCATGGGAAAACATGGTCATTCAATGAAATAGAGGATTTTCAAGCATTCTTGATGAAAAAAACCTGAGCTGAACAGAAAATTTGACTTTCAAATACAAGAAGCAAGAGAAGCATGAGAAGGTAAACAGGAAAAAGAAATCATAAGGAACTTATTAAAGTTGAACTATTCATATTCCTACATGGAAAAAATAATAATTGTACCTCATAAGACTTTTCTCAGTATGAGGCTAGTTGAATGGAATACACACACACACATCTCTGTGTATGTGTGTGTGTGTATGTATATATATATATATGGGTGTAGGTGCATATAAATATATATGTGAGTGTGGGCATATGTGTATGTATATGTGTGTATATATGTATATGTTCATGTATACCCAGAGGGCACAGGATGAGTTGAATATGAAGGGATGCTATCTAAAAAATAAAAGTAAGAGGTGAAAGAGGAATTTATTGGGAGAAGGAGAAAGAGAAATAGATTAGGGTAAATTATCTCCTATTAAAGAGGGAAGAGAAAACTGTTACAATGGAAGGGAAGAAAAGGAAGGTGAAAGGAAATGGGACAACTTACTCTCATTGAATTTGGCTTAAGGAGGGAATAACATGCACACTCAATTGAGTATCTTATCCTAGAGGAAAATAGGGGTTAGGGGATAAGAGGGGGGATGATAGAAGGGAGGGCAGATTGTGGGAGAGGGTAGTTTGAAGCAAACATTTTTGAAAAGGGATAGGGTCAAAGTGGAAAATAGAATAAATGGGGGGGTGAGATGGGATAGAGGGAAATATATCTTTCACAATATAACAGTTATGGAAATGATTTGGGTAACTATACATGTACAATCTTTACTGAATTGTTTGTCTTCCCTGTGGGGGCAGGTGAAGAGGGAATAATGGAAAAAAATCTGAAACTCAAAGTTTTATACACAAATGTTTAGAAAAAAATTGTTTTCTACATGCAACTGGGAAAAATGATATACAGTCACTGGGACATAGAAAGACATCATGCCCTAGTAGAAAGTTGGTGGGGGGTGATGGGGGAAGATATAAAAGAAGACATATTGAGGGAAGAGGTATTCAGTAGGCTTGTGATTTTCAGGTAGGGGTTAGGGGAAAGATGGGGAGAAAAATGTAACTCAAAATTTTGTGGAAATGAATGTTGAAAACTAAAAATTAATTCATTAATTTAAAAAAAGAATAATCTCTATGGCACACCCAATAAGTGGGTAACTTGTAACCCAACAAATTATCTAGCTTTTGCTTGAAGACCTTCAATAATGGGGGGGTGGCAGTGAGGTTACATCTTGGAGTAATTCATTCTATTTTGAGATAATTCTAATTATTATGGAATTCCAAAAGACATGTAGTCCATACAGGTTCCTTCCATACATATATAGAGGGAGTATAAAGGAATTCAGCCCTTAGTTTGACTGATTCTCAGTCTCATTATAGTTGGAACACCTCTAAGTTGGAGTCACCTTGTGGTACAGGTAGGTATTGCATACACCGTCCATGATTGCCTGTGTATATCAAGTGGCTTTTTGGGTGAGATGTGAACATGAGATCATGGAGACAATGCTGAAAGAAACTTTCAAGACAACTTATGGTATCTCTCTAATTTCACATATGAGTGAACTGAAGCCCAGGATTGAAGTAATTTGCCCAAGATCACATAGTAGCAATTGACAGAGAAGACCCATGATTTGAACCTCAAACTTTTGACTCCAAATCCATTCTTCCCTTTTTATTAAATTCTTACAGGTTGTTATTCTTGCTTTTGTGACTTAGATTATGTCTATTGGATACAAAACATCTAGCTGTTTGAAAATATATAAATAATTCACCAAACTTCTTACCTTTGATGCAAATACTACATATCTTGTTAGTATGCCTTTAATCTCTCTGTGAAATAGACAAAAAAAATTGAAACAGAGATGCTTTGCTAGAAGGTCCCTTATAGGTCATTTAGCCCACCACCTCTTATACAGATGAGGGGCTTAAGGCTTAAAGAAGATGAATGATTTAGGATACTAAATATAGTATTGGAACATATTTGATGATGATGATGATGATGATGATGATGATGATGATGATGATAATGATGATGATGATGATGATGATGATAATGATGATGATGATGATGTGGAACTGTAGGGTTGGCAAAATGATACAAATACACTATATAATTTGGTTCTCACAAGGATCCAGTAAGAAATATGACATTATCTGCATTTTCCAGATGATGAAACTGAGGCTAAAAAGTGAAGTGACTTGCACAGCATCACACAAGTAGATAATTTCTGAGCAAATCTGTATCTGGAACATGGGTCCTTCTCTTTCCTAGTATAGGCTTTTTACTACTAAGATACATAGACTCCCTTGATGACAGAAAATGAAGCTAAGTAATAAGTCCCAGATCATGCAGGTAATAAGTATCAGAGGTAGAGAATTCAAAGTTATATACTCTAATTCCAAAATCATACTTCTTCCCTGTACCAGGCTTTCTTCTTCCCTAAAATTGTACCTGTGAATATTTTTGTAGTATTCTATCAGTTTTCTCAAGTGAGGTAGATAAATAATAAACAGAAATTATGTTCACATATATGCATATACATGAAAATCCAGGATAACCACATAGCACTTCCATGCAACCATTTATTTTGTACTTAGGAAGAAACATTCAAAAGAATGTCTCTAAGTACATGATGCAGCTAGGATCTTGTGTTCATTTCATGGCAATTATACACAAAAGTCTTCAGTATCTTTTTCTATTTTTATTTTTACTATAAACTCATTTATTTGAATTTTAGTTACCTCAAAAAATTGTTGTCATATAAGGCAACAAGTGGAGGAAAAGGAATTTGTAGCTACTGTTGCTCTAAACCAAGAGCATAAATTTAGAAGAGTATGCTACTTTGGGGAAACGACTTTTCTGGCCTCAATTTTCTTAAGTATGAAACAAAGAAATTTGATTATTTCATTTCTGTCATTTATTATGTAGCCATGAGTAAGTCACTTTGTATATCTTGCATCTCAGGTTTCCTACCTAAAACATGAAGTGGCTGGAATCTCTGATTTCGAAGATCCCTTTCAGATTGAAATCTGTGATCCTTTGATCCAGCATCTCTAAAGTTCTTTCTGATTCTAAATCACAACATCTACACAAGATCCTATGAGATTGTGATATTCAGTAAGAAGCTAACCTAATATGTATGCTACCATAAAACTAGAAAGAGTAACAGTGATATTACAGGGCAAAAAAAAAAATTCCTGTAACCAAGATTAAGTGGCAATAGTGTGAATTGTACGGCATTACCACATTGCAAATATGGCTTGCCACCCCGTAGATTTGAGGACCCCCCAAACCACCTCACAATGCTTTATCTTCCAGAGAGTTCATTTTTTATTATCCCCTAGCTCTCTTAATCCATAGACATCCATTTGACATTTATGTCGCTATTACTAATTTGGCAGTGAGATTAGTGCTCCTGTTAGCATAGCATTGAGGCTCTAGTGTGCAAAATCACTGCTGGCTTGTTAGGACTTACGTACAGGACACATGCATGATGGAGACGCTCCTATTTGATGGATGAGCAAGCAGAAAGACAGGCATACTGTCCCTCTCCATTCAGCCTTCAACTAATTGGCTCATTACTATCCTTATATAGAGCAAACAATAAAGCCATTAAAATGGATATAGGGTGATTATTATTATTATTATTATTATTATTATTATTATTGTTATTATTATTATTATTAAATTTTCCTTTCAGACCTGTGCTACTAGCTACATTCCCAAATTTTTGTAGTGATTTATTCATATAGAGTATATTTTAGGATGATTTACCAAAATGCTTAAACTGTTATCCCCTCCTGAAAGCAATATTACAATTGCTTATGTTCCTTAGCAATGTTTCAGTAAAACTGAATGATCTTTTCAATAATATTCAGCAAAGGGCTCTCTCGAGATCTGACTAGATGCCTTTTAGCTAAGTTGTGTATAAAGTGAAAATTCTGTACATTTGGAGGCAATTTTCCCATCGGCTCTTATTTTAATGTAGGAAATGCATTCTTATAGGCTGTCAGGAGACCATGACCTGAAGCAGACTCTATCCTTCTCCCGTCCTAGGTTTAGAATGGCTGGTAAACATTATTAAGTAGCACAAGCCATAAGTGTTAATCTCCAGTCCCTTACACCCTGTCCTGGACATTTAAACATCATCAGAATGATCACCTACATCTTTATCTGAACATATCTGCCTCACTTTTCAGTGCATTATTTTTCCCTTGGCAAATGGAAATCCTGTGTTTTCAGATATATATAGTTGGCCTTGGGGGTTCTGGGTTTTTTTTTCTGTGATAGGCAGACTCCTAGAAATTGAGGACAAGAGGAAAACTTATCTTACTGGAATAAAAATACCCAGAGCTTTCTACAACAGGCTTCCCCAGAAAGTTTTGTGCTGGAGAAAAAAATACAGGGAATTTGCTGCATTTCCTTTAAATTGAATGTGTACCAGAAATGTTAGAAAGACGGCTGAAACATACGTTTTCAACTTGGGGGAGATTTATTTTTTCTGTTTTGTTCTCCAAAACTGAGCCATAGAATATGAAAAGAAGGGCCAGAAGATACCAAAATAACATAAATGATAGATTGTAGGAGAGAAGTGTTTTCTTTGAAGAGTCTATTACTCACTATGCCACTTTTGTTGGAAGCGCAGTCAGAAGAGTCATGAATAATTGCACAACATTTTGTTTTATGTATACTTTCCTTACAACCACCCTGTGAATTAGTTTTTAGGCCCATTTTACAGATGGGAAAACTAAAGTGGCAAAGCCAAGGTTTCAAATCATATATTTGAAATCATCATTCACTGTTCTCCACATTGTTATGCAGGCTCCCATATTCATGTATACCATGGAAACTCTTGATTTTTCTGTTTAATATTTAGTTATGTCAGATTCTGCTGTGCACCTGTAATTTCATTAGTATAGAGAAATTCCAGATAAGAGAACCCTCTCTACCAATACAGGTTGGTATTTTTTTATGCAATTCCATTTTAGAAACTTGCCCAGTGTACCGAGGTTGTGTCTGGCTCAGAGTTACGCAGCCAGTATGTGTGAGAAGCACAACTTGAACCCAGGCCTCCTTGATGCCAGCTCCATATCACCACTTACTTAATTCTATCTGGGAGGTCTCCTGACTGGGCAAGCCTCTCTAAGTCTCAGCAGTTGGACAATGCAGAGTTTGCCCCAATTCATAACATAACAAGTCAAGTAATTGAGAATTGTCTGAGCACTAATCCTCAACCTTGGACTATCTAATCAGCTGCTTGCATCAGTTAACATTACTGTTACCCTGGACTCATTACCTAATAGTGAACACATTATCATCCTTTTCTACCTTCCCTATCCTGGTAATACTGAATTGTCAACTCCTGAATAGCAAACCAATCTCCCTAATCATGACTGTTCCATTTTCATTCTCCTCATTCCTACCCTACAAATATTCCACTTCAGATTAACATTGGCCTTATGCTGTGTTTTCTAAAATACCTACTCCATAATTAATAAGCTTGCTTTCATCTTAAATTTCTACTTATATCACTCCTTGAATCTTTTGGCACTCATTGAGACCTATTTCTTTTCTAGAGAGACTGCTTCAGATGACACCCTTTCTAGTACTGGATGCACTTTGACTCATACCCTTTCCATACTTCTTCTGATGGTAGAGTTAAAATAATCTTTGATTTTTGTTGCCATTTTGACTCTTTGCCACCATCACTCAGCAATGCTACTCTTGAGTTTCATTGAATGCAAATTTATTTCCTAATCTTGATTCTACTAGATATTATTTATCAATACCAAGAATGTCATTCTTCCTTTTGTGTGAGTTTAGTGCCTAGCTTATTCTTACTCTTTACCCCCAAATTATTCCCTTATTTTAAGGGAATTTCATCATATATATTGATGCTCTCTCAAATATCTTCACTTCCAAGATTTTTGATCCACCTAATTATTATGACTTTATGTATAGTGATAGTCATGCCCTTGATCTTGTCATTACTCATGAGTGTGCCACTTTTGTTCCTCCTCAAAATCTTTGAATACCCTTTATTTGATTACATGTTTTTTAATCTTTCTATCTTCCATGATGCCTAGCTCACTATTCTTTATACCTCACCATGAGCTCTAATGTTTCGTACCTGTTCTGGTTATATTCTCCTCCTTTCTTGATTTTGACTCCTTGGCAAATATTTAAGTACATACTGCACATTCCTTATTCTTGAATCCCTTGCTCCACTTTTTCCTGTTTTTGATTATTCCTTGCTTAACCCCAAACCTTGATGACTTTTACCATCTATCTCCTACATTCCTATTCATGTGCTTCTTAATCAAGTTGGAGGAAATTATGACAAGGAAGTTAGCTATAAATTTATACTAGCTAGCCTCACTTGCAGTTTCATTACATAAAAAATCCTACTATTCTTGCTTAATTTATCCTATTACACCCACCACAATAACTGTTCTTTTCTCAAGCCTGAGTATCTCACACTAGCACAACCACTCTACTGCTTACTTTATCTCATACTTCTCCAAAATAATAATAACAATGATAGATAATAATTTTGTTCAGTTGTTTTCAGCTGTGTCTGACTCTTGTTAACCTCATTTTGGGTTTTCTTGGCAAAAATACTGGAAATGGTTTCCATGTCCTTCTACAGATCACTTTACAGACGTGGGAAGTGAGGGAAATTGTGTTAAGTGACTTGCCCAGGGTCACATAGCTGGTAAATGTCTGGGGCAACTTTTGAACTCAGGAAGATGAGTCTTCCTGAATCCAGGCTTAGCACTCTATCACTCTATTCATAGCTCCCGATAATTGCAATAATAACAACAACAACAACAACAACAACAACAACATTAAGAAACATTTCTAAGACCTTCCTTTTACTTCCTTCCCTACATATCACATTCCATTGACATCTCCTAATATGTCTCTCTTCATTATAGTCTGTGATGATGAGGCAGCCCTTCTGCTTGCAAAGGCCAAACCCGTGTGTGTGTTTCTGTGTCTGTGTCTATGTGTGTGTCTGTGTGTGTCTGTGTGTGTGTGTACCCTTGATCTGATATCTCATATTTCTCCAAATTTTCTCATTTTGCTTCATACAAAAGTGCTTTCCCTAATGCTTACGAACATATCCAGGTCTTTCCTATCCTGAATAAATGAATAAACAAACAAACATATACATAAATAAGTAGATGAATGAATGAATCAATGAATGGATGAATGAAACAAAAACACTATTGCATACCCTCCAGCTGTTGTTCTTTATTTGTTTCGTTCTTAGCCAACCTTCTTTAAAAGGCTTTTGATGAGCAGTGCTTCTATTTCCTCCCTTCTCACTTCTCAACACCAGAATGGACCTTCCTGGTTCATCATTCAACTGAAATTGCTCCCTTCAAAGTTACCAATGGTTTCTTAATTGCCAAAGCTAAATATTTCTTTAAAACTCTCACCCCTTCCAGCTTTATGTATTATTTTTAAAAAATAAATTAACTTTTAAAAAATTTTTATTTCCAAGTTTTCTTTCTCCTTCCAGTCCTATCTCCCCATCCACTGAGAAGTTAAGATGATGACTATTGTACGTGTGAGGTCATACAAACCACTTTTGTATATAAGTCATGTTAAGGGGAAAAAGAAAGAAAAACAAATAAAGAAAAAAACATAGTTTCATATGTATTCAGAAGTCATCAGTTCTCTGGAATAACTAACTTTTTCAAAGTTGTTCATTGTTACAATATTGCTGTTACTACATACAATGTTTTCCAGGTTCTGCTCCTTCACTTTTCGTTAGCTCATATAAGTCTTCCAGAGTTTTCATGAAATCATCCTGTTAGTTATTTTTTATGGCACAATAGTATTCCATCAGAATCATATACCATAACTTACTCATCCATTCACCAGCTGATAGATATCCTTTAAATCTCTAATTCTTTCCCACACAACAAAGAGCCGTTATAGTTACTTTGGTACATATAAGTCTTTTTCCTTTTTTCTTTTATCTCTATAGCATACTTATCTAGTAGCAATATTGCTGGGTCAATTAAGACATAGCTCCAAGTTGTTCTCCAGAATAGTTATGTTATGGATTATCATTCCACCAACAGTGCATCAATATTCCTATTTTCCCCCACTGGTTACCCTGATCATCCTGATGGTTTCATTTTTCCAGATGAATTTTGTTATTATTTATTCAAGCTCTATGAAATCATTCTTTTGAAGTCTGATTGATATGGTACTGAATAAGTAAATTATTTTAGGAAGAATTGTCATTTCTATTATTTTGACTTAGTCTACCCAGGAACAATTAATATTCCTTTAATTGTTTAGATTTGCCTTTATTTTTGTGAAGTGTTGTTTTTTTTAATCTTGTTCTTTTAGTTCCTGGATGTGTCTTTGTAGGTAGAATCTCAAGTATTTAATATTGTCCTCAGTTATTTAAAATAGAATTTCTCTTTCTCTCTCTTCCTTCTGTGTTTTGTTGGTAGTATTTAGAAATGATGTCTCCTGTGGATTTATATTTTATCTTGCAGCTATGCTAAAAATGTTCATTGTTTCAACTAATTTTTTTAGTTTATTCTCTACAGTTCTCTAAGTATACCACCATGCCATCTACAAAAAGTGATTATTTTGTTTCCTTATTGCCTATTCTTTTTTATTTTGTGCTTTTTTTGGAGGGCAGTTGGAGTTAAGTGACTTGCCCAAGGTCACATGGCTAGTTAGTGTTAAGTGTTCAAGGCCAGATTTGAACTCAGGTCCTCCTGACTCCAGGGCCAGTGCTCTATTCACTGCACCCCCTAGCCGCCCCCCTTATCACCTATTCTTATGCTTAAATTTCATTTTCCTGTCTTATTGTTAAACTTAATATTTCTAGTGCAATGTTGAATAATACTGCCAATAATGGGTATACTTGCTTCACCCTTGATCTTATTCAGGACTCCTAGATTATACCCATTTCAGATATTGCATGTTGTTGGTTTTAGATAAAACTTTTGTGTCATTCAAAAAAAAATGCCCTACTTATTCTTATATTTTCAAGTGCTTTAATAGGAATGCAAGTGGTATTTTGTCAAAGATTGTTGTGAATCTACTGAGATATTCATATGACTTCTGTTGTTTTGTTATTAACATGGTCAATTATGCTGATTCCCCCCCCCTCAGGTGTAAGAAGCCCTGCATTTCTGGTATAAATCTCACTGGTCAGAGTGTATGATTTTTGTGATATATTGAATTAATCACTTTGCTATTATTTTCTTTAAAATGTTTTTATTACAGGGCTGCTAGATGGTTCAGTGAAAAGAGCACCAGCCCTGGAGACAGGAAAATCTGAGTTCAAATCTGGGCTCAGACAATTAGCACTTGCTAGCTGTGTGACCTTGGACAAGTCACTTAACCCCAATTGCCCTGCCTTCTACCCTGCTAAAAAAAAGTAAAATGTTTGTATTAATATTAATTACAGAATTAGTATATAGTTTTCATTTCTCTGTTTAGGTATCAAAACCGTAATGGTGTTATAGAATGAATTTTGTACTTTTTTTCTTCTTTCCATTTTTATTTCTCTTGCAAATACTTTATATAGTATTAGAATTAATTGTTGTGTGGTTTTTTTTTTTGAGGTTTGTGATAATTCGCTTGTGACTACATCTGGTCCTAAAGGCTTTTTTTAAGGGAGGTAACTTATAGTTTATTCCATTTCTTTTTCTAAGATTGGGTTATTTAAGAATTCTATACCCTCTTCTGTTAATCTGGGAGCATTTTATTTGTGTAAACATAGAACCATT
The DNA here is from genome assembly GCA_028646575.1 of Pseudocheirus occidentalis. Lineage (NCBI taxonomy): Eukaryota > Metazoa > Chordata > Mammalia > Diprotodontia > Pseudocheiridae > Pseudocheirus > Pseudocheirus occidentalis. The sequence continues at coordinate 196,630,683 of CM053599.1, forward strand.
TCACTTAGATTGTCATTTAATTGACATATATAATTGGGTGAAATATTTTCTAATAATTGTTTGAATTCCATCTTAATGATGCAATTTACCTTTTTCTCATTTTTGATACTGATTATTGCATTCTATTCTTTATTTTTTTAAAAATCAAGTTACACAATGGTTCATTTAGTCTACTGTATTTTTTCACAAAGATATCTCCTCATTTTAATTATTGGTTCAATTGTTTCTCTTAATTTTATTGATCTCTCCTTGGCTTTTCTAGATTTTTATTTTGAAATTTAATTGTTTTTTTTACTTTTTCTTTTCCTTGTTTTTAGTTGAATACCCAATTTATTGATATGTCTTTTTTCTTTTTTTTGTTCCTGTAAGTATTTACATATATAAATTACCCCATAAATACTGCTTTGCCTGCCTCCCACAGATTTTGGTATATTGTCACATTGTGCTCATTTTCTTTAATGAAATTATTGACTCTTTCTATGGTTTGTTATTTGATGTATCTATACTTTATGTGTGTGTGTGTGTGTGCTGTCCATATTTTTTTCCAATTTATTGATTTTTGGTTTTCAGCATTTATTTCCATGCAATTCTGAGTTACAAATTTTTCTCTCTGTCTTTCCCCTACCCCACCCCAATATAGCAAGCCTATAGAATACCCCTTACACCTATCTGTTCTCTCTTATATCCTTCCCCTCTACTTCCAGCTTTCTAGTAGGGCAAGATGGATTTCTATACCCCTCTGCCTGTATATCTTATTTACTAGTTGCATGTAAAAAAAAAACTTTTATTAACAGTTGTTTTTGTAACTTTGAGTTCCATAGTCTTTCCTTCCATCCATCCTCACCCACCCCGACTGGGAAGACAAGCAATTCAACAAAGGTTGTACATGTGGAGTTACACAAAACATTTCAATAGAAGTTATATTGTTAAAGATTAAGTACATTTCCCTCCATCCTATCCCACCCCCCAACTTAGTCTATTTTCCATTTTGACCTTGTCCCTTTTCAAACATATTTTCTTCTAACTACCTTCTCCCCAAATCGGCCCTCCCTTCTGTCATCACCCCTTCTTATTCCATTCCTCTCACACCCACTTTCCTGTAGGGTAAGATACCCAATTGAATGTTTATATTATTCCCTCCTTAAGCCAAATTCAATAAAAGTAAGGTTGACCCAGTCACGTTGATCTTCCTACTCTTCCCCTCCATTGTAACAGTGTTCTCTTGCCTCTTTTATATGAGATAATTTACCCTAACCTATCTCTTCCTTTCTCCCTCTCCCACTATATTTCTCTTTCACCTCTTTATTTTATTTTTATATATCATCCCTTCATATTCAACTCATCCTGTGCTCTCTATGTATATATGTACACACATATACACACAATCACTCACATTTATAAACACATACACCCTCCTATACATACATATGTCACTGTGTGTGTATACACACACACACATATTCCCTTCAACTATCTTCATATTGAGAAAAGTCTCATGAGTTACAATTATTGTTTTTCCAAGTAGTAATGTAAATAGTTCAATTTTAATAAGTTCCTAAGGATTTCTTATTCCTGTTTGCCTTCTCATGCTACTCTTGCTTCTTGTATTTGAAAGTCAGATTTTCTGTTCAGCTCAGGTTTTTTCATCAAGAATTCTTGAAAATCGGGGCGGCTAGGTGGCGCAGTGAATAGAGCACCGTCCCTGGAGTCAGGAGTACCTGAGTTCAAATCCGGCCTCAGACACTTAACACAAAAAACTAGCCGTGTGACCTTGGGCAAGTCACTTAACCCCAACTGCCCTCCAAAAAAAAAAGCAAAAAAAAAAAAAAGAATTCTTGAAAATCCTCTATTTCATTGAATTGCCATATTTTCCCCTAAAGCATTATGCTCAGTTTTGCTGGGTAGGTGATTTTTCTTTTAAGTCCTAGCTCCTTTGATCTCTAGAATATGATATACCAAGCTCTTCAGTCCCTTAATGTAGAAGCTGTTAGGTCTTGTGTTATCCTGATTGTGTTTGCATGATACTCAAATTGTTTCTTCCTGACTATCTGCACTATTTTATCCTTGACCTGGGAACTCTCAAAGTTGATGAAAATATTCCTAAGAGTTTTCTTTTTTGGATCTTCTTTCAAGAGATGATCAGTGAATTCTTTCAATTTCTATTTTGGCATCTGGTTTTGGAATATAAGGTCAATTTTACTTGAGAATTTCTTGAAAAATGATGTCTAGGCTCTATTTTTGTTCATGGCTTTCAGGTATTCCAGTAATTTTTAAATGATCTCTCCTGGATTTATTTTCCAGGTCAATGATTTTTCCAACGAGATATTTCACATTGCCTTCTTTTTTTTTCATTTGTTTGAATCTGTTTTTTAGTATCTTCATTTCTCATAAAGCCATTAGCTTCCAATTGCTCCAGTCTAATTTTGAAGGGATTATTCTCTTCAGTGAGTCTTTGAAATTCATTTCCATCTGGAACAGTTTCAGGAACCCTCTGATCAAGGAGAAAATAATACAGACTGCCAAGAGAAAACAATTTGAATACTGTGGAAACACAATTAGGATAACCCAGGATCAGGCAGTGTTTACATTGAGGGATCAAAGGGCCTGGAATATGATATTCTGAAGAGAAAGAGAGCTGGGATTAAAACAAAGAATCAACTACCCAGCAAAACTGAGTATAATGTTCCAGGGGAAAATATGGTCATTCAGTGAGGTAGAGGACTTTCAAGCATTCTTGCTGAAAAAAACAGAACTGAACAGAAAATTTGACATTCAAACACAAGAAGCATAAGAAGGTAAACATGGGAAAGAAATCATAATGAACTTATCAAAGTGGAACTATTTACATGCCAATATGGAAAAATAATAATATTAACTTATGAAACTTTTCTTAGTATAAAGTAGGCAAAGGGAATACAAATGTATACATAGATATAGAGATAGAGATAGATGTAGAGATATAGATATGTATGTATGTATACCTACACATATGTCTATATAGGAGGGCATATATGTGTATAAATACATATCTGAGCATGTGTGTATATGTGTACATAGAGGGTTCAAGATCAATTGAATAGGAAGAGATGATACTTTATTTCTTTAAATAAATATTTTATTTGTATTCTTGTTTACATCATTCATTTTCATGAGATTTTTGAATTACAAATTTTCTCCCCGTCTTTCCCCTACCCCAACCCCAAAACAGGAATCCCACTGTAAAGCTCCTCACCTGATCTGCTCTCTAACTTTCTGGTAGGACAGGGAGGGTATCCCTACACCAGGCTCTGTATATCTGAATTCCTAGTTGCAGGTATTGCAGAGCTTTAAATTCTAGATTATTTTGGTTCCTCCCTTGTCACCCACCCCCACTTGAAGGACAAGCAATTGAATACAGGCTGTGAATGTGTAATTACACAGGACATTTTCATAGTGGACATATTGTGACAGTGATCATATGTCCCTTCTTCCTGTCCCTCCCCCACTTATTCTATTCTCTACATTGTCCCTGTCCCTTTACTGAAGTGTGTGCTTCCAGCATGCCTCCCCCAGATCCTGACCTCCCCTCTGTCATCCCACCTCTCATCTCCATGCCCCCTACTCTCCTGTGTGGCATGATGTTCAGTTTAGTGTTTATGCCATTTCTTTCCTAAGACAAATTCAATGAGAGTAATTGAAAGTAAAGTTGTAACAGTTATTCCTTGCCTCTTCTATATGGGATGATTAACCCCATTTTGGC
>CM053599.1:196634921-196660672 GCA_028646575.1 Pseudocheirus occidentalis
CCTGAGTTCAAATCTGGCCTCAGACGCTTAACACTCACACACACACACACACACACACAAACCAGCCGTGTGACCTTGGGCAAGTCACTTAACCCCAACTGCCCTCCAAAAAAAAAACCAAAAACTACTTTTATTTAGTCTCAGAAAGGAGGAGAAGAGAGAGAAGAGAGGAGGACAGAGGGAAGGAAGGAAAGAAGAGAGGGAGAGAGGAAGGAAGGAAAGAAAGAGAAGGGAAGGGAGGGAGGAGGAAAGGAGAGAGGAAGGAAAAGGAGACAGATGAATGAGAGAAGAAGGTAGGAGGAAAGAGAAATTAAGGAAATTATTTGGCTTGGCAGAGAAAATAAGAGCTTTAAAGATTAAAATTTAATGAAACATTTTAAAGATTCTCCCCAAATAATCAATCCTCCAAGCATATATTAATATCATAAAAGATTCTGTTGTAAATAGAATCATAAAGAAAACTTTGTTCTGTGATACTGATTATAATCACCAAATAAAGAGGCATAAAAAGTCTCAATGTTTATCAAAGGTGTTTACAAGTGTAACAAAGGAAACTATTCATCTTTTCCAAAGAGAAAGGTAATGATTTTTGGAGAGCTTATACTACTGTATTTTTTTGAGTTATTGAGATTATTTGAGGGACCTTATGCTTACCACTATCACTGAAAAATACGGCTAATCAATATGTATTGCCTAGATTATGATAACCATTATCCTAAATAACCACTGATTTAGTCCATCATTGCCTCTCAGTCTTTTGGAGGTTGTGGAGATTATTTTAAAAAAATGTGAAAAATAAAACAAGTTACAGACACTATAGGTAGATAAAGAATTTAGCCTAAGCCAGCATTATGAGGCATTAGACTGGAACAGGGTGGAAAACTGCACAGAACTTTCCTACTGGAAAGGTGTTCACTGAAGCTAAAGTCCATTTTTTTAATGCCTTACTGATGATTTTTTTATATTAATGAGTTTCCAACAAGTCCCTCTAACTAAAAGAATCCTACTTTCTGACACAGAAGTCCTATTCAGCAAAACAAATTAATGCAACGGACATGTCTAATGACATATGCTTCATTCTGCACTTAAAATCAACCATAATGTAGGAGGCATGGTTATGCTATCAACCCTCTGGTGTCACAATTGATTATTCCAGTCATTAGATAAACACCAGCATTGTCCTAGCAATGGATGGGGGTTAATAATCATGAGATATTGTAATCTCAGAAGAATCAAAATTTAGTAGGGGTGAACAGATAGTTTCTTATGGAAATCATAGGATCATAGAATTTGAAGCTGGAAAGGACCTTTAAGTTTTAGTACTTGAAGTACCTTATTTCATAAATGAGGACACCGTGTTTCAGAGAAGGGAGAATCACCTAAAATCACCAACACAAATAATGAATAGATTAGTCCAATATTTAAAACCAGTTCCTTTAACTTTCATGCAACTACACTCAGTATTCCTATGGTATTGTTTGCAAATAGTGGGACAAATTGTATCATCAATGATATTATGACCTGAAAATTGAGTGAGATGGTTATGCAGCAAGAATCAGAAATTTCAAAATGGGCAAAAAAGTATTAGTTCTTTAATATTTCAATGGATCCAGTGATATAGGTAGATCATAATTCCTTCAAAACTTCATTTTGTATATACATGTTATGTTCTCCCATAAATTTTACATATAGAATTACTGTAGATAGTGGATATTTTATCCTAGGTCAATACCAATGCAACTATCAGGATTTATATTATCTTAGTCTTACTCCATATCCAGTTCATCTACTTTCCTGATCATATATTTCCCTGAAATATTTGTTTATACTTAAATACATATATGTGTGTAACAACTTTTTGACACTTTCATACAATCATTAATTCTGCAGTAAATAGAATCATTAAGAAAACTTTGTTCCATGATACTGATTATCATCATCATGTAAAGAGGCATAAAACAGTCTCAATGTTTATCAAAGGTGTTTGCACAATATTCACAAAATATTAATTCTAAAACCATTCATTGATTCCAATGTGTGAAAAGCACTGGGCTAAGTGTTTGGGATTAAAGGACAAATACAAAACAGCTCTTGTGCTAAAGGAACTACTTTTTTGAGAAAATATCACCTCCACAAAGAGATACATACAAAATATATATCAAGTGAATACAAAGTAATTGAATATGGGGGTAATCATCTGGTATCATCAACTGGGGGTGTCAGGCTACTTCTCACTTAGGATGTTACACTTTAACCTGAATCTTGGAAGAAACTAGAGAATGTAGTGGGCAGAAGGAAGGAATCCATTCCAAGAAAAGGATATTGTCTATGTAAAGGCATGAAGTTGTGAGACTGAAGTATAGGGCAGTTTGGCTGTAATACAGTATGTGCTAAGTGGAGTAATGTGAAGTAAAGTTGCAAAGATTGGTTGGAAGCTAGACTGTGAAGAGTTGTAGGCTCCAAAACAGAATGGATTATATTTTTTATCTTAGAGGTAAGATGGAGTGGCTCTTGCAGTGGTTCTCAACCTTCTTAATGCTGCGACCCTTTAATATTCATATGTTGGCATATCTGCATGTTGGCCAGACCCACCTGGAGACAGATAGAGGAGCAGTGTCTCCTAAGACCATTGGAAATCTGTTTTTTGATGGTCTTAGGTGACCCGTGTGATCCTTCTGAAAGGGTTGTTTGACCCTGAAAGGGGTCGTGATGCGCAGGTTGAGAATTGCTGCAGTCTAAAGCTTTCTGAAAAGAGGAATAACCTCATAAGATCCATGCTTTAGAATATCTACTTGGCAACAGTGTAGAACAAGGATATGAGAGGAAGAGACTGAGTTATTATTGGTAATACACTAACCTCCTAGCATTTTTATACATGGCTCATTGGGAAAATTACAATTTTAACTCTCTGAGAATATAAATATAGCATCACTTTGAGAATATTGATGTCAAAAAAGGTGTGTTTGTGTGACAGAACTTTCAATTTTTCTGCTATGTATAACTTGCTATTCCTTTTAAATATACAGCAAAGTTATCGCAAAATTTTGTTTTTTCCTACTTTTTTCTCCCCCTAACCTCATCCCTGCCCTTACTTACAGATAAACAAAAAATTGGTGGATAAAAAAGAGTTGGAGAGTAAAGTTAGGTGTAAAATGAACAATTTCAACTACATTAAATTAAAAAAAGTTTTGTACCAATATAACAAATGGTGCCAAAATCAAAAGGAAAGAAGAAAATCAGGAAGGAAAATTATAGCTTGTTTCTCAGGTAAACTTCTCATCTAAAATATTTAAAGAATTTTGTCAAATCTATAAAATATGAATCATTATCCAATTGATAAATGTTCAAAAGATATGAGCAGGCAGTTTTCTAATGAATAAATTAAAAGAAATTTAGTCACATAAAATGCTCTAAATAAGTATTGATCAGAGAAATGCAAATTAAAACCATCTTGAGATATCATTTTACACCAGATTGTCTAAAATAATTTAAGAAGAGTAAGTAACAACTTTTGCAGAGGATGTGCAAAAATTGGGGAACTTCTTCATTATTGGCGGAATTGTGAAATAATCCAACCATTTTGGAGAGCAACCTAGAATTGTACCCTAAGAGTTAGTAAACTACCTAAATCCTTTCACCTAAAAATACCACTATTAGGTCTATTTCCAAAGATGATTAAGGGAAAGGGAAAATAATTTATATGTTCTAATGGTTATAGCAATTTTGGATTACTGAAAATGATGCTCAATTCGCTAGATATCTACTCCTTACTAGTTACTGAATTCATGGTCTACCTGAAATATATATCTGTGTGTATATGTATGTGTATGTGTATGTATATGTGTATGTGTATGTGTACACGTGCAAAGATGGGCCCTAAAATATTTATGAGACACCGACAGTGATACACACATATATGTATGTACACATATGTAGTTTTCATTAAAAAATTCTCGTACATCCTCTCATTCATAAATATATCTTTCCCTAACAATCCATCACAGGTATTTAAAAAATTAAAATAAAACAAATAAAATAAGAATAAAAAATGGGTGAAACCACATTTCATTACCCTGGTCTTAACAATGGTAAGCATACATTAAGAAGGAATGGGGGAGGGGGCAGATATTTTTTTCTATTCAGTTGGAGAAGTCTTTTTAAGAAATGCAATTGATTGACAGATCTTGATGTTGGGTATATATTACAGAGTGATGAAATACAGCAAAATTATTTAAGTACCAAAATATGAATATTAGCATCTTTCATTGTAGCAAAAAATTGTAAACAAAGTAGATGTCCAACAATTAATTCAGAAAGAAGCAAACAATATTTTAAAAAAAGCTACAATAATATAAATAACAGAAAAAGTTAAGCCAAATTTTCTCTAATTATAACAATTATCTTTGGCCTTGGAGAAGAAATCCTTCCATTAATAGGAGAGGAATGGGACTATGGTTATATAATGTTGTAATGCCATGCACAAGCAGCTTCCTAAATGAATGCTACTCTGAACAGCTTTTAACATTCTGATTACACAGTATAGTGAACTCCATTAATTCCATAACAAATCAAGGCAAACATTCGCAAAAAATCACAATATAATATTCACACTCTTACATCTTATCACAGAAAATCACAATATAGTGTTCACAACAGCTTACCATTAGAATGGCCACATAGTTTTCACTACAGTAGCCAAAATATTTAGAAGAAAGAAAAATAGAATAATCATCTGTTTTCCCTAAGGTGTGGAACCCTTCTTACTTAATCATTCAGTCATTTCACAATATAATAATCAATCTTCCACTCATGGGGCAATCATAAATTAACTTAATCAGTCACTTATCTAGCAATCTGTCACTAAGTATTGTTAATCACTAAATGCAACCATTAGAAAATTATATAAACAGTCCACCCCTTGGTTTCTAGTACATTTCAATTCCATCATGTGTCCAAGGGGAGGCCTTCTCTTCATCTTGACTTGGGGTGGTCTCTCAGATTCCCTGAATCCCCTTCCATAGTCTCAGCTCCTACCTGAATACACCAAGCAGTCACTTGGATTCAGAGCAGGTAGCTCCCAGGTTCTCATACAGTCCTCCAGGCAAATTTTTACACACTGGAGTTCACAGGGTCCAGCACATCTCAAAACCTTCACAACTACTGGTGCCAGGAACTCAAGGATCAACCAAGCCACAAAAAAGTCTTAGCTTCCTGGTCATGTTTCTTCAGTCCTCCAGCGGTTCATCTGACCCTAGGACCCAGAAGGAATCTCAGCCTTCCAGGCTGCAGCAGCGTCAGCCTTCACCAGGTTCTGGTGTCATAGAAAACTCCAACTCAATTCTCAGTCCAGCAGGCCCAGCTCCCAGATGCTGAGACAATCCTGCTTCATCTACCAGGAGCCACCAGGAGGGAAATTCTTGATTCTGATTTTCTGTCACTGGAACTTTTCTTACACCCACTTAAACACACACACACACACACACACACACACACACACATTGACTTCCTATATCAGCCACCACCCTCCTGCCAGTCAGCATCAGAGACAGAGTTCATGCCCTCTTTCTCTTTGACACAGGAGACATAGTTCACACATGCTGCCTCTTTCACAGAAGTACTTAGCCCTTGGTTTCTAAGGACCAAATATGTGCTAAATTAATATGTAAAGTGCTTAGAAAGATGTGTGGCACATAATAGGTACAATGTAAATGGCAACTCTTATTATTTACTTTGACAACTGGTTTTGATTAACTGTTTGTTACACAGGAAAGGTATTCTATATGGAAGCAACTGTGATATAAATATAGAATCAATCAAAAAGTTTTTGTTTAAAACATGTAGATTTTCTTAAGGCAAAATGCATAAAGTTGCAGATTGTTTTCAGTATTCAGCAAAAACTGGTATTCCCACAGAAAACATATTAAATGGCTTGGAGGAAAAAACCACTTGAAGTTGAGAGTTTACAAATTAGATAGATAGATAGATAGATAGATAGATAGATAGATAGATAGATAGATCTACATATCTATATCTAACTATATATATATATCTACTTCTACATATCTCTATATATTTATCTATATCTATCTATCTATCTGTATATATATCTATCTCAATTCTCTATTCTCTCAAATTCTTCTCTCATCATGTAACCACTGCTGCAATGGACACTACTGTTTTTTGGGGGTGGGGGAAGAAAACTATGAAAATAAGCAATACTTTAATGATGAGGTCTTCAGTCACAAGACCCCAATCAGGACTATTCCACCATTCAACAAACATTTATTAACATTCCACTATGTAGCAGAATTTGTGCTAAGCTCTGGGTATACTAAGAAAAGCTTTTTGTTTCTTAAATCAGCAAAGAAACAGACCAACAAAAAAAACAGTCCTTACTCTTATGGAGTTAACAGTCTAATGGGGGAAGAAAGCATGTAAAAAATTGTAGTTGCAGATGCATTAGCTTAGATTTGGTGGAAGCCTAGGAAAGCAAGAGGTAGAACTGAGGAAGAAGATGATTTCATTCATGGAGCATAGTAATGGTAAATGACAGAAGTTAAGAGATAGTATATCTTTTTCTAGGAACAAAAATATGACCAGTATCACTGGATTGCAGAATACTTGGAAGAGAGTAAGGTATAAGAAACCTGAAAAGTTAGGAAGGGGTCAGGTTCATGAAGGGCAGTGAAAGTTAAACAGAGGGTTTTATATTTTGTCCTGTGAGTAACTGGGAGCCACTGAATTTGATTGAATGGTCAATGACATTGTCATACCTATCCTTAAGGAAAACCAGTTTGACAGCTAAGGAGAGGAAAATCAGAAGGGAAGGCATCTCTGTTTTGCAACTACAATTCTGCCTGGTTTTAACTCCACAGAATAAGATACCCTTATCAAGTAAAATTCATTTCTTCAATTCTCATCACCATGCTAGTAAATTAAGCCTCGATTGACATCACCTCCCTCAGTCCTTTCTCCCCTCATACTGAAAGTAAGAACAATTGTGTACCAAATGCCACTCAATACCTTTCCTTAAAGAGAGCAGAAACTTGGATTTCAGCTCTTTCACTTTGTACCTGCTGCTCTGCCTGGTTTCAACTCCACTCACCAAAATGTCCTTATACTGGGTTAAGTCTTGGGTCCTACCCCTGCCCTTTCAACCTGTTTCCTGATGCCTCTGTGTTTTGTCTCCACCCAGTAATTTTTAAACATTTAGTACAGTTTTAGACAAATAAAATTTAAGAAGACTACAAGACATCTGATTCAAGATGTTCAATAGACAGTTAACAAATTAAAACTGGAGTTTGTAAGTCAGGTTAAGGGCATATACTCATAGATCTGAGAGTCAACCACATAGATGAAAATTAAATCTATAGGAGCTGATACGATTGTCAAACAAAATAGTATAGAGAGGAGGAAAGAGGACCTAAGCTAAAGCTTTGGAGTGTATCCACAATTAATGGATGGAATGTTGATGACAGTAATTGTCTACTTCGGCCCTTTGTACTCTCAGTGTTCAGTATAGTTCTTTGTACATAGTTGGTACTTTGTAAATTGGATCTTGTGTCAGACTGAAAATAAATTGATAAAACAGGTGGTATAGTGGCTAAAGTGCTAGATCTAAGGTTTTTACAGAGATGGGTTTGAATTTGACCTTAGGCTCTTCTACTTTTGTGAACCTGGGTAAGTCACAACCTCTCCCTGCTTCAGTTTTATCAAATGTAAAACCGATAATTTTACCACCTTCCTTCAAGGATCATTATAAGGGTAAGATGAGAATATCCTACAAAAGCAGTTTGTAAACCTTAAAATCTTATATAAATGCTAGCTATTATTATTTTTATAATAGTTCTCTACAGTATTGCATTCACAATGGAGAGGTACTAGGTATTTTGACCTTGACTTAGAAGATGCATGTAAAGTAAATATAGAATAACTGACAGAAGCAAAAGAAGCAAGGAAATAGAGTGAAATCTAACATTTTTGAGTAGTCTGAACAAATAAAGCAATAATATGGCAACAAAAACAAAATATTATGCATATTTTAAGACAATATCAAACAAAATAATGGGATACTTAAGAGATTTCAATATAATTATAACAAAATTGACGAGGGAGCAAATATATGAGGGACACTTGGCAGAAACAATAGTTGCTTCCATGGTTAGATCCCAAATTATATTATGAAGTTGTAATTATCAGAACAATTGGGAACTAGATTTAGAAACAACAAGGCAACTCAAAGGAACACAATATCAACTCAGAATTAAAACTAAAGACAGACTATAAACTAACATTCTTAGTCTTTATGGTCTTTTAGACTATTAACTAGGTCTTATAAATCAGCAATTATGGAATATTCAGAAAGAAAATTCGTATTCAAGAAAAAAATTGGAAAAATGAATAGCAGGTAGAAAGAAAACTTTAGCAGAGATACATGAGAACATATGCTACCACAGAGAACATATTCTATGACATATACCAAGTGTTAATTATCTAAATGGAAAAACAAGAAGAGGAAAAATGGAACTATATCATGATTGTGGAGGGGAGTTTCCTTGTCTATTCAGTAAATAAGAAGTACACAACAGGGAACAGATTAATTTGCTTATATATAAGTAAATAATTCTGGAACAACAGAAAAAGCAATGTATCAGAAATGAAAAAGAAAGAGATTGGGAAGAGGGAGAGCTTTGCTATAAATATTTATGATCTCATATCCTAAACCACTAAGGAATTGATATGTTCATAAGACATTGTCCATTAAATAAATGATCAAGGGATAGGAGCAAGCCATTTGAAAAAAAGTTTTTGATAATATAATAATCTGGAAATTATTGCAATATCAACAATCGTATCATGAATAGAGGATATATAGTGGGATAAATGGATATTGGGGTCATTTGCATAAAATTAAAACCATAGGAAGTGATGAAATCACAAAAAGTGATAGTGTATCTAAGGTAGAATGGGGCGGTGGGGGTGGTCAATGGACAATACACCAGCCCTGGAGTCAGGATGAACTGAGTTGACATTCAGCCTTGGACACTTAACCCTGACTGCCTCAAAAGAAAGGAAGGAAGGAAGAAAAGAAGTCCCAAGACAGAACCTTTCAGGGATAGGACATGAATAATCATTAGTAAAGAAGACTAAAAAGTAGAAGTTAGGTAGGTAGGAAGAGAACCAAAAGAGCAGTGCCAGGAAGTGGAGATTATCTAAGAAAAGCAGGGCTTCTATACAAACCAGGGACTTTCACTTTCTCTCCTCCCACTTAACACCTTAACGTCTTTCAATCCAGTTTCTGACTGTATCATTCTGCTGAAACTGCCCTCTCAAAAGTTAGCAATAAGGTCTTAGTTGACAAATTTTATGACCTTTTCTCAGTCCTTATTCTCCTTGATCACACTGCAGCCTTTGATGCTGTGGGTCACTCTCTCCCCTCTGATACTCTCTTCTCTATTGGTTTTTAGGTCACTCATCTCACCTGCTTTTCCTCCTACCTCACTGACTACTCCTCCGTCTCCTTTGATGGATCCTCATATAGATTATGCCCTTAACTGTATGCATGTGTGCCACAGGATTCTGTTCTGGACTCTTTCTTCTTCCTCTATACTATTTCCCTTAGTAATGTCATTGGGTCCCATAGAATTAATTGTCATTTGCTTGCTGACAATGTTCAAGGCTACCAGTTCTGTCCCAACATCTCTAATGAGCTACAGTCCTACATGTGTAATCACCTTCCAGATAGCTCAAACTAGTTGTCCTGTAGACATCTTAAACTTGACATGTCCAAATGGAACTCAGTACCTTTTTCCGTAAGCCTTCCCCTTCTACCTTCTCTATTACTGTAGAGAAGAATATCATTGTTCAGTCGTGTAGGCTCACAAACTAAGGGCCATCCTCGACTCCTCACGATTTCTCATTCTGTACCCAATCTGTAGCCTAAACCTGTCAATTGCAGTGTTGCAACCTCTCTGGAGCAACCCCCTTCTCTACACTGACTGTGCTGCTATTCTGAGTCATTCAATAGCTTATTGTTGGGTCTGCCTACGTCCACAGTCCTATCTCTCCTCCTTTGGGCCAATAAAGTGATTTCCCTAAAATACAAGTATGATCTTGTCACTCCAGTAGTGAAAAAATTCTAGTGATCCTTTATTATCTCCAGGATGAAATGCAAAATCCATTGCTTGGCATTCAAAACCCTTCATAATCTATCCCCCTCCTTCATTTCAAGTCTTATACCTTACTCCCTGTCATGCTTTAATTCAGGAGCTGACACTGATCTCTTAACTGTTCCATCAACATCCATCTTGGTTCCAGGCATTTTCACTCGTTATCTTCCATGCCTGTAGTACTCTGCCTTCTTGACTTTCCTTGATGTCTTCGCTGGCTTCCTTTTAACTAAAAATAAACTAAAAATCTAGACATCCTATGCTCCAGAGATAGTATTTCCCAAACCTTTCACATCAAGGAGTTATTAATTACACTTAGCATGTCAATTTCAGCTAAGTAGTGAGAATGAAATATGGATCAAAAATGGTTAAGAATTGAGTAAGAGAGAAAATGGAGACAATGAATATGGATGCCACTTTCTAGATTTATGGATGGGAATGAATGGTGTAAGATTTTTGTTTTAACTGTTGAAACCTCAGCATAACTGGTGCTGGGAAAGAATTCAGATTATGGGTGAGATTGAAGATTAGAGAAAACAGATGAGTGAGGAAGGAAAAATTTCTGGAAGAGATGGGAGAGGTTAGGAATCACAGGTAGAGCTGTTCACCTCATTAAGGAGAAAGGCTATGTTAATCAGAAACTGAAACACAGGCAAAGAAGAGTATCCATCATTCATGGAGGTACAGATTAGGCCAGAAAAAAACATTGTAGGGGGATGAGAGACAATGACATTGAAGGGAATAAAAGGAAGGCTTACATGTTTTACTTGAAGAGGCAAATAATACTGGTGGAGCTGATTTATTATGTCACAAGGCAATGAGAAACATGATTTTATTTCAAAAATATTCTTCTTGCATTGCAGTGTTCTTATAGAGAAAAAGACTTCCATGAACATAATTATGTTTCATGTGTCAACATCTGTGAAAGAAGATGAAGAGGCAGAGGGATTCTAAAAAGGACTTACGAGGCTCTACACATTAAATCTGTATCAACTTGAATATTCAGTATTTTTAATAGAAAGGTGGGCATTGAAGAAAGGTAAAAATGTATTGGGAAATATAAGCCATGAGTGTGAAAAGAAATCCAAAAGCCATTCTTTTAGTCACTTTTGCTCAGCTCTTCATCTTCTTTCATCTGGACTACTACAATAGCCTCCTAATTGGCCTCCCAGCTTTTGGTTTCTATTCTTCCAGTCATCCTGTGTTTAACTGCCCAAATGATTTTCCTAAAACGCAGGTCTTACAGGGAACATTTCCTAACCCCATCAACTCCAGTGATTATTTATTACCTCTAGGAGCAAATACATACTGTATCATCTCATCTTCAGCTTGGGAAGGCTTGGATGAATTGTGGTCTATACCACAAGTTCATAGAATATTCATCTCATAATCATATTCTTGAGAGATGTCCTTGTTTTTTCCTTTTTGTCTTTGTAGCTCCAGGGCCCTTTAATATAGTGGGGGCTTTAATCAATGCTTATTGATTAATTGTAGGATATATCCAAATTCATGAGATCATAGATCTGTTACTTATACTTATATTCTGATTTGAACATTAAATGAATTAATATGTCCAAAATATATTGGAACCACTAGCAAGCATTAGTTTTTTATTTTGCAAAATCTTTTATCACCTATAGTTCAGAAATGGTTGCCCTACATTTCTTTTACCATTTGTATGTCTAAAACATAAGAAGAAAAATTAGAAATCTGACACTCAAGTTTCAAAATTAGGGTTTTTTTCCCACAGGATAATACTGTACTTGGGCTGTACGTTCACTGCAATCAGTGATGAATGAGTTCTTAATTCAGTTAAAATCCTCTTTGTGCATCTTTATATGTGGAAGGACATTTAATGTAGTCCTTCAGTGACTGATTTCAAATGTTCGAACTCATTCTTTACAGGGGTAATCACTGGAAAAAGGTGGAGGGGAATGAGAAAATTTCCTTTTAGCTCATTTTTATAAGATTGAAGAGAGTACAAATGGAAAGTATGTTCTGATATTGTTGCACAGTCATAAGTTTACCTAAACTGTAAAAGGAATGGCCCTTAGTAGATGCTATTTCTGAATCTTTTTCAATGTTAATAATGAAATTATTTTATTATTTTCAATGTTGATAATGAAAGAGACATAGCATAATTATTTCTTCTAAGCCTTTACAGAGATGTTTATAGCTGACAAAATACTGTTCCTTTTTGAAAACAGGGTAAATCAGTTTTGGAATGCAATTTCAATCAGCTTTAGCATTAAATATGATTTTTTGTCTCAAAACACTAGAAGTAGAGTTCACTAAATTAGGAGCCACGCTTTGTCATCTTTATCCATTCTACAGATGTACCTATTACTTACATATCAGATGACACTCACCTCTCTCATGATTCCTGTCACCAATAAGAATTATTTTATAGAAAATGTAGAATGTTGTAGTGTAAAGAAAGTTGGACAGCATCTATCCTCAGTTCAGATATTGCTTCCAAATATTTGCTAGATGTATCATCATAGACACAAGGTCTTTCACCTCTCAGCCTCAGTTTCTCTGTCTGTAAAATTGGGAAAAAAATTATCTATGGCAGGAGGCAGTAGAGGTATAATAGATGGGGAAATAGTGTTAGCATCAAGAAGGTCTGGGTTCAATTCCTAACTCTGAACCGTGCTAGTCATGTGGCCTTGCGCAAACCATTTAACATCTCAGTGCCTCCAAACAATTACATAAGACCTTATTTTGCAGAAGAGATACCAAACATCATTGAAGGAGGGATTTTCATCAGCAGGAATTTTATGTGCCAATGATATCAAGTCTGGAGGAAAAAACAAAGTCCTAGCCATAACAGGATCAAAGGAGATAATATACATATATTGACATATATCAAGTGTTATATGAAATAATGAATCTGGAATGTTAAAATATTTTAATATTTATTTTAAAAAGTTAGTTCTCTCTAAGTTTTGCTTTAGTCTTGTATCCTGCTAGTAAATCCCAGGAGAAAGAGGAATGGACAACAAAGAACAAAGAGTGATTGTCTGAAGGGATTTGGCATACTGAGCTAAGGGACAGAATAACCTATGACCCCAATTTGGCATAATGCCTTCATAAATAATTCATTTGAATTGCAGTGGTTTCTTTTGCCACTGACCTTGGATTTCGCACATAGGGTGAAAGCTAAATCTTTTACATCAAACAAGAACCAAATGACTCAAAAGGTCCAATTGATATTGCTATATTTGACCCATGACTTCTTACCTTTCCTGAATGATTTGCCTACTGAGAGTTTAGAAGAGTATCAAAGATAGGACAAGGTGTGAACCTCAACCAAGTGATGAGATTATGAAGCATTTATTTGCCATGCTCTCCTGCAGAGTCCTTGAACAGCATTTTCAATCATAAAGGGAAAGTATGAAGGCAGTGCCCCAGTTAAGATAGTTCCACGCTCCACTATATGCACTTGTGTGCCCTCTAAAGTGTTTGCCTCTGCCATGTAGATAGATCCACAGTGGGATAACTAGGTCACATCCGTGTTGTGACAATCTCAATTGATTTTTTTTTCACAACACCATGAGTCCCCAAGAAATTCCATTATTGCTACAACTTTCCCATTGTTAGCAAACTATTTGAAAAGGAACTTAAAACTGTGATTCCAACATAGGATCACAGATTTAAGACTGGTAAGGACTTTCTAGGTCATCTAGTCCAACTGCTCTTTTTTACAGGTGAGAAACTGAGGCCCAGAATACTAAAGGGCCTTGCTCTACATCATACACGCAGCACATAGTACAACAAGAATTTGAACTAAGGCCCTCTGATTCCAAATCCAGCACTCCTGTCTCTCCCCTGGACATTGATAATAGATTGGAGCCTTTGTCTTCTTTTCACAATAATATATCACTGTTTATAAACGAAATCATGCAAAATTAGTTTTTATATCGTTGTTTCTATTATGCAAATAAATATAGAGAATAGAAAGCTGGGTTTGGAGCTGGGAAGTCCAGGGCTCAGATGCTGCCTCTAATTTACAAGGTAAATTACTTAAACTAAGCATTATGGGTATTGTTCAGACTTTAATTACAAAGACAGTACCTGTATGCACTAAGAGAGGGAATTACTTAGTGGTAGAATTCCCTACCCTGATGAAATCACAGCTCTGGTCCCTCTCTCTCCATCCCACTTTCCCTTTCTGTGTGACTGTGTGTGTGTGTGTGTGTGTGTGTGTGTCAATTTTTGTCTCTGTCTCTATTCTCTCTGCCTCTGTCTCTTTTCTCTCTGTATCTCTTTCCCTCCCCCTCTCTTTGTGTATCTCTGTCTCTCCACTTCCCTCCATCAGTTTTCCTCTGTCTCTGTCCTTCTGTTTGTATAATACTTGTATGTATTAGATGTATAGATACACACAAAAACATTTATCTTATTATTTTAAATGAACTTTATATTCAAGATCTCCATACACCATTTAATCATAATTTTCAAAGTCTTTTTTCCACCATTGGAGGTCAATTCATTTCTCACTTTGGTTTGTATTTAGTTGGAAAGGCTCTTGCTTTGCTTTCTTTCATGTGATCTAGGGGAGGGGGGAACTAGCCATGAGAATTTACCTAGAGGATATTATCTTGAGGCTGTCCATTATTATGAAGTTTTCTTTCCATCATTTGTCACCAACTGCACTTACCAACTACACATTCTCAACTGATTGAATTCCAGTTAAAACTCATTCAATAATAAGCTACTTTCAACTTTTACCTTTTAAAATTGATTGAAGTATATGTCCCAAGTTCCTATTGTGTAGCCAAAATTGTGATGTTATTAATCTAAAAGTTACCCATTCTTCTATTATAATGTAAACTTTCTATTTGTCCATACATCAAGTTGGTTATAATTTGAATACAAAAATAATAAAAAAAAACAACAAATGATGCCCTTTTCAGGTCTTTTCTGGGACTTCATAGATATGGTTTTGTTAATTTTACATGTAATGTAATTAATAGAAGTCAGGAGATTTTTGAATTCTATTTGAGGAATTAATCTAATAAAATAACTTTAGATTTGTGTACTATGAATGTGTACTTGTAGAGATTAAAAAAGATTTTAAGAAAGACCTAGTCATATCACATCCCATTTTTTCACATGAAAAACAGGACTAGAATGCTTAAGTGACTTTTCCATGGCCATACAACTAACTAGTGGCAAAATCAGGGGTAGAACGTAAGTAGGAGTTTTAGTTAAAATCTAGGTCTGCTGTTGTATGTTATTAGAAAGAATAGATTGAAGGCACTATGAATATGTTCTTATTTCCTTGGGTAAGGTTAAAATGTTCTTATTAGGATCAGAATCACATGATACAACATTTGAAATTGCTTTGCAAACCACAAAGCATTATAAAAAAATTTGTTCTCACTATAATCAATCACAATCATGATCATTTTCTTTGTCACCATTGATACTGCTACACCAGCAATGGTTACCATAGACCCAGGAAGAAGCAATTGGTCAGATTGTAAAGTAGAGGGAGTTTATTTTCATTATTCCTTAACCTCTCCTTTGTGTTCTCTTTCTTCCTGTTTTCAGCTTTTTCCTTTCTCCCCCATATATCTTTCAGACGTGAAATGTTAGGAAACTAAATTGTCACCCTCAATGAAATACTTCTATTTTTAAAGACAGAGAAAACTAGATTAAATCATGACCCCACACACATCCAAAGTGATAAATCACTTAGTGAATAGTCACTGACTATTTCATTTAATTTGGTCAAAAAGAGCCTAACCTGCCACTCATTTACATTTTTTGAAATTTTATTTCCATTATATCAAGTCCATATTAATAAGCAAGCCTTCAAGATGCCCTGTGATAAAGCCCTTGCTATAGGAATTTGAAAGTTTAAGTTCTATGAGGTGAATCATTTAAGATATTATAATTGAATTCCCAGGATAACAATTTCTAACTCATGAAATCTGGTCTGGGAGAGGAATGTTCAAGCCCATCTGGTGTTGCTGCATCAGATTGCTTCAAGCCAAGTTTTTTGATCTTCCACTTCTGTCAGCAATGTTGGCCAGCTTCCTGTGATTTCTTAAGTATTTCACTGCTTTCAGAAGAACCTTCTCTTCCTCCTCAACACTATAAAAAAAAGGAAGAGAGGGCAGGAAATACTTGCTTCTTTAGCAGAGGGAACTGGATTTTCTTCAAATTCAAAATATGCCAATGTTGTGCATTATGGGGAAGTTTCATGGCTAGCAATGTTCTGCTGTTGAGTCTTTACTGAACTTACTTTAATTGGCCAATTGGACCATTTGGTGAGATAAGAAAAGTTTGGCTATCTCATAAAATACTTTGCTTTTGAAACATATACTCAAAGTCTATGGTTGCATTTTTCATTAAAGAACCCCAAAACTAAATCTGACAGTGATGCTGTGACAAGGTCATTTTACAACAAAAAAGTGACCTTTTTATTTTGTATGAATAATTTAATTGTGAATTCCCATTATTTTAAAAATTGCTTTCACCCTCTGAAAATGTCATCCTAACAAAAATTCCTCAAGGCCTTTTTAAAAATTACATGTACAATAGGAAAAATAAAAGGTTTGATTTTTGTTTTCTAAAATAAATTAGACTAAAATTACTCCTCTGTTAATCTTTTGTTACATCAAAGAAATACTCAAAGAAAAATAAGCCTCCATATGGTATGTCATACTTGGCTTTGGACAGCAAGCATCTTGGGTGGCTAAAGAAATTCACTCTTTGGTTTCATCCCTTACAAGTGGATAGAACTTCGTAACTTGCTCATATTTGTATTTCACTCCTAAATAAAACTTGCCATGGTTCATCCAAAGATGTTTTGAAGTGGGAAAACAAAAGAGATGATATTTCTGAATCTTATACTCCCATTTTTTTCCTTAAATAATGAATTGGTAAAGATGTCAGCCCCATTTTTTTTCTACAAAGGGCCTAAGTTTAAGGGCCTTAGATCTTGCATGTCTGCAAAAAGGAGGCAAGTAATTTGCTCATGAGGACTTCTTTGTGCAAATCAAGGTGTTTATGATGGACAATTCAGAACAAGGTCACTGAGGTGAGAAATTATGGAAGGGTTATGATTAAGGAGTCAGGACTTATAGATCAATATGAATTATATAAAGATGTGGTATAAACTTTGGAATTGTGCATGGTAGACTACAAATATTTAGCTTCTAGAAAAATCTAAAAAATATTATCTGCTTATTAGAATTATAAAGCTGAAACTCTCTTCCACGATTTTACATAAGACAAATTACCAAACTACAAATACAAACCTCAAAGTACTCCTTACACAATCAACAAATTATCTACTTGAAAAGGACCATTATGCCAGCCCACAAACATTCATCCATAAAAATTGAAGAACATCATTTTAATAGCTACTGCCATGCTAAGTATTCTTAGTATCTAAGATACTTGGAATGAAAACCTTTGAAAATACAAAGACCATCAACCATTTTGTCCCTTCTGCTGCTGCTATTTTACCAATGAGGATTTTAATGAGCTGGTTAAAGGTAAGTTTTAATACTTTTATTTAACTACAAAAAGTTGATTTATCCCCTTCTATAATATGCAATAAAACCTTAAAAAATTTTAATGTGTCAGACTACTTATTTTTCCAGGGACTGTTTCTATCTGAACCCAATGGGAAAGGATGAAAGAAAAATCTCATAATGATAATAGGTATTTTATATCAGTGAAAGGTTTGTAAAGCCCTCTATGTAATTTTTTTTATCTGATAAAAGTCAAAAGTGAAGAGAAAGGGGAGGAAAGAAAGAAGAAGAAATAAATAATCTCCAAAGTAAAGTATGTCTCCTGTTAGTCAGCCTCTTCCTACTTGAAAGTGAATGCATTGAGGCTTTTTTTTCTTTCTTGATGCTACTAGATTTTTTAATATGGATTCAATAGTACTCATGAATGCATTTTTTACTTACAATTCTATATGAAGAATGATCTCTATGAAATCATACCCTTCTAGTATGGAGACATTTCCTCTACCATACATGAAAACCAAATTTCAAAATCCTGAAAACTCTCTGGTACACCAGCAAAAGATAATGATGATGAACACTGACACATAACTGAAGGAAATTCCTAATTTACCATCTTCCTTCTCACTAGAAAAAGGGACAGGGAAGCATGGGATGGTGAGAGAAGTGAGACTGAACTCATAGCCTTTCCTCCTTGGGTGTTGATTAATGGCTTGGACTGTTCCATGGGTATTTGAAGGATATTTGTTGCTTGATTTATTTTCAGCCTATTTGCTCTTTATTTCTATTTTAGGTAAATAGTCCCTTCCCACCTCTTTAGTACAATGTCATGTCACTAAATGTCTATCTGTTTTTCTCTGATTCTGACTACACACAACAGCCACTTCAGGCCCTCATCGCTTTTTACATGGACTACTTCAATAGCCTGCTAACTTTTCTCCTTGCCTCAAGACTCTTCCAACTCCAGCTATGCTACACATAAGGAAGACAATTCATGTATTGTTAGAGCTAGATCAGCATTTGAGAGGCCCCAAAAGAAAGTGTAGGAGAGAAAAGGTATCAGGCTGTATACCAAACTGAAGTTTTATGAAGCCATCATGCTGACTACATTGTAGTATGTGTACTAAAACTGGCCAGTCTATCATCTCCATACCAAAAAACTAAACTGCTTTCACTTGAATAATCTT
Organism: Pseudocheirus occidentalis; assembly: GCA_028646575.1. Lineage (NCBI taxonomy): Eukaryota > Metazoa > Chordata > Mammalia > Diprotodontia > Pseudocheiridae > Pseudocheirus > Pseudocheirus occidentalis. The sequence continues at coordinate 196,653,765 of CM053599.1, forward strand.
AGGAAGATCCCAAAGATTATGTGGGCAAGAGGAGGTACCAGGCACTGAAGTCCTCTCTAGAACTGAACTGCCAGGCATTCAAACTTTATTGCAGAGAATCTAACTCTGTTGGTCTGATCACATTATTCCAAAGTCAAGTGCCTGCTTATGCAAAAGACAATTCCACAGAGAACTCACACAAGGCAAGCATCAACATGGTGGTCAGCAGATGTGGTAGAAAGGCACTCTCAAGGTATTTCTGAAGAGTTTTATTATTGACTGTGAAGCATGGGAAACATTGGCACAGGACTCCAGCATAGTATGCCTGTATTAAAAAAAAGGCACTCTAATCCATGAGCAAAGTAGAGTTGTGGAGGAACAAAAGAAATAAGAGCTGCCCAAGTCCAGTCACTTCCCCTCTAAGTGTTCTAACAGAACATTTGTGCCCTTGTAGCCTCAAGCACCCAGGCCAAAGAAAAAAACTCAAAAATAGTTAACCATCTTACTTTAATCAAACATATATCACTTACCTAGTGCAGGTGAAAAGTCAGCATCCTGAACTTCAGAGAATACAAACAGAATAAAAAACAGAAGTTACAAGCAGACAAAAATATAGACCGGAAATAACACAATTCAGCAGAATAATGGGGCTTTTGACTGCCTGACCATTACATCCATACAGTTAGATACCAGATAGGGAAGCACCAACATCTGGGTTTTCAAAGCCGGGTGGCTCAATGGCTGCCCAGAGTCTCATCTGGCCAGATCACATAACTCTTCCCAAAGTGATCCCCAAAGCAAAACCTCGCCTCAGTGTATATATAACCTTCTCCAGAGTAATAGAACACCACAACTTTCCTAGCCTGCTATCTTGTCACACAGTAACAAGGTGTGGCCTTCCTGAAAAACAAGCCTTCCCTAAGCAAGTTTCCCCTGTTGGGCTCTGCTCCACCCTTCATCAAACTCCTTCCACCAAAGACTCCATGTGACCGCATTCAGGCTATTCAGGGGCACAGTATATTCTCCAACAAGGGAAGGTTCTCAAATTCACTGAGGTTTATTAAGGGGCAGGGAAGATCCTCAAATTACCACACACACACATACACACATATATATGTATGTTTGTATACACATACACACACATATACACATACACATGTGTATAAACACAGGCATATGTATGTGTATATATGGATCTATAAATTCACCTACATAATGTATATATATATATGTATATATGTATGTGTGTACTTATATATGTAGTACTTGCAACTTGAGAGTTACCTTGTTTTATTTCATGTGTATCTTTATATGTATATATTGACAGAAAATAATAGAAATGTGAACTCCTTTAAGGCAAGAATTTTTTGGTTTTGCATCTACAGCTCCCAGAACAGTGCCTGGAATATAATAGGGACTTAATTAATTATTTTTTGTTAGATTAATACTATTTATAAGAAATAAGATTTCAAATGGGGCAATAAGGAGCTGTAGGAATCATTGAAATATATAAGAAACTAGACATGTTTTCAGAACATGAAAACAGCTAAAAGGTACAGCAGAAGTTTAACATTAAAAAGGGCCAAATTATTTATTGCCAGAACTAAGGTAATTCCAAAGGAATCATGGGAAGGACCTACCTCAGCACTATTAAATGATATTTCTAAATTATCTAGCATATAGGCACTATAAAAACACTTATTTCTTTATTCCCTCCCCCCTTTACAATTGTATGTGTCTTGATCTTCCATTATTTAATAAATCCCTTGAGGCCAGGGATATTGTGTTATTTAATCATAGTATTTGAGTATTCCTAATCAGTACTTTGTACACACCAAATATTAAATAAGTATTTGTGGAAGTGAATGTTCCCTGTCAAGCTTAAGGAAAGAGTTTGACTTTCAGTAAGAAATCCCAATTCTTATCAAATATTACATAAATGCCTTAGATTCAGCCAAAGCTCAACACAATATGGTGAGAGCAAACATTATAGATTTCTTTCATGGCATTTCCCTTACACATGCACTATATTCTAAACACTCAGTCTGGGCTATAGCATTCTTTTCAGTTTCATAAAAATCATAGAAGCACAAAACTTTAAAAATTGGAAGAAACCTAGCAGCTCACCTGGCACAGCCTCCTAATTTTATGAATAAGAAAACTGAGAGATGAAGTGACTTTTCTAAAGTTGTATAGAAAGTAAGTAGGAGAGTCAGAGTCAGAGTTTAGAGCTTGATTTCCTCTGATTCATCATTCTTACATGCATTCAATAGTTGCTTCCACCATTCCTGAAAAGTAGTATATCATCCTTCAGTTACCACCTACTTCACGGAACTTTCCACAATTTGAAACCCCAAACAATTTTTAAATCTATGGATCTCCCAGTCTACCTACCCTATGTCATTAATCATATTCTTGCTTGTATATTACTGAAATACATACCTGGCCTCATTTTTAGGATTCAAGCTCTATGAGAAAAAGGACTATTTCTTTTGTTCTCTATCATAAGATCACAGTCCTATAAACAAGCTAGTCTAACCTTCATGGCATAAAGAAGAGAAAAAATAAATGTCTCCAGGAACCACGTAATCTTTGACTCCTCACTCATTCTCCCCTCTGCCATATGCACTTGCCAAATCTTATCACTTCTACTTCCACTATATCTCTTGTACATATGCACTCTTCTTTTGCTGATACTGGCACCATGCTACCTAGTTTATGATTCCATTACTTCATACATGACTTAAGTTTCTTTCCAAATCTAGTTCTTATCCCACTCAGTTTTCAAACTGATCTTCCTAAAGAGCAAGTTTGACTATACTGCTCTCTTATTCAATAAACTCCCTTTATACCTTTTTGTCTCAGAAATTAAATATAAAATTCTCTGTTTGATTTTTAAATACCTTCTTGACTTGGACCCTTTCTACCATTCTGATCTTCTTCTACCTTACTCCCTTCCATACAGTTTGTGATCTAGTGATGCTAGTCTCCTTGCCATTCCTCACGTAAGACACTCCACCTCCTGATTCTGGGCACTTTCAGCAGCTGTCTCCCTTGCCACAAACTCCCTCCCTTTTCCTCTCTACTTCCTGGTTTTCCTGGCTGACTTAAAGTCTCAGATAAGGGGCAACTAGGTGGTGGAGTGAATAGAGCACAGACCCTGGAGTCAAGAGGACCTGAGTTCAAATCCGGCCTCAGACATTTAACACAAAAACTAGCCATGTGACCTTGGACAAGTCATTTAATCCCAATTGCCCTCCAAAAAGCAAAGCAAAACAAACAAACAAAAATCAAAAATAAAGTCTCAGATAAAGTCCCATCTTCTTAAAGAAATCATCCCCAGTCCTCTTTAATGGCCATGCCTTCCGTCTGAGATTATCTCCAATTTATACTTCATTTATCTTGTTTCTACCTATTTGTTTTCATGTTGTCTCCCCCACAAGACTATGTGTTGGTTTTTTGACTTTATTCATTTCTCCTGGAATTAGTACTTGGCACATGGTAGGCATTTAATATTTTTAACTTGAGTTATTAAATGCTTAGTAAATGTTTCCTGGAACCATTATGACAATTGAAATGCTTGATACTTTATAACATTTCTACTCTCACTTCATTTCTCTTAATTGACCTAGGACATTCAGTTCTGTAAGGAGAAATCTTTCACACATAGGATACTTATCCACAGATGGAGAGTGCAGGAGAATGACATCTTTTTTCCTCCTCATTTACTTACTAAGAAAACAAAACCTGCCGTAACATACAAAGTATGAAGGTTTAAGGATTTTCCAAATGTTCACTATGTGATGCTCAAACTGTAATCACTTGTCAACACCAAACAGTAATTGATTTCAAACAAGATGCCCATTTTAATAGTTTCTTAAACTGAAAGGAGCCAAAAAGCAAATACATCCACTACATAGGTAAACAAATGGCAATGACTACATCTGGTAATAAAAACTTGGCAGCACAGAAAGAACAATACGGAACAAACAAACAAGACTCATCCATAACTATGAAGGATGCTGGCATTTATATTCCAAAGGTAACTTATAAAAGAGAACTGAAATTTAAGTCTAAGAAAATCTAGTTCTATTGTCTAAAATATACATTCATTTTTTCCATCTCCTTAACCAGCCTCTTCATGAAGATATATCCTGAAGAAGAATGATACAATAGAGTAATAGTGATGGATGGGGACGACACATGTGATTTCATTGGGACTGGAAGTTCCTGGTAAAGAATTTCCTCTACCAATGTAGGTCTATAACTTCTCAGAAACTTATGGTCTTGAAAAATTGTATAGAGGGGTGGCTAGGTGGTGCAGTGAATAGAGCACTGACCCTGAAGTCAGGAAAACCTGAGTTCAAATCCAGCCTCAGACACTTGACACACTTGCTATCTGTGTGACTTTGGGAAAGTCACTTGACCCCAACTGTCCTCCAAAAAGGAAAAAAAAAGCAAAAAAAGAAAAAGTGGGGTCAAACAGAAATGCAGCTCTGGCATAGAACACTGAGCCACTGTCCCAGAGAAAGGACTTGAATCCGGCATTTCTTTACATCTGGATTATTTTTATCTTCTCTTCCCTGCTGTCTTTATAGACAATTTGTTGTTGAAATTAAACATTATTTAATCAAAGTAAAAATGACTGAAACCTGAATGTGGACTGAAAATATTTTGGAAGAACTGTGAACGGTGAGAAAATATATGAATTCTGCTTTACAAAGAAAAAAATGTAGCAGCTCTCTCTATCAATGATTTTCTGGTCAATTCACAACTGTAGTTGAATTTTTTCATTTGTATCATGATTAAATTATTGGGCATTTGCTCAAGTAAGTGAGATCAGAGACACTAGTTAGAAATACGAATGAAAATCATTATTTAACAACATGTAAACAATTCATCCTGAGCCAGATCTAGTGTCTTTTTGACAGTGGTACTGAAGGATTTTTATGGTTATAATCCATGGTAATACCTCAGAAGGTTAATAATAAACTCTAAACATCTCTAATTTCTCTTAGCAGAGATATGATATATGTTAGAATCCAATAGCAGTTTACCTCCCTTCTAGGGATTCTCCCTCCTTTGTCAAGGCATTCCAGTCCCTCATTCACAATCTTCTTCTTTGCACCTTAATCTCTGACCTGATATTAACTTCACCTTGGTGACACACAAAAATATTTAGACCTTATATCCTAACATTACCAATAACTGTGCCTTCTTAGTTATCTGGAACTCTGAAACTCTGCTATGAATCATAATCTACTTGCCCACCTCTCCCCATTTCTTGTTCTATCAAACCATGTTACTTGTCTTTGCCATACCCTATAGCAATATCTCTTGTTTCAATCCATTATTCTTCCACTGCTCTACTTTCTTCTTTTAATAGATCTTATTATATAATTGAGCCTGTTTAAGTAGACATAATCTTTCACCTTAAAATTTCATACCTTTCATTTGTCTTGCCATCTTTCATACCTTCTGATACTCATCCCTAAGTGATCGCTAACCCATTTCTTCTATGTTCCTTCTTTGTTGCTAAATAAGACTAAAGAAAATCATACATCATAATTAAGTCTGATAGGAAAATCACTTTGTTGAATCTTAACTGGGCCCTCATTGTTGCATGGCAAACTTCTTGTTCTTGTCTGTATGACTGTCATGCTTCTACCTTCTTATCCTTAATCTTTGCTTTCTACAAATTTACCACAGATCACTTGCAAATTTATCAGCTCCTAATTACTCTTGAATTCCAGTACCACGGTGCTGACTGCCTGATCAAAATTTCCACTGAAATGTGCCATTGACAGATAAAATTCAAAGTATACAACACAGAATTCATCTTTTTTTCTTCCCTAAATAACTTACTGCTCCAGATTTCCCAATAATATCTTCTATGTCCATATATTTATACAAGTTATTTCCTTGTGTAAAAATCCAGATCTTTCAAAGCCTATTCAAGGCTGCAACTGTCACAAACACCGGTAATAAATTCATTTCTAGTCTCTCCATACTTATTATCCTTCCCTTCCCTTCCCTTCCCTTCCCTTCCCTTCCCTTCCCTTCCCTTCCCTTCCCTTCCCTTCCCTTCCCTTCCCTTCCCTTCCCTTCCCTTCCCTTCCCTTCCCTTCTTTCCACAGAGTTCACTGAAATCTCTCTCTGTTGTATCACCAGAAAAATGCATCACTGCATTTAGAATGAAATGACTTGATCTTCAATCCTAGCTCACAAACTCACTTCCTTGTATAACCCTGATCAAGACACACAGTATCTTTGGATCTCATTTTCCTAAACTTTGAAATGGGAGATTTGAAGTTCATGGCTTAGCTGGTCCTTTTCAGCTCTGAATAAATTTGTTACTTTATGAGTCTAGATCATTTCCTCTCATTTTCTTATTAGATTTTGGTGCTCACTTAAACCAAGACTTGTCTTGTAGATATTGCTTGGTACCCGCTCTAAAGTTATAGATTTCCTTTTCATACTTCTTGACACATTGGATGAAGAAGAAAAACTGGTATGCTACTTGTTCCATTGCTACTTTCAAAACCTCCCATCACATCCATCTCTCAGCAATCCCCACTCCACTTTTAAAGTTAAGTCAATTTCATCTTATGAAATTGTTGATCTCTCTCTCCTTGATACTTTCTTCTCACTAGTTTTTCAGAATGCAGCTCTCTTATTTCTCATCATCTGTGGACTACCACATCACTTTTCCTCATTTCTAATAAGTGTAATATCTAGCTTATACTGTTCTCCATATTGCCTCTTCACTTTGAACATCTGATCTCCAGTTCTCCAACTCCTTGGTTTTTGTGTCCAATATACATCTATTGTTCAGTGAAGTGACCAAACTTCACACCAGTGCAACTTCCTCCTGCATCAACAAATCTGTCCCAGGTTGGAAATTCCTAATTAAAGCCATACAAATTTTT
>CM053599.1:196661172-196702543 GCA_028646575.1 Pseudocheirus occidentalis
TTTCTCATAAAGTCATCAGCTTCCACTTGCTCCACTCTAATTCTGAAGGAATTATTCTCCTCAGAATGCTTTTGAGATTCTTTTTCCATCTGGCAAATTTGACGTTTTAAGGCATTCTTCTCCTCACTGGCTTTCAGGGCCTCTTTTGCTATTTGATTTAATCTATTTTTTATAGTGTTGTTTTCTTCAGTCAGGTTGTTGACTCTCTTTTCATGGTTTTCTCGCATCATCCTCATTTGTCTTCCCAATTTTTCTTCCACTTCTTTTATTTGTTTTTCAAAGTCCTTTTTCAGATTATCTATAGGTACTAGGCATTCTTCAAGTGTCTTGGAATCACTTGGTGTGGGAGTTCTGACTGTGTTGTCTTCCTCCCATTCCATGCTTTGATCCTTTTTGTCCACAAAAAGGGTTCTAGAGTTTTATGTGTGTTCTTATCTTGCTTCCTTTTCCTCATGTTGGCGAGTGAATTAATTGGTTGGGTTTTTTTTTTTAGCTTTGTGAAACTCTGCTTCCAGGGGGGAAAGCTCTGTTCCAAATCACTGGGGTTTTCACAAGGTGCTTGAGATATTAGGGGGGTGTTGCAGTCTCCCCTAGCTATGGCTTGCTGAAAGTGCTCCCCAGGACCACTACCCAAGACCATGATCTGGATGCAGGCCACTCAACGCAAGAGCACTTGGCCCTGATCAATTGACTCAGCCCTCCTGCAGGATCCACAGGCCGGGGGCTGTGAAGCAGCCAAGTGGGGGCAGCCTGTTTACAGCAATTTCTGCCCTTCCCCCACTCCTTCTATGCCCTGGGGGTAGATTGGCCAAACTGCTTTTCCTCCCCCAAATATAGCTTGAAAGCTTCGCTCACTTTCAATGACCTTTAATCCTGGCTCATGCAGATTGCTCCAGGTGCTTTAGATATTCTCTGATGTAGACTTAAGCTGTGGCTTGGGAGGCTCGGCTCCTCCTGGCCAACCTGGAGCCTCGCCACATGGTGATTTCAAACTGGCCTGGTCTCAGCTCCCAGCCTGGGATGAGCCCCTTCTGCCAGCTGCCTTTCTCTAATCCCTATTTTTCACACCTTTCTTTAATTCCTATTTTTCACACTTTGGTATATGTGGAGTTGCTGGAGGCTGTAGCTATTCTCCCTTGTACACTGGCTGCGGCTGAGCTTGGCTTGGCTCCTTCCTACCACCCCGGAACTTGACCACAGTTTCGGTTTTAAGCTGGGACAGTCTCAGCGTGCCTCCTGCCGTGATGATCCCCTGCTGCTGAGCTGCCTTCCGTGAGAGACATGTTTTCTGTATTTTTTGAGTTTGAGAGTCCTAGAATTTGTCCAGCATGAAATGTTTATGGATGTTTATGGTGGCTGCATGAGAGCTGTGGGACACTGCTGCTTCTACGCTGCCATCTGGGCTCCACCCCTAGAAAGCACTATTGACAATTAGGCTAGTGGAGGTGATGGAATTCCAACAGAGCTATTAAAAACCCTAAAAATGGTGCTGTCAAAGTGTGGCACTCCCAGTGCCAGCAAATTTGAAAAACTAAACAGTGGCCACTGGATTGGAAAAGATCAGTTTACATCATACTAAGAAATGCTCAAATTACTAAACAAATGTGCTCATTCCACATGCCAATAAAGTTATTGTTAAAGATTCTGCAAGTTAGACTTCAGCACTACGTGAACCAATAATTACCAAAAGAGCAAGCTGGTTTTCAAAGTAGCAGAGGAATCAGAGGCCAAATTACCAAGATTCCCCAGATTATGGAGAAAACAAAGTAGTTCCAGGAAAGTTTCTACTTCTGCTTCATTGACTACACTAAATACTTTGACTGTATGGATCACAACAAAATGTAGCAAGTCCTTAAAGAGTTAAGAGAAACTTGTCTCCTAAGAAACCAACATGCAGTCCAAGAAACAACAGTAAGAATTGAACATGGAAGAATTGTTTGGCCTAAGACTGGAAAAGGAGGAAGACAAGACTACATATTGTCACCTTATTTGTTTAATTTAAAATATATTATGTGAAATGCCAGGCTACATGAATTGAAAGCTGGAATTAAGGGAGCCTGAAGAAGTATCAGCCATCTCAGATATACAGTTGATAACATTCTGATGGAAGAAAGTGAAGAAGAATTAGGAAGTCTCTTAAGGAGGGTAAAAAAGGAGTGAGCAAAAACTGACAGAGCTTAATATCAAAAGCCTAATATCTTGGTAATTGGTCCTATCACTTCCTGGAAAATAGAGGGGGAAGAAATGCTTCCAGTGTCAGATTTTATATTCTTGGGTTCCAAAATCAGAGCATCAGTAACTGTAGCAAGGAAATTAAAAGATGCATTCTCCTTGGAAGGAAAGTTATGGGAAATCTTAATAACTTACTAAAAATCAGAGACATCATCTTGCCTACAAAGGATCTATATTTAGTCAAAACGATATATTTTTTTTCTAGGACCAATATATGACTTTAAAAGTTCGCATATAAGAAAAGCTGAATTCTGTAGAATAGACACTTTCCAAGTGTGGTGCCAAAGAAAACCTTCAAGAGTTTCTTGAAGAACAGGAAAGTAAAATTAGTCAATACTTAAAGAGATTAATTAAAGAAATTAATTATTTTAATTAATTAAATTAAATTAATTAAATAAGATCAAATGCTAAAGATGAAACTTATAAGTAAAAGTCATATAATGAAAAGGCAGGACGTATTGGAAAAGACCCTGATGTTGGAAAAGACTGAAGGGAAAATAAAAAGGGAATTGGAAAGAATGAGATGGATGCATAATGTCATGGAAACAGCAAACGTGAACTTGAACAGACTCAGATAGTGGAGGACAGAAGGGCCTAGCATGCTATGGTCCATAGGTTCACAAAGAATCAGACAGAGCTGAATGACTGAACAACAAACAACACCTGGAATTGCTAGGAGACTTTCTCTCTGTCTCTGTCTGTCTCTCTGTCTCTCTCTGTCTCTGTGTCTCTTTCTCTCTCTCTTTCTGGCTCTGTCTCTCTCTGCCTCTGTCAATCTCTGTCTCTGTGTCTGTCTCTCTGTCTCTGTCTTTCTCTCTCTTTTTCTCTCCTTGATATTCTGGTGTTTTTGTTCTTACATATGAAATTTGAGATTTTTTTCTAACTCTATAAGATCACTTTTGGTAGTTTAATTGGCCTCGCACAGGTTGCTTTCCCACTGGAAGCAGCAGCAAGATTCAGCAGCTACCTGGCTGTTTGATCAAGCTTTTAAGGATTGCACTGATCACCTCCTGGTTTGAGGAAGGGACTAGAATAGGTGCCCTAAAAAGTGTCTGCTTACCCAACTCTGACCTTATTATCCCAACAGGCAGATAATTCCACTCTATGGTCAAAATGCAAAAAAGTAAAAAAGAAAAAAATAGATATAGAAACATCTATAAAGATGATCGCAGTCACCATCTGCCCAAAGAATGTATGCACACTTACAGACAACACAAAATCCAGTAGACTTGAAAGACAAACAACTCTTGTTGCAAGAGAATGCAACAGGTATCACATACAAATAGCCACTTGGGTGAAACAAGACTAGCAAATGAAAGTCAATTAATGAAGTTGGAGATGGATACACATTTTCTTTTGTTTTGTTTTCTGGAGAGACTATAGTAGAATGCCATGGAACTGGTGTAGGTTTTGCAATCAAAACTAATCTAGTCAACAACCTTGTATGCCTACAAAAGGGAGTGAATGACAGGCTTATGACAATGCAATTGCTACTTGTGGGAAAATGTCATGCCATAATCATCAGTGTCTTTGTTCCCACCATGATGAGCACTGACGAAGTCAAAGAAAAATTCTGTGAAGACCTGGAAACCCTTATCATTAATGTGCCCAAAGGGGACAAGCTTACAATCCTGGGGGACTTTGATGCTAGAGAAGGCTCAGAAATAATAACTTGTCAGGGAGTCCTGGGGAAGAATGGAGTAGGAAATGGCAACAGAAATGGTTTCTTATTACTGAAGACTTGTGCATCTCATGACCTCATCACCAACATGGTCTTCTGTTTACCTAAATGCAATAAAACTTCATGGATGCATACTTGCAGCCAACATTGTCATTTAATAGACTATGTTATTATAAGGAGAAGAGACAGACAATATGTGAGAGTGACAAAGGCAATGCACGTGAATAGGAATGCTGGACTGATCATAGAGTTATCATCCCCAAGCAAAATTCAGTAAAGGTGGCATCCCGGAGGCAAAATGACTATCAGAAAAAATAATGTCAACAGATTAGAGCTCTTCTCTGAGAGGGAACAGTTTGTTGCTAACTTGGAGAGAAAGTTGAGCTAATACACAATTGGCAACAATGAAGAAGAAAAAGTGTGGGTAGCTTTCCAAGATTTGTTGTATAGCACTGCATTGCTCATCTGGGTCAGAACACTTGCAAACACTAAGACTGGTCTGATGAAAATGATGGGGAAATTCAGAGGCTGCTAAATGAAAAATGACAACTCCACAGGGTTTACCTACAGGATAGTTCATCCATCTCTAAGAAGGCAGCATTTAATTCCATCAAAAATGAAGCAAAAAGGAGAATGGGCGAGCTAAGATGATGGAGTAGAAACTGGGACCTGCTTAATTCTCCCCCCAAATCCCTCAAAATAACTGTAAAATTGACTTTAAACAAATTTGGGAGTTGGAGAAGCCACTAAATGACAGAGGGAAATAGATTTCCAGAGCAAGACATTCTGGAAGGCTGAAAGGAAGGGTCTGTTACACTGGGCTTGTAGAGTAGCACAACCCAATGTGAGCTGTGCCAGCATAGACTGGATTGGAGCAGGTCACAGGGCACTGAGTCACTGAGAGCTGTGACAGTTTCCAGGCTTCACAAATGCACAAACTCCAAAGACAGCTCCAAAGGTCAGTAGGAAAGCTCTCTCACCTAGGTGAGAGAAGAGCATGGTATGGCCCCAGACCCCGGGTGGCGGCCACACAGTGGGAGCTACTTCTAGAGCTCTTGGCCTACAGCCAGTGAGGGAATAGAGTACTTGATACCAGTCATGGGTGATGGTCCTGGGGGGAGGAAGAGCACTAGTGTGGTGGAGCTGGTGGAGGCTATGGAGAGGGAATCTCTCTATAGTGGGTCCAGAATAAGAAAGAGTACTTGTGCCTGCTCACAGGCCATAGTGCATGGCAAGAGAGGAGTAAACACATCTCCTTTGATCATACCATTTTGGAAAGAATGAGAATTTACAGATCCCTAAAGATATCTCTGAAAACAACTGCAAAAAAACCTTAATCTTGGGGCAGTACACCCTCCACTTAACAAAGAGTTCAAAAGTCAAGTAATTGCCTAAGGAAATGAACAAACAGAGGAAAATAAGACTATAAAAGATTAGTCTCTTGGTGAAAATGTATTTTCTTACATCCTTGCAGATGAAGAAGATCAAAGTATACATAGGCAGGAAGAGAACAAGGTCAAGGCTCCTATACCCTAAACCTCCAAGAAAAATATGAACTGGTTATAGGCCATGGAGGAACTAAAGAAGAATTTTGAAAACCAAGTAAGAGAAAAAGAGGAAAATTGGGAAGAGAAATGAGTGGTGCAAAAAAAATTATGATGGAAAAGGAAGTCAACAACTTGCTAAAGGAGACTCAAAAAAATACTGAATAAAATAACAACACTCAAAAGCAGTCTAATTTGGGGTCAGAGCCAAGATGGCAGCATAGAAACAGAAAAATTCTGTGAGCTACCCACACAACCATCTCAAATATCTATAAAATATGATTCTAAACAAATTTTAGAGGTACAGAACCCACAAAGTGACAGAAAGAAACAAATCTCCTGCTGAAGGCAGCCCAGCAGGCTGGCAAGAGTAACTATCACAGTGAGCTGAGAGCCAAGCCCAGCCCCACTGAGCTGTGGTTTTAGCCTCAAGGTGGTCCCAATCAGCAGTGGCCAGGGAAGACTTCAGGATAGTGAAGCACCAGCAGCTGTGGAAGTTTCCATATTTATCAACCCATAAACACCAAAGATCAAGTAAAAAAGTATGAATAGAACTCTCTTGGAACTAGGGGGTAGGGGGAAATGAAGGAGCACAGTTCAGCCTCTACCCCAGAGAAGCAGCAGAGGAAAGGTGGCTGTGCATCCACATGACTGCTTCCAGAGCTCCTGGCCTGCAGATCATAGAGTGACCAAGCAAGTATTCAGAGGGTAATCACTCTTGCTTTAACCTACTTGATTAAACAGGTCCTGGGGTGTGTGTCCAGTGGACCAGAGTTTGTGGGGACTTCAGAGAGGGCACCCAACTAATAGTTCCAGCAGCTGCAAAAAGCCCAGCAATTTGGGACAAAACTCTCTTCTCTGGAAGCAGAGTTCTACTAAGGCAAAGACCTCAAAAGTCAAGTAATTGAGTGGCAACAAGAGCAAGCAGAAATCAAACCTTAGATTCCTTTTTTGGGGACAAAAAGGATCAAAGCATGGAACAGAAGGAAGACAATGAAGTCAGAATTCCTGCATCAAAAGCTTCCAGGAAAAATATGAATTGGTTACAGGATATGGAGAAGCTCAAGAAGCATTCTGAAAATCAAGTAAGAGAAGTGGTGGAAAAACTGGGGGAGAGAAATGAGAATGATGCAAGAAAATCATGAAAAGAGAGTCAACAAACTGAATGAAGAAAATAACACCTTAAAAATAAACTAATTCAACTCATCCCTGGGGCTCAGGGAAGACCCACTGAGGCTCAGAGAGACAAGGCACGGGAGGGACCATGGCGAGGTTCCTCCCTGCACCTCTGAACAGTGCTTCAGCAGCTTCGTGCCCTCGGACACTGAGCGCATTGGGGCCACCGCCGAGGCACGGCCTGGTAGGGACCCCTGGGCCTCATGGAAGGTATTTGATTCTAATGATAAATCGGGTCCTCTTGTTCTCACTGTAGTTATATCAGGTCATTTCTTCATTTCCCAAGGACACACCTTACTGGAAGGCTTTTCAGTTATTGACAGCAAGAAGTGGCTGAAGATTATAAGGCAGGCAAATTGTTTATTGTTTGGATCAATACTAAAGGATAACAGTTGCATGTTCCACGTGCAGTTTGGACGTAATTCTAAAGAAGAGGCCCTGGAGAACTGCTGCCATTGTTTCCAAAAGCTGGAAGAGTACATATCAGTCCGGGTTCCTGATGAGCCAAGCCAGGAGCTGCAGCCAGGCCTGAGCCAGCCAGCAGAGGCCACAAGTCCAGGAGAGGACACTGAGCTGAGTGCAGTGCTACATTGTTGATCTCTCCTGACATCAGCATAAATACCACTTGCCTATGAGCAAGCTACATGGAATGCAGAAGAGTTAAGTCCCTTCCTGAAGTTGTGCCTTATGGATCAGAATTTCCCAGCATTTGTTCAAGATGTAGAAAAGGAACTGAAGAAGTTAACAGGGTTGGAGAATTAATGTTGTCTACATAAATAAAGAGCTATCTTATTGATAAAATGCTTCCTCCCAAAATTCATAGAATACAGGTTGTTGTTTCAAAAAAAATAGACTAATTCAAATGGAAAAGAGAACCAAAAAGCCAATGAAGAGAAGAATATCTTAAAATGTCAAATTTTCCAGATAGAAAAAGAATCTCAAAAGCTCGCTGAAGAGAATAATTCCTTCAGAATTAGATTGGAGCAAATGGAAGCTAAGGACTTTGTGAGAAATCAAGATACTTTAAAACAGATCCAAACAAATGAAAAAATAGAAGGCAATGTGAAATATCTCCTTGGAAAAACAACTAACCTGGAAAATAGATTGAGGAGAGATAATTTAAAAATTATTGTACTACCTGAGAGCCATGATCAAAAGAAGAGCCTAGACACCATCCTTCAAGAAATTCTCAAGGAAAATGGCCCTGATATTTTAGAACTAGAGGGCAAAATAGAAATTGAAATAATTCACTGATTACCTCTTGAAAAAGATCCCAAAAGAAAACTCTTAGGAATATTATAGCTAAATTCCACAGTTCCCAGGTCAAGGAGAAAATATTACAAATGAAGAGGTAGAGAACAGCTGGTGGATTTTTAGGAAATCCTTTGAGGGTTCTTTGTCTGAAATGAATTACTGAACTCAAGCTATCTTTTGGCAGAGTTATAAAAGTTTATTATTACACTTTGCAGCAGGCAGGAAACGGTTAAGGGGACCTTCAAGCTTACAGAGATCTAATGAAGAATTATAAAGTATAATGCTACACTTTGCAGTGGGCAGGAGAAGGTTAAGGATAGTCTGCAAAGTGCAGGTTTCAAAGATACAGTTTTAAAGCCATAAAAGTGTCAGTCAAAAGTTAATTACGCTAACTAGGTAGGCAAGAGTGGAATTAGGGAGGAGTTTGGGAGGAGTTTAGCAGTGGTCAGTGCTTAAAGGGAATGCAGTTTTTATCTCAACTGCTCAGGCGTGTTGCCCCTAATTCACTGGGACATCCCCCTGGGTGGGGGTGGGTGGGCTACCAGGAGGTGTGGTTTTTCCCTTGTGACATAACTAGGTTACTTTTGGTCAAGGATGAATGAGATAGGTCCAGTATTGCTGCTGACAGGATAGGCTTGATTGTCCAACTTTGGACTGATTAGGGATTCAGGAGGTACCATATTGGGAGGGAGTTATCTCTTCTGATAATGTTGTTCTAGGTTTTTATGATGCAGCTGGCCACTTAGAACAAAGAGGTCTCTAAACTAAAAAAGTTTGTTTATGAAATACTTAGGTGTTGTATTCATAGGTATAGCTAAACAATAATGAATTGTTGCTAAGCAGACTGCTGGCTCAAGGAAAAGACTTTTAGACTGGGGGCAGGGAAGAGGCAGAGTTAATGCCTTTATGGCTGGGGGAAAGTGTGACATTTACATCTTAATTGCACAGGCTTATTACAAACTGATGTTATATACATAGGTACCTGAACACAAGTAAGATTTTAAAAACTGAGATTACAGACAAAAACATTACAGATGTTACAAAGGCACCCCAGCACATCATCACAAGTAGCCAAGAAGAATTAATTTGAATATTGTAGAAACACAATTAGGATAACACAAGATCTAGCAGCTTTTACATTAAGGATCAAAGGGCTTGAAATATGATATTCTGGAGGTCAAAGGAGCTAGGATTAAAAGCAAGAATCACCTATCCAGAAAAACTGAGTATAATGTTTCAGGGGGAAATTCAATGAAATAGAAGACTTTCAAGCATTCTTGTGAAAAACCCAGAGATTAATAGAAAAATTTGACATTCAAATACAAGAAGCAAGAGAAGCATGAGAAGGTAAATAGGGAAAAGAAATCATAAGGAACTTATTAAAGTTTAACATTATTGCATGGAAAAATGATAATTGTAACTCATGAAACTTTTCTCAGTATGAAAATAGTTGAAGGGAATATAAATGTATGTGTAGATAGGTAGATGGGTAGATAGATAGACAGACAGACAGATAGATAGATAGATAGATAGATAGATAGATAGATAGATAGATAGATAGATATAGATGATATAGATATATACACACTCACATATATATGTATACATACACATATATGTTTATATAGGAGGGTATATGTGTGTATAAATACATATGAGAGTGCTGCAGCTAGCAAGTCTCGGCCTAGCTACCAGCTGAGTGAAATAAAGGGACAGAGAGAGAGAACTTCTAGCTGAATAATAAAGAGGGAGAGACACGGGATTGTATTCCATAGAGTGTTTATTGCAGACCTATTTCATACAGAGCCGAAGATACATGGAAGATACAAGGTTTATATACCATTAGCACAATGCAAGGAACCACCATTGGTCTTGATCTTTCTCTACCCCAGCCCAAAGCCAATCACTTGTTAAGCTCTTTATCCTAGGACCATGTCCAGAGGCACAAACAGGGTGTTGCAATCAAGACTTGCAAATTAACTCAGTGACCTTTCTTTAGATATTCATGAAACCAATGAGAGCATCCACCCAACAAGATTATACTTTCCTTACTATCTGCCTAATGACCTTTGTAGAACTGGGGAGCTAATGTGGCCAAGGACCCTGAAAGTCTTGGCATACAATATGAGAGTGTGTATATATATATGCTTATATGTAGACATAGAAGACACAGGATCAGTTGAATAGGAAGAGATGTTATCTAAAAAATAAAATTAAGAGGTGAGCAAGCAATATAATGAGAGGAGGTAGAGAGAGACAAAATTAGGGTAAATTATCTCAGGCAAAAGAGGCAAGGGAAAACTGTTGCAATGGAGGGGAAGAAAAGGAGGGCAAAAGGGAATGGGGCAGCCTTACTCTTATTGAATTTTGGCTTAAGGAGGGAATAACAAACATACAATATTGGGTATCTTACCTTACAGAAAAGTAGGGGGGATGATAGTAGAGAGGGCAAATTGGTGGGGAGGGTAGTGCACACTTTTTAAAAGGGATAGAATCAAAGTAGAAAATAGAACAAGTGGGAGGGGTTACCATAGGATAGAGGGAACTATAGTCAGTCTTTCACAATATATCAACTATTGAAATGTTTTATGTAATTACCCATGTACAACCTATACTGAATTGTTTATATTCCCTGTAAGAGTGGATGATGATGGAAAAAGGGAAAGAATCTAGAATTCAAAGTTTTAAAATCAAGTGGCTTTTTAAAAATTACTATTATTATTATTGTTTACCTATAAGTGGGAAATAAGATATACAGCCACTGGGGTATGGAGATCCATCTTGTCCGACTGGAAAGTCAGAGCTGGTATGGGGGAGGCTATAGGAGAGAATAAATTGCAGAGGGAGTATTCAGTGGGATAGCTGTTTTGGGGTGGTGGCAAGTGGAAAGATGAGGAGGAAACTAGTAACTCAAAATGTTGTGGAAATGAATGTTGTAAAATAAAAGTAAACCAAAAAATAACAATAAAACCATCACATGTTAACATAAAATAAGACAGACTTACCTTAAAAAAAAAATAAACAGACTAACTCAGATGGCAAAAGAGGTCCAAAAAGACAGTTAGGAGAAGAATGCCTTAAAAAACAAAATTTACCAGATGGAAAAGGAGGTCCCAAAGTTCACTAAAGGAAATAATTCCTTCAATAATAGAATAGATAAAAATGGAAGCTAATGACTTCATGAGAAATCAAGATATTATGAAATGGATCCAAAAGAATGACAAAAATAGAAGACAATGTGAAATATGTGATCAGAAAAACACCAGACCTGGAAAAGAGCTTCAGGAGAAATAATTTTAAAATAATAATTTTTATTATTAAATAAATAACATTTTAAAAATATAATGATATTATATATAAACAAGTATATAAATATTAATAAAGTAAGATGGATAAATTTAATTTAATAAATTTATTAATAAAATAAAATAAAAAATAAATATAATATTAAAATAAAATAAATAAGTAAAAATAATTAAATAAATAAATAAATGATAATAATAAACCGATAGGTCTACCTGAAAGCCATCATTAAAAAAAAAAGAGCCTACACATCATCTTTCAAGAAATTATCATGGAAAAACTGCCTTGATTTTCTAGAATCAGAGTGTAAAAGAGAAATTGAAATAATCCACTAATTGCCTCTTGAAAAAGATCCCCAAAAGAAAACTCATACAAATATTATAACCAAATTTCAGAGTCCAAATTCCCAACACTATTTGTATAACACAAGATCTATAAGCTTCTATATTAAGGGATACAAGGGTTTGGAATATGATATTCTGGAGGTCAAAGGAGCTATGATTAAAACTAAGAATCACCTACCCAGAAAAACTGAGAATAATGTGGATATTAAATGAAATAGAGGACTTTCAATTATTCTTTATGAAAAAAAAAAACAGAATTGAACAGAAAATTTGACTTTCAAATACAAGAAGCAAGAGAAGCATAAGAAGGTAAACAGGACAAAAATCATAAAGAACTTATTAAAATTGAACTTTTTACATTCCTATATGGCAGAATGATGATTGTAATTCATGAGACTTTTCTCAGTATGAGAATAGTTGAAGGGAATATATATAGATATATGTGTATGTATGTGTGTATAAATACATATATGAGGGTGCGTACTTATGTGTACATGTATACACAGACAGAGAACACAGGATCACTTGAATATAAAGGGATGATCACAAAAAATAAAATTAAGAGGTGAGAGAGGAATATATTGGGAGGAGAAGGGAAGAGATAGAATAGGGTAAATTATCTCATATAAGAGAGGCAAAACTGTCACAATGAAGGGCAAGAGCTGGAAAGTGAAAGGGAATGGATTAACATTACTCTCACTGAATTTAGCTTGAGGAGGGAAAAACATGCACCCTCAATTGGGTATGTTACCCTACAGGAAAGTAGGGGGGAAGGGGATAAGAGGGGAAATGATAGAAGGGAGGGCAGATTGGGGAAGAGGGTAGTTAGAAGCAAACAATTTTGAAAAGTGGCAGGGTCAAAGTAGACAATAGAATAAGGGGGGGGGTGGGCAAGACAAGATGGACAGAAATGTAGTTAGTCTTTCACAATATAACTATTATGGAAATATTTTGCATTGCTACACTATTTAATTGGTTGTCATCCCAGTGGGGGTGGGTAAGGAGGGAAGAAGGGATAGAATCTTGAAATCACAGTTTTAAAAAACAAATGATAAAAAATTGTTTTTATATGCAACTAGGAAATAAGATTTAGAGGTACTGGGGTATAGAAATACATCTTGATCTTCTAGAAAGCTGGGGGTGGGATAGGGGAAGATATAAGAGAGAGCAGATTTTGGAACGAGGTATTCAGTAGGTTCACTATCTTGTGGTAGGGGTTAGGGGAAAGATGGGGAGAAAATTTGTAGCTGAAAATCTTGTGGAAATGAATTTTAAAAACTAAATATAAATACAAGAAGGAAAAAAGAAATAAGGCCTTTATAATGAGATGAACCAAAAGAGGAAGAAACACACACTACTACTCTGAAATCTTTGCAGAGATGGTCTACACACATATCATAGGAACCTTAAAACTATAAAATTGTCAGCATTCACAAAAGATTTCCTACAGCATACCATATGCATTCATAATCACCCAGTTGCCTGAAAGGTACTGAGCAAACAAGATTCCTCTGCATTTAGTGGGTTGGGTTTTTTTTGGCAGGGGGACAATAAAGAAGACTTTGACTTCACAGATTAGAACACCACCATTTAAGGGTTTTCTTCTAATAAGGAGTCTCTAATAAGTATGTTAATACAAGATTTCTTGATGAATACAATCAGAGGTACTGCTAACAACCCTTCAGTTAATAACATCAAAAAAAGGAAAACATAAGAGGGATGCTTACCAAAGGCACATATCAGTGTCATGGAGGATGGTCTATACAGAGTAAAATGGACAGTGAAATTCTCTGATGTTCCTGTTTGTGGATAATATTGTGCTGATTACATCAAATCCCAGAACATTATGGAGCTTCCATACAGGGGGAAAAAGAGGATGAAAAATGCCTATTGTCCAGAATATGATATGCAGTTGGATAACCAGGCAACTGAATCCATACATCAGTTCAGCTACATGAAACAGATATTGTTGGACAACAGGTTGGGTTTAGTCACATATGTAGAAGAAGGTAAACTGGAACTACATTTGTGAAATTGCAGGGCATTCATTTTGCATTTTCAGCATCAATAATATCTGTTGAATAGGTCAAGTGGAAGTTGCTTCAAGTTGATTCCCATGGTGTGTGAAGCCTTGCAATAGGTTGGTTCTAGGCTGGCCATTGTGGTTGGCTGCTGTCTAGGTGAGGAGGAGAAGGAAGGGCTGGAGCTGGTCCCTGTGGGGGGGTCTTGGGGAACTTGCAATGATACTGTTTGGTTTTGGGATTGTGATGCCTCTTGTTGTGGCCCAGGACTGTCTGCAGTTGCTGATGGTGGGCTCCCAGCATGATCTGGGGTTCTGGGAGCCTCATAGAGCTGTACCCATGAAGCAGTGGGGCTGGGCCTGACAGGGTGTTCACATTGAAGGATCCAGGCACGTGGCTCAAAGAGATGGAGCAGGCCAGGGAGCTGCCGTCATGTCCACTTGTAGCAGCAGCCTTTATCCTCATTTTTAAGGAATTATTTTCTTCAATAAGTTTTTGGACCTCCTTTTGCATTTTACCAGTTCTGCTTTGTAAGGCATTCTTCTCCTCATTGGCTTTTTGAATCTCTTTTGTCATTTGGATTAGTCTTTTTTAAGGTCTTATTCAGTACTGTTTGGGGGGGGAGGTCTCCTTTAGCAAGCTGTTGACTCATTTTTCATGATTTTCTTGTGTCACTCTCATTTCTCTTCCCTATTTTTCCTCTACTTCTCTTATTTGATGTTCAAAATTCTTTTTGAGCTCTTGTATAACCTGAGGCCCATTAATATTTTTCTTTTATAAATGTATTTATTTGTTTGTTTATTCATTCATTCATTTTTCAATTTGCTCACTTATTTGTTCCTTTATTCATTTATTTATGTTTAGTTTACAACATTCAGTTCTACAAGCTTTGAAACCCAAATTTTCTCCCCCTCCCTCACTTGCCGCCTCCCCCCCTCCATGGAGGCATGCAATCTGATATAGGTTCTAGAAATACTTTCACATTAACATTAGCCAAGTTGTAAAAAAGGATTATAACTAATGGAGTGAACAATGAGAAAGAAGGAACAAAATAAATAAAACAAACAAGAGAGAGAACCAGTAGTTTGCTTCAAACTGCATTCAGACTCTGTAATTCTTTCTCTGGATGTGGATAGCTCTTTCCATCATGAGTCTTTTGGAGTAGTCCTATAGCCTTCCATTGCTGAGAGGAGCCCAGTCTATCCAAGTTAGTCATCACATATATAATGCATCAGTAATTGTGTGCAGTGTTCTCCTGGTTCTGCTCCCCTCACTCAGTCTCAGTTTATTTAAGTCTCTCCAGGTTATTATGAAATCTGTCTGCTCCTCCTTTCTTATAGCACAACAGTATTCCATTACATTCAAATACCATAACTTTTTTATCCATTCCCCAATTGATGGGCATCCCCTTGATTTCCAATTCTTTGCCACCACAAAAAGAGTTGCTATAAATAATTTTGTACATACAGGTCCTTTTTCCACTTTTATGA
Organism: Pseudocheirus occidentalis; assembly: GCA_028646575.1. NCBI lineage: Eukaryota > Metazoa > Chordata > Mammalia > Diprotodontia > Pseudocheiridae > Pseudocheirus > Pseudocheirus occidentalis. Next base: position 196,676,218 of record CM053599.1, read on the forward strand.
TATCTTTGGGATGTAGCCCTAGAAATGGTAGTGCTAGGTCAAAGGTTTGTACATTTTTGTAAACCTTTGGGCATAGTTCCAAATTGCTCTCCAGAATGGTTGGATCAGTTTACAACTGCATTAGTGTTCCCATTTTCTCACATCTTCTCCAGCATCTATCATTTTCCTGTTTTGACATGTTAGCCATTCTGACAGGTGAGATGTGGTCCCTCAGAGTTGTTTTGAATTCGCATTTCTCTAATCAATAGTGATTTAGAGTATTTTTTCTATATGCTTATAGATATCTTTAATTTTTTCCTCTGAAAACTACCTCTTCATATCCTTTGACCATTTATCAATTGGGAAATGACTTGTATTCCTATATATTTTAGAAATGAGGCCTTTATCAGAGATATTAATCATAAAAATTCTTTCCCAGTTTTCTTCTTCCTTCCTAAACCTTGGTTACATTGGCTTTGTTCAAAAACTTCTCATTTTAATGTTATCAACATTATCCGTTTTGCATTTTGTAATGCTCTCTATCACTTGTTTGATCATAAGGTCTTTGCTTCTCCATAAATCTGACAGATAAGCTATTCCTTGCTCTTCCAGATTGCTTACAGTGTCAGCCTTTATATCTAGATTATGAACCTGTTTAGACTTTATTTTGCTGTATAGTGTAAGATATTGTTCTATGCCATTCCTGCTGTGCTATTTTCAAGTTTTCCCAATAGCTTTGGCAAATTCTGAGCAAATTGTGAGTTATTATCCCAGAAGTTGGAATCTTTGGGTTTATCAAACAGTAGATAGTATAGTCATTGACTACTGTGTCTTGTGTACCTAATCTATTCCCTTGATCCACTATTCTATTCCTCAGCCAGTACCATTCATTACAGTAGGATTCTATAGTCTTTATTTTTCCAGTTTTCTTGTTGCCCATTGTGATTGCCTATTTCCTGACTTTTAAAGTGGATCTCTGGTTCTGTGGTACAGAAGGCCCTGACTCTTGCTTCTTATACTGGGAGTTAGGGGCCTGGTTATTGGCTTTATGTGCTCTGACTTCTGAGTGCCTAGACTGAGGCCAAGGTCAGGACTTTCAGCATTTGCTTGATGTTATACTAAAGTTCAGGCATGAGGGTGTGGTGACCTGACCTCTTCAGAATTCTGCCTTTAAGCTCCTGGGCTAGACCTCCAGCAGATTCAGTCACTGGTGGCAGAGGTCATTCTGGTGTCTGCCAATTTCCCTGGTTATGTGAAGGCACACTTGGGGTTCTGCTGTTAGCACTTGCTGGCTCCACCCACCTTGGAGTTCTGGATCTCTTGCTGGTCAACTGAGATGGGGCGCTTTGGAACACCTCCCATCCTGCGCTTTAACCTCAGCACAGTCACAGTCACACCCCTTTCTCCAGGTTTCCCAAGCCTGCCACTGGTTCCACTATTTCAGGGTATTTCACTGGGGCAATATTCCCTAGATTTTTTAAGGTGAAAAAAGGATGTAGGGGTGTGACACAAGAGCCTAAGATTTATTCTGCTGTCTTGGCTCCTAGAAGTTCAGGTAGGCAACTGTTAAGCATCCATACTGTGGGTGGATTTCACCAGGAGTAGCTATTGTTGCTGTTGCAAGTCTTGCACTTGTCTCTTACCCAGCTCCAACAGATCCCCCTGTCCTGAAGTGAGAGGTTTGGGAATCTCTTATGAGGTGGGTGAGTCAGTTCCATCTCTGCTATGGTCAGGTCTGTGATGGTGCAGATCTTGCTCTCTGCACAAAAAGTTCTGTGTTCTCCCCTCCCAGCAAAATAAATTTTAGCAGTCAATTTTCTTGGGCTAGAAACCTTCCACACTCCATCTCTCAATGGATTCTGCCACTCTAAAATCCATTCAGATTCATTTTTTAGAGGTTACTGAAGGAATTCATGGGTGAATTGAGGTGAGTTCCTGCTTTCACTTTGCCATCTTGGCTCCACCCCCACCCCATTCATATTTTTCTTGGAGGCTTTAGATGTAGGAGTTTTGACTTTGTTGTCTTCTTTGTGTTGTATGTTTTGATCTTTGTCACCAAAGTGAGATTCTATAGTCTGACTTTTTATGCTGTTTCTTCATTTTCCCAGCCAATTATCTGACTTTTGAGTTCTTTGCTAAGTTAGGACTTTGCTTTCAGAATGGAGAGTGCTCTGTTCTAAGTTTCTGGGTTTTCATGCAGCTCTTGTCAAAGATACTTCTAGGTACCAGTGAATTGTTCATTCTGCCAAAGTTATATGATCAAAGGAGAAGTGTTTACTCCTTTGCTGGCCTGCGGTATGGTCTGAGAGTTGCCACAGACACTCTTTTCCACCTCCAAATTGTAAGAAGTAGTACTCCCTCTCCACAGTAACCACAAGCTCTGCCACACCAGCATTCTTACTCCCCCCAGGACCATCAACTAGGACTACAACCCAAATCCAAGAAAGGCAAGGAGAATCCTGTCACAGCTCCAGCCAAGAGATCTCTGGAATTTCCCTTGATTCCCCCACCATCTGTGGTCCTGGAACTCCAGAAGAAGTTGCTGTAGCTGCTGCTACCCCTGACACCACTCCAGGACGGGGGCCAGATCACTTTGTTCTCTAACCCAGGTCCAACAGAGTTTCCCTACTGACCTTCTACTTTGTCATTGGTATTTATAGTTTAAGAAGTCTGGAAATCACCACAGCTGATGGTGATTCATTCCTCTGCGGTCTGTTCTAGCCTGGTCTGGGCTTCTGTGGTTCACGCGGCACTGTGCTCTGCTCACATCCTGGTGTGATAGACCATTCCTCTCAACCTGACAGGCTGTCTTCAGCTGGAGATGGTTCACTCTGTCATTTTGTGGGTTCTGTAGCTCTAGAATTTGTCTAAAGTAATTTTTTTACAGGTATTTAGAGGTGTTTGGGGGAAGGACTCAAGCAAGTTCCAGCTTTTACTCTGCCATCTCACCTCTGCCCCTAGATACATTTTTCACAGGTATGTGTAGATGTTTGAAGGAGAGCAAAAGCAAGTCCATGCTCTTACTCTGCCATCTTCCCAAAAATAATTAAAAAAAAATCACTTCCAGGAATTATTTTTGTTCCTGTGTACAATTCTTTTTTTTTTTCCTCTGAGGCTTTGCTTGTAGCTGTGTTGACATCATTGTCTTCTGAGTTTTTCTCCTGATTTTTCCTGTTATGGCAATAATTTTTTAATGGTCAGGTTCTTTTCTTTTATTTGCTCATTTTTCTACCCTGTTTCTTGACTTTGAACTTGGTGTTGTACAGTAATTGTCTCTCCTCTGTGCTACAGTTAGCTTGGATTTCTTACCACCTGGATTATTCTATGTGCTAATACTGCTTTCCAGATTGACAGGCATTGATATATGCCCTGTCTCTGGACCATCTGGACTTCTGGGCATTACCACCCACTCACTATACAATCACACCCTTATGAATATTGAGCTTTCTCATGTCTCTTGAAGTTGAAAACTTGTGTGTGTGTGTGTGTGTGTGTGTGTGTTTGTGTGTGTGTGTGTGTATTCTCAGCTTCCTGAGAACAGACTGTCTAGATTTTATATTCATGTCCTCACTTTTTAGTGCAGCACCTTGCACTTACTGAGGTCTTTCAATACTTTTTAATTCATTTGTTTGTTAATTCTTTCAATCACATGAACAATTGAAGGTTGGCTATAGATAAGAGATCTATATTTGTTCTCAAAAAATACAAAAGTTTTACCTTCTGAATTTTTCAAATGACATATTTTTTCATAGTACATTCCTTTAAAACCACAACCCTTCTTGTACCTGGATCTATCTTTTTGAATCTTAAAGAATTAAAAAAAGAATAGTTTTACTTTGAGAAGGAATTTGGAAAGTCATTATACTCAACAGATCACTTTACCCTCGTCTCAAAGCACTTCCAGATATAAAACAGTTTTCGTGTGAGCTATGTAGAAGATCACTTTGCCCATTTCAGCAATAAATGGAGAAGGTTTAAAAATATTTTAACATATATTACTGTGATTTATTATGGGAAACACAGAAAATCTCATTAAGCCTAGTTTATTACATGGTTTTCATTCGATGGGGAGTCAGATCACAGTTCCCTAATTCTGATGCATCTGTGAAAAGCCTGTTACCTCACAATAAAAACTATAAGAAAGGCATTAGCTTGGGGTGACTGGGTGGTGCAGTGAATAGAGCATTACTGTTCAAATCCAGCCTCAGACACTTAACACTTACTAACCATGTGACCTTGCACAAGTCACTTAACCCCATTTGCCCTGCATTCCTCCCTCCAGAAAGCCAAGAAAGAAGAAGAAAAACAGAAAGAAAGGCATTAGCTCTTTTTCTCATCAAGTTCAATATCATTCCTAGCTAGCTGTCTGTAATTTGGTAATATTTTATTGGAATTTCAAGGCATGTTTGTTTTATTAAAATGCCATTGTCTGAATTTGATTTTCGCCCTGATACTTAGATGAGTTTCATCACTTTGTCAAATGTGAAATGGTACTATTGTAGGTCTTTTGGATATGGATAGGGACTGGGTCTAAGTCTGTGATTTCATTGGTAAAGTAAAATCCCAGAATGAGCAAATTTCTACCAATGCAAGTTGGCACCTTCTTTGCAAAGTAAAGCCTTACAAAAAGTTATCTAAAGCACTGAAAGTTTAAGCTACTTGTCTAGAGTCACACAGATATTGTGCTTCAAAGATAGGACATGACTAGATCTTCTTGGCTTTAATATCAGCTTCCTATCTCTTATTTCATGTTGTGTATTAAAATTCAACTCCTGTAATAGCATCTTGGTCCTTTGGAACTAAATCAGTCCTTTTTCCCACTATACTCCTCTTCTCAAATAATAAAAGAGGATACTGATCTAATATCTGTGATCTATAAGGCCATATTTATTTCTGCTCTTCCCTTAATTCCTGGTTTTTACTCCTTTTTTTCCTTACCCTTCAACTCTCCTCTTATGATTATTTCCTTACCTATTCTATGCCCATTATCACCCCCTTTTCCTACTTCCTTTTTGAGTTTAAGTTATTTTTTATTTCAGTGCTGAATTATATGTAGGGAGATAGAGGGAAATGTAAAGTGTTGAATCAGCTTTTGTCCAATCCAAATGAAAATAAAGTTCATGGAATGTCCCTTTCCCCCACCCCTTCCTCTATGTTTGTATACTCACCAACTTATGCAATCCTATTATGTGTAACTGTCATTTCCCTCTCATTCTTGTTTCGTCAGCAGTATACCCATTTTTATCTTCCAATGCCATTTTAAAAAATAAACAGTGTCAGGATCTCTAGCTTTCATGTTTACTTTTCTCTCTGACTCTTGGTGATATTATGGGTCTCTTTTTTTTATCCCCTGATTAGAAAATGATCAATTCATCCCACAGTCTTCCAATTGAAACTGTGTCTTTCTGTGCTTTTTCTTGATGCTTGTGTTTTCATATGAAAATGTTTACTCCATTTTCAGAAGTTGTTGTACTGTGGACTTCACTTCCCACAGAGCTGAAAGAGTCTCATTACAGGTCTAAGTAAAATCCTGACAAGTCCTCACTGCAATAAACTAAATAGAAGAATCTAGCATCTTACTTTAAAATCACTGCTAGCTACAAGACAGTGAAAAATATGGTAACGGTACTAATGACAGAGAAGATATTTTGAATTTCATTCAAGCAAAACTAACTATAGAATTCACATTTTCCACTAAAATGGAAGTTTATCCTATCAGAATGATTCTATTAGCTCCACATATGGTAGTCAATCATTTCTCCAGTATCATTTTCTCACATTTTTTCTTTTCTTTTTCTTTGTGAAAAAAAAAATTGCCCGAGACTGGGCTAATGAAAGAGGGCACTGTAAAATAGGTTTTCAGTGCTATGCAAGAAATATGAAAAAAATCCATCATGAATGTATGCAGCAGAAAAACTACATATATGAATATATATATTTCTATACATATATGTATATGTCATATATCAAACTTTAATTGAAATATGAATGCCATCACCAGAGAATATGAGTTAGAAATTATTAAAGCTAGGAATAATTCAGACATGTTCTTGGTCTGCCAATACACCTTGAGTTTCATCTGAAAAACCAGAGCTATTTTCAGACTTGAGCCATTCCTAAGCAAAGCTTGCCTGCCAGTGAGTTCTGAGAAAATCTACAGGGGGTTTTGTCTGTACCCAGATGGAGCCTGGTTCATGAACAGTGGCCTATGTTTATTTCTGTACTTGTTTCTCTTCACTCACTCGCTGTTTTATGGATACATGGTGATTTTTCTCATATATATATGTGTATATATATATACACACACACATACACACATATATGTATATCTGTATATGTATATATACATGCATGTATTTACATAAACACACATGCATATGTATGTGCACACACATTTATAACCTATTCATACTTCCAGCTTGGTATATAATATGATATATGTGTGTTTCTTCTGTCATTCCTAACTTTGCATGCAAAAATTCTAGATTACAAATGAATTGTGCTCCAATGAATCCAATGACTGTTTGACTTTAATTGGAACTATATTCATTTTCCCAGTGGAAGAGTGTTGTTGAATAGGTTCCTAAGGGAGTCCACAAATTCCTATTCCACAAATAACTTAGCTAACAATGCTATTAAAAGCTAGTACATTTTCTTTTAAAAAAAACACACCTAGTCATATCTGAAAAACCTCATTTAAAAACTGCAGGTACTTGGGGGGAGGCTAGGTGGTACAGTGAATAGAGCATCGGCCCTGGGATGGAATTCAGGAGGACCTGAATTCAAATCCAAACTCAGACACTTAACACTTCCTAGCTGTGTGACCTTGGGCAAGTCACTTAACCCCAATTGCCCTGCCTTTCCACCTCCAAAAAAATATACAGGTACTAGAAATTTTACAGATATGGTATATTTATATGTATATACATGTATCCTATCTTTATCTTTTCTCCTGTCTTTCACTTCTAATTACATAAATTGTAGCAGCCACTTTTTCTTAGTAGCCTAAGGGCCAGCTTTAGGTTGTATTCTCAGGAGGGACTGAAGACACCAGAGTTAAGAGAGAAGCTTATAGTAGCTTTCCTTTATTGTATTGTAGCATCCTCCTTAAATACCATAGAGCTCTAGGGGTAGCATGATTCTCATGTGCACCGGAGGGGAACTGACCAATGGAGGACGTGCTGAGCCAGCTGTTTCAGCTGCCACTCTTCAGACGTGTAATTTCTGGAGAAACACCCCTGTGAGCTTAGCAACTGGGCTGTGACCCTCAGCATCACAGGTGATTTTTGACTCACACTGATCCCTACACTAAATGTCTCCTCCTATTGCGTTGTCTCCTGCTAAAGCAGAATATTTCATTCCAAGTAGATGAATGGCCTGCTATTAGTCCAATATCTCCAATGACATAGTAAGTGTGGAGGGAGATATCCCCCTTCCCCCCACCTACCCAAATGATTAAAGCATCTTCTTCCAACATACAACATCATTGGAGATATTGGACTAGTAGTGGTCTGTCCATCTACTTGGAATGAGAGATTCTGGACTATTAGGAGACAACACAATGGCCAGAACTCAGTCACTCTAGAAAAAGCAATAGCATGAGAATCATGAGCCCCTAAAAGTGAAGAGAGCATCGGTTATGGACTCTACCAAAGTATTATTCTTACTATCAGAAGTCAGTCTATACATGAGGCAAATTTTATGAAGACTATGAATGGAGCAAAGCATTTCCAGAGACCACAACTGTTGCACTCTAGACCTACCCTAAAATGCCTCAGAAAGATCTTCATCCTGGAGATTCATGCTCGCCGTGGGATTCATACCTCAAAAGTACCATCCAGCCAGGAGGCCTCTCCTTTTTTTTAGATGTTTAATGCCAGAATTTCCATTTAAGGGGATTACCCACAACAAACTCTCTCATTCTTCTCTGGGTTGCACCCTGGGCTTTCTCTGCAATACTATTCAATACATCTCTCTTTATCTCCTTCTCCTTGCAGCTTTCTTTAATGTTTTGTCTTCCATTTGAACAGTAGTTCTCAACCTTCCTAATGCCATGATCCTTTAATACTTATATGTGGGCATATCTGCATGTGGGCAGACCTACCTAGAGATGGATAGAGGAGCAGTGTCTTGGTTCCTAAGACCATCAGAAATATGTGTTTTCTGATGGTCTTAGGTGACCTCTGTGACCCCTGTGAAAGGGTCATTTGATCATCAAAGGGTTTGCAACCCACTGGTTGAGAACTGCTGCATTAGAAGAATGTAAACACTGTGAGGACAGGCACTATCTTTTTTCTGCATATGTGTATATATATATATATATATCCATTATATTCATATATATTTATATTTATGCTTATATTTATATATCCCCAGTTCTTAGCAGTATGCCAGTAAGTGCTTGATATATGCTTACTGACTGACCAATTGACTCTTAACATATCAAACCCAAAACTTATCAATTATTCCTCTAGGAAATCTTTCACATCTGTCCTCTTTTGTCTACTCACACCACAATCTCCCTAGTTTAGGTCCCTAGTTCAGGCATAAACTATGGCAATAGGTTTTTAATTGATGTTGCTTTCCAATACACAGCTGTCAAATTGATATTCTTAAAGAACAGATTAGATTATGTCACTCCCATATTCAAGTGTTTTCAATAGTCCTTCTATTGCCTCTAGAAAAAGACAAATATGTGCACAAACATATATAGGAGAGGGGACAAACAATGCTTTCATCTCACTCTCATCTAAATTGTTTTAAAGAGGAGCGGCTAGGTGGCACAGTGAATAGAGCACTGGCCCTGGAGTCAGGAGGACCTTAGTTCAAATCCGGCCTCAGACACTTAACACATACAAAAAAACTAGCCGTGTGACCTTGGGCAAGTCACTTAACCCCAACTGCCCTCCAAAAAAAAAAGAAATTGTTTTAAAGAGAGAAGAATATACATATACCTATATACATACCTATATATGTATATGTACATACATATATTCATTCATATATTCATACACACATTCAGTTTAATGATGAAATCGATCTCACCCAATAGGGAAATATGAGAGGAAGAAGTTAAGAGATATGGGGGTGGTGATGATAAAAAAAAAGAAAGCAGATTAAGGGAGTCACTAGTCAGAAGAAAAGGGACATTTGAGGATGGGCAGGATAAAAAGGGAGAGAGAAGGATAAAGAGAAAGAAACAGGATAGAGAGAAATACAGAAATAGTAATCCTAACTGTAAATATGAATGGGATAAATTCATACATAAAATGGAAACAGAAAAATGGATCAGAAACCAGAATCTAACAATATTCTGTGTGCAAGGAACACACTTTAAAAAGAAAGATACACACAGAGTTAAAGTAAAGGGTAGGAGCAGAATCTGTTATGATTCAACTGGAGCAAAAAAGGCAGGAGTAGTAATCATGATCTCAGACAAAGGAAAAGCAAAAATATACCTATTAATAATCAGGAAGACTACATTTTGCTAAAAGGTATAATAGACAATGAATAATATCCAAAACATTTTACATTAAGTTTCTCTGATAAAGACCCCATTTCTCAAATATATAAGGAACTCAGTTAAATTTATAGAAAAAAAAAAGCTATCTCTCAATTGATAAATAGTAAAGAGATATGAACAGGTAGTTTTCAGAAAAAATAAATCAAAGCCATCTATATTTACATTAAAATATTCTGAATCTCTATAAATTAGGGAAAATCAAGTTAAAATAACTTTTGGGTAACACTTCACACCGATTAGAAAGGACAAATGCTGTAGCGGATGAAGGAAAGTAGGTACAGTAATGAACTGCTGGTGGAATAGTGAATTGGTCTAACCATTTTGGAGAATAATGTGGAACTCTGCCTCAAGGGCAATAAAAATATACATACTCTTTGATCCATTACTTGAATTGTATTCCAGAGAGATAAAAGAGAAATGAAAAGGATCTATATGTGCCAAAATATTTTGTTGCTCATTTATTTCAATTGTGTCCAACTCTTTGTGACCCCACTTTGGGATCTTAGAATGGTTTGCCATCTCTTTCTACAACTCATTTTACAGATGAGGCATTGAGGCAAATACAGCTAAGTGACTTATTCATGGTCACATAACTAGAGTGTCTGAAGCTAAATTTGAATTCAGGAAGATCAGTCTCTCTAACTTCACACACAGAACTCTATCCCCTGTGTCATTTAACCACCCCTGAAATGTTTATAGCAATTCTTTTTGTGATGGCAAAGAATTGGAAATTTAGGGAAGACACATCAATTGGGGAATGGCTGAACAGGTTGTGGCAAGTGATTGCAATGGTATATGATTGTGCTATAAGAAATAACAAGAGAAGCAATTTCAGAAAAACAACAACATAGCAAAGCCTATTTAAAATGATGCAAAGTGAAACGAGAAGAATTGTGAGCTCATTATGCATGGTAACACCAATGTTGTAACGATGATCAACTATGAAACACTTGGCTACCCTGATCAATATAATGATCCAGGAAAATTCCAGAGGATTCATGATGAAAAACCACTATCCACCTCCAGAGAGGGAACTGGTGAACTTTGAATGCAAATTGAAATATGATTTTGTCACTTCCTTTTTTTAATTTTCTGTCATATGATTAATACGGAAATATATGTTTTGCATGATTTCACATATATAATTGCTTGTCTTCTCAACAGGTGAGTATGAGGTAGGAGGGAAAGAATCTGGAATTCATTTTTTTAAACAATGTCAAGATAAATAAATAATAAATAAGAACAAACATAAACAATCTTATAAACTCAATCCATATAAAAAGTAGTTGTAATAAAACATACTGTCTATTATAAATATTTTCAAAAGATATTTACACAATATAATATGTATATATGCTTGTGAATACATATATGTATACATTTGTGTATGCTTAACCTGTGATTCAATATCAATAGGGAACACCAGGTAAGGAAACTCCATCTATCAAGGCAAACCAGAAGCTACTCTACAGTTTGTAATGTTACACCATGACCTCACATATGAGAAGTAAAGGGAGAATCACACAGCTACTAATTCTTAGAGGTTATATTTTAATTCAGATCTTCCTATTTCAAAGACCAATATTCTGTCCATTATATACCATACTTTTTTTCTAAATGAATTTTTAAAATACAGCATAAGTGAAAAACTTGAGACCCATAGAAATTAAACTTCTAACTTTTTTATAGATATATAAAAGCCTATTTCATGTCTGTACTCAGAAAAATAAATTGTATTGTGCAAGAAAACAATTCCTAAGACTAAAAAGAGTCCTAAAAATCTTAGGTATGATTGCAAACATAAACCAGTTAGGATTAATGAAATGGACTCTTTAAGATGCTAAAATCAGTCTACCAGGGAAGAAATGTACAATGTTGCTTATTAATAATATTCAGAAATTTGGTATTGAAAAACTATAGAACTAGAAAAAATTGGGATAAAAATGGGAAATTGCAATTGAAAGTGATTAAATATCTTGGCATAGATTGTATTTTTTTCCTGAAAAACTTTTTAAAATATAATACCTTAAAAAAACCTTTATTGAAACAAATAAGTGTTATTTAAACAACCTGAATAATTAACCTCATATAATAACATATATCTCAGTGTAAAACTGTACTCTGTCACCACTCTACTCAGAAGAAGGGAGTTTTTTCACATTTTGTTTTCAGTCACCTGGAGACAAAATTTTTCACTTCATTATCTAAGTCAGTGATTCTCAACCTGTGGGTTATGTTCAATTTGTAACAATGAAAATGCATCCTGAATATCAGATATTTATATTACAATTCATAATGGTAGCAAAATTACAGTTATGAAATAGCAATGAAAATAATTTTATGGTTGGGGGGGTCACCACAACATGAGGAACTGTATTAAAAGGTCATGGCATTAGGATGGTTGAGAACCACTGATCTAAGTTCTAATGTCTCTTGAAGGTATATTTTTAAATATTATTTTGGTCAATGCGTATATTCTATTGGTTCTCCTAACTTTGTATTGCATCAATTCATATATGCCTTCCCAAGATTCTCTCAATTTTTCGTATTGTTCACTACAAAATTATACTACTTGCATCCTGTAACACTTAAAACCACAAGTTTTTTAGCCATTCCCCAATCAAAAGGCATCCATCTTCTCCCCCATTTATTTGCTCTTTCTTATTATAAATGTAATAGAATTTATGGGAACTTCCCCTCAGTCTCTGTTATCCTTAGGTTACATATAATGTGTCTCAAAAGTCAGTGAACTTTTAAGTTTCAATAGCTAATGTTTTGCCTGCAACTTGTATAACTAATAGTGAGATAAATAGATCAAAACATCTGAACAATTTAGTTCTTATTTTAGACTAGATCCCAATGGTTTTAGATTTGTTGGACAAGTTCACAAGTCTAGCAACCAGTCAATAACTTCTTAGGAAACAGGACATAGATTTCTAGCTTAAGACAACAGAAGTCATTGAGTCTAACCCCTTTGTTTTACAGATAGGTTACTGAAACTCAGAAAGTTTAAGAGATTTCCCTTAGTGTCACAGAGCAAGCTTGAGGAAGGAATCAAATGTGTGTCTTCCTAATCCCAAATCTAGAACTCTATTAACTATGTATGCCACCTAGCTGCACCTATTATATTTTAGTCATTGCACTAGGCACTGATGATGCAAAGTTTAAAAATATTTTTTAAATATCCAGAAATGGGCTTAAATTTTTCCATGGGAAAACTATATGTAAACATGTTTACATATAAACATGTTTACATATACACATGTTTACAAAATAAAAGATTGGCAACTTTGTACCATAGTAGGAAAAGTTTTAAGTATGGTCCTCATGACACACTGCATCTGTTTTCCAGAAACTATTGAGGTTAAGTACAGAGAGAATAATCACCACTATGCTGGCCATTTGGATTGGAATTATTCCCCCAGTTTCTTCTCTTTGTCTTCCAACCACTCTCTTAAACATCTAGTTTTTTAATACTGTTAAAAACAGGTAAATAGGTCTCTTGCAAAAACATATGAATGAGAGGTTGTCTCTATGTCCATCTCTAGACATCATCTCAAAAGAGCTAGAAATGTGTCCCTTTAAAAGAAAAGGAGAAAGTGAAATTATAAAAAAAGAAAAGTTATGAAATTCTCAAAGGAAATCTCTATAAAAATGATCTAACAAAGAAAAATTCCTAATACAATGGATAAAAATTACGGGGTAATGGGATCATAGAAGACATCCTGAGAATAAGAGAATAATTCTGATATAGATACAATGACAACTCCCTAAAAGAGAATGGAAAGATGACATGAATTCTTAGAGTGACTGCAACATCCAGTGAAAGAATTTAAGAAAAAGATGAGTGAAATTAGATCTCGTGAAAGAAAACCAAAAGGATAATTAATAAAGTACATAGAAAAAAAAGAGAAGTGATCAGCAGGCAGAAGGAACCCGGAAGAAGAGAAATGAGGCATAAAGCAAAGGTCAAAATGTAAGAATTACTAGAAAAACTCAAACAACAGAATTAGAAAACTCTGAGTTACCTACAAGTTTTTCAAAATGAACTAAAAGACTCATAAAACAATTGTAAGAGTTTGGATCCATCATAAAACATGAAAGGGGAGGGACAGCTAGGTGGCATAGTGAACAGAGTGGCCCTGGAGTCAGGAGGACCTGAGTTCAAATCCAGCCTCAGACACAACATTTTCTAGCTATGTGACCTTGGGCAACTCACTTAATCCCAATTACCCTGCCTTCCCCCCTCCAAAAAAAAAAAAAGCAACAAAACAAAACAAAACACGATAGGGGAAAAATAGGCCTGGATGCAAAATTTCAGGAAATCAGAAAACATTATTTCCTGGAAGAATTGGAAGCAGAATATAAATAGAATCCACAGCCTGCTCCAGAGCACTAAGGTCACAGAGGAAATATTTTAAGGGCCAGGAATCCTCTTTCAAGGCCATTTACCTCAAGTTGAGGCCTGCACCATAATCCAACCCATCCACCTCTCTAGGGTTCCATAGGCCCAAACTCTTTCTATTGTTGAGCTGAGAGGTTGACCCCTAGTAGAGAGTCACTAAAACTTTCTGCCATTTTGAATGCATTGTTTGATAGATATGTATTATATAAATAAATAAACACATAGTATCTATCTACTGAGCTATCTCCCTATCTCCATATGATATGGATGCTTCCATAGATAAAATATGACTTATCCAAAGGTTCATAGGTAGAAAGTGGCAGAATTTGAACACAGTTCCTTTAATGTCACATCTAGTGCTCTTTCCACTATGCCATGATGTTTCTCCTTGTATTTCTAGGTCTAACATGTTGCATTTAATATGCAAAATATTATGCACATTAATGAATATGTGCTAATTTGAAACCAAAGAAACAATAATGTCAGTCCAAGAAGAGATCAGGAGCTTCCTTCTCTGTTTGGTAGAGAATAGTGGTTCTCAACCTGTGGGTTATATTCAGTTTCTAATAACGAAAATATATCCTGCATATCAGATATTTACATTACAATTCATAACAGTAGCAAAATTACAGTTATGAAGTAGCAACGAAAATAATTATGTGGTTGGGGGTCACCACAACATGAGGAATGGTATTAAAGGGTTGGGCATTAGGAAGGTTGAGAACCACTGGTCTAAAAAAATAAGATGATGGAAGCTTCTTTTTGTAGTTTACTGAGAAGGCATATGATGCTAGATGATAGATAGATAGATAGATAGATAGATAGATAGATAGATAGATAGATAGATAGATAAAATTAATTGATATATGCATATATGCATTTTTATGCCTAAAACAGGGTATAGAAATATATACATGTGCATAGATATTAATAAATATATATGTATACATGTTACTGTGTATATATACGTATACATGCATGCATTTAATATATACATATATTTCTATATACATGTGTATGTATGATCGTGTAGTCATTGCATATGAAACAAATTATATTGTAATGTATTTATCAATGAATTTTTTTTAAGTTCATGGGCCCCTTGTAAAGAACTTATTTTTTTTATCAAGAGTACAAAGATACTTCAAATGGTTGAGAAATAAAAATAAGTCTATTTTAAAATAATATTTCATTTACTTTTATCTTTACTTTTATCTATTTTATAATATGCATATTATATGCATAACAATGTATTTCCATAGTAGTAGATTATAAAAGTTAAAAAGAATTACTTTCATAAATTTTACATATAATTTATTTATAACTTTTATCCATAGACTTTCTCGGCAAAATGAGTGTGATACAAGGAAATACTGCCAAAAGTTTGCTTCATTAATTTTAAAGCAGATAATCATTGAGTTACCTTTATACATCATAACCAGAAGGAATTAAAAGAACAGTAATTTCCTGGTAAGTACCTTTTAAACTACAACACGGGTTCACTGGCTGATCCATAGGATCTTCTTCACCACATCACAAGCTGATAGGAGGGAGTCCCAGAGTATCTGCAGAACGCTCTGAGGCAGAGGACAAAGCCTTCTATCATGTACACTCTGAAATAGGGTGCCAACATAGCCACAAAGGCTGGCTCTACATGAAGCAGATTGAGCATACTTGGAGGACTGGGCCCTCATTGGTCATTCTCTTGCCTTTTTACAAAAGTACAGGGATGGGAAATTTGATTTCATTGGTATATGGAATTCCCAGGTAAGAAAACTCCTATGAATGCAGTATGGGACACTTTTATAGACTTAGAAAGTTGCCTAGAATTCTCTATCACTATAAGTATATTCTCATTCAACACATTTTCTCTCCGAACTTTCTTACCCAATGTCAACATTATAAAAATCATTTTATCTGGCTCTTAGGCCTTGCAAGAGAGTCAATCTCCAGAAGCTACCAGCACAGGATGCAAAATGCTTTTGTTTAATAATAGGTTTTCTTTATCCTTCCAGTTTTACCTATTCATTACAATAGCTAATCTTGTTCTTCTCTCATGATGACCTTCAAACTCTTTACCTTTAGTTATTTTTTTTTTAGTTTTTTTTTTTTTGGCCATTTTGCTATGCACGGGGTGTACTGTACTGCCTTCCCTTTTCAAAGACTTTGGTAACTCAGTTGAACCCTACACTAAATTCTACACTCAAAGTCTATGCCTGCCTCTCCTATCCTGATCAAGACCCAAACTTAAATGACTCTCACCACCTGTCTCTTTCACTCCCAATCGTCTACTGCTGAGCAGAGCTTCAGAAAATCACTGTTCACCTTTGCAGGGCCTTCTATAAATTTATATTACATCATCTCAACTGGGCTCTTATCATATCAAGGCAATGCTTTTACACCCCTTTAATTGAATCACTATTCTATTATTGGCAATGGCTGCTGAAAACCTTTTCATCCTTCCTCATATCTCCCAAAGCCCCCAGTTTTTTCAGCTAAGGACCTTCCCTCATATTTCACTAAAAAACATTGAGTCCATTAGCCCAGAACTCCTTCTTGCCTCCTAATTTGTACCTCATAGCATTCAGACATGTTGCCCCCTTGCTCTTTCTTTTTCTCTATTGCTGCCTCACATAAAGAATTAGTCCCTCAGCTAGGCAAGACAAACCTCTTAAGATGCTTTTTACTTGCCTCAACCAATCACTTAATGTATCCTTTGTTCCTAATCACTCTCAACTCTTACAGCAGATTGTTCCCATTGTCATTTCTACTCTAATCCTTGATATTCTCCAATCCACTGTGCACATATCTCTCCATCCTCATTTATATATGTGTGTGTGTGTGTGTGTTCCTTCTCACCTCATCATTGAAGTGAATCAGTTTATTTTCACAAAATTGCCGATGATTGCTTAAAAAAAATTATTATAGTTTTCTTCAGTTACATGTAAAAACAATTTTAACATTCATTTTTAAAACTTTGAATTCCAGATTCTCTCCCTTTCTCCCTCCCCACCGTGCCTTATTGAGAAGGCAAGCAATTAGATAAGGTTATACTCATTTAGTCATGCAAAACACTTCCATGATAGTCGTGTTGTGAAAGACTAACTATATTTCTCTCCATCTTATCCCACCCTCATGTTTATTCTATTTGTTCTCTCCTTTCACCCTGTCCCTCCTCAAAAGTGTTTTGCTTTGTATTACTCCCTTCCCCAATTTACCCTTCCTTCTATCACCCCCCTTCTCTTATCCCTTTCTCATCCTTCTTTCCTGTACGCTAAGATAGATTTCTGTACCCAATTGAGTGTGCGTCTTATACCTTCTATGAGCCAAATTTTAATGCGAGTAAGATTCATTCACTCCCTCTCTCCTCCTCCCTTTGTCCCTCCACTGTAAAACCTTTTCCTTGCCTCTTTTATGTGAGATAATTTGCCCCATTCAACCTCTACCTTTCTCATTCTCCCAGGACATCCCTGTCTAATTCCTTAATTTTAGTTTTTAGACTTCATACCTACATATTCAACTTACACCTGTGCCCTGTGTCTATATATATACTCCTTTTAACTACCCCAATAATGAGAAAGGTCTTATGAGTTACAAATATCATGCTTACATGTAGGAATGTAAACAGATTAACTTTGATAAATCCCTTATGATTTCTCTTTCCTGTTTACCTTTTCCTGCTTTTCTTGAGACTTGTATCTGAAAGTCAAATTTTCTATTTAGTTCTGCTCTTTTAAAAAAAGAGCAGAATGCCTAAAATTCCTCTATGTCATTGAATGTCCATTTTTCCTCCTGAAGAATTAGACTTAGCGACAGTCTGTGTTTTTGTCACCTAAAGGGCTGTGGCCCCAGATGTTTTGGCTCCTGGAGGGAGATGGAGGAGGCTGAGGAGTAGGAGGAGGTGGCGGTTGCTGTGGCCAGCCCCGGAGCAGAGCAGCAGCCAGTGCCGGCCTTCAGGAGCCGTGGTGAGTGGGATCAACAGTTGGAGGCGGTTCAGCGGGCCCTGTTGGATTTGCTGGGACCCTATGAGCCGCTGCTCAGCCAGATGCAGGCAGCCCCTGGTGTGGGAGCGCCCAGTGAGGAGCGCCCTGTGCTGCCTCGCTCTGAATGCGGTTTTCTGGTTCTTTGCACTGACTTTCGTTCGTTTTTTGTTTGTACTTGAATTCAGCTTGATGATAATTGTATGTATAGATCAGTGGAAAAACAAAATCTGGCCTGAAATGAGAGGGGCAAGACCCGATGCATTAGACAGTGAGACCTAGGACTTTGTACGCCCTCGGCTCCTTGGCATGCCTGAGCTCTGTCACTATGTAACTGAAGGCTGGGTTAGTGGGACCATTTTCATAAGGCATCTCTTGCTTTTCAAAAAGCAAAACCGAGGCACTTCTGACTGTTGAACTGCGGTGTACTGACCTTTCTGGCTGATCTGGGCCGCTACATTCCTGGCCTCCTGCTTTCCTACTTATTCCTTCTTTCTCTCTTTCTCTTTTGCTGGACCCTTGCTGTGTGACATCGATTGTACATGAAGCTTGAGCCAGCCCGGCAGGGGCTAGGCTTCAACGTCCATGGTTGCATGATGTCCATGCAAAATGCCACGTGCCTGAGCCTTGCACTCTGATAGTGCTGTGGAGGACAATAGCGATAGTGAAGAATAGCTAGCTGCCTTTTGTCCTCGGATGATTCCACTGTGGCTAGGGAATTGGCCATCACAGACTCAGAGCAATCTCTCAAGGAGTCAGACATGACTAACTGAGGGATCAGAAGACCCGGATGGTCGTAGTGACCCTGAAGAAACATTTGCCCAGGACCTCCCTGACTTCCCTTCTAATAATGTGGATGCTACAGGTCTGGATGATGAGGATGACACTAGCATAGGGCTTCCCAGCCTTGCCTATCATTCTCCAGGAGCTGAGGAGCTCACCACCACCCAGGATGTGGTTGCCCTGCTGAGCTCTTACTTAGCACTCTTCCCACAGGAGCCAGCTTCACTAGCAACCTTGCCAGCCTGGTCTCCCAGGGTATGATCCAGCTGCCCTTATCAAGGGCTCAACAACAGGCCCCCTCCACTGCCCCTCAATGAGCTGGATGAGGTTTTCTTAAGGGCTCCCAGCTCTGATCTGGACACTGATGCTGAGGGGGATGACTTTGAACTGCTGGACCAATTAGAACTCAATCAGCTAGATCCTTCAAGCTCTTGAAGCCACTAAGGCACATCCTCTTTTGAGGGAATGGTTTGTGGGTTTGCTCCTTTTACCCCTATGTCTCTGGGGATGATGGAGGCAAGGAAAGAAGAATCTGGTTCCCATCTCCTAAATTTGATTATCTGGGTACATTGTTGGCTAGCCATTTGGGCCCCTGCTTGGGGATAATACTATTCTATCTCTAGTTGGACACCCATTTATGAGCTCCGAGTCACAGGTGATGGAGGCCAAACTCCTGAAGTGAAGCTTCTTCCATCAGGATAGCACTTTCTTTGCTGGGAATAAGGGAGTTCGATGAACTGGCCCCTGGGATTCATTGTTCTGGAGTTTCTCTTGTGGGATGATGTTTGCTACAAGGTGTGGGTGCACAGGGACCCTATATAGAACAACTGTCCATCTTACTTCTCCTTCATCCATCACTTTCCTTAAAGCCAAAGTGCAGAATGACTCTTAATACAGTGGGGTGGTGCTAGAGGCCACTGGGGCCAGCTGCATGGACTGGGAAGGTTTCATTGCTGTGTCTCTCTTAATCAAGATTTGTTTTTTCTAAGTAAGCTTGTCCTTGGTTCTTCAGAGCAGGCTTGCCCTACTACCACTTATGGCCTTGTCTCAAGTGCCCAGAAAGACTGCTTTTAAGAAAAAGGGTCAGGGAAGAAAACAGTGGGGCTGGGGGAGTGGGTAGCAAGATCTCTGCTGGAATTGCTGGTTGTGCTGTGAAGTTTGGGGAGGGTTCTGGATTTGCCCCCCAGGTCTTCTCAGTTTCATATCAGCCCTTGGAACTTCCTACTTGTCTGTTTTCCTGCTAATTCCTCACTTTATTTAAGCACTAACCTAAATAATGAACAAAGCAATAGCCATTTCTGAACTTCTTTCCTATCCTTTCCCCCCACCTAACCCCAACCCATTTGTGCACAGCTCTGTAGGGCTTGGCAAAGTAGCACTTTAGATGCCCCAATGGCATTTATTCAGTTCTCCCACCAGCTTTCTGAATACTTGCCCACCTCTACACTACTTATTTTCACTTTGATTTCTCCCTAGCCTTTCTAGGGACTTCATTCAAGGATAAGTGCAGTTGGCATAAGTATTTTTCCAATATGCAGCCCCTCTGACAGGGCTTTCCCATGCCATAATTCTTTTTGTAATCATTCAAGAAACTGATACATGCCACACAATTTCTCTCCTTTCCTAACTTGTGAAAAATCCCTAGAGCCCACTGCTTCCTCTGGGGCTGAATCTAGAATCCTTTTCTATCCCATAAAAAATAAAACCATCCACTATTTCTCTGCACTAACCTTTGGCTCTTCCTCAGGGACCATTCCTCCTTCACTCCCAGATGATGACAGATGTTAGAGCCCATTTCCACGTGCTGAAATTTGGGGTATTTTCATTTTTGCTGTAGTTTGTTCCAAGAAACACAGGGGGCAGTGAATCAAATATTGGGCCAAGGGAAGGGAGAGAAAATTGCTACCATGTTACCTTTATGTGAAATTTGAAAAGAGAGGTTCCCCCTTTGCACCTCCTGGGACAATTCCAAGCTCACTCCTTGCTGGGTAAAGCTGTGGTATGTAAAGACAATAGGTAGCAAAGTTTGAAAGTACGCAATTATGGAAAGACAGCCAGGATTTCTAAACTCAAAATTTCTTACAGTGTTTCCTCTAGCTAGGGGCTCCTACTCCTAATCTGTTTTCCACTGTGAATTGGGGAATGAGTGGGAGGGCAGGTATTTGAAAATAAATCTTGTATGACAAAAAGAAAATTATGCTTAGTTTTGATGGGTAGGTGATTCTTGGTTGTAATTCTAGCACCTTTGCCCTCTGGAATATCCCATTCAAAGTCCTCTTATCCTTTGATGCAGAAGCTGCTAAAACTTGTGTTATCCTGCTTGTGATTTGATGGTGCTTGAATTGTTTATTGTGACTGCTTGCAATATTTTCTCCTTTGACCTTGGAATTCTGGAATTTGGCTATAATATTCCTGGGAGTTTTAACTTGGGGATCTCTTTCAGGAGGTGATTAGTGGATTCTTTCTGTTTCTATTTTATCCTCTGGGTCTAAAATATCAGGGAAATTTCCCTTGATGGATTCTTGAAAGATGATGTGTAGGCTGTTTGGGGGTTCGTGTCTTTCAAGTAGTCTAATCATTTTAAATT
Source organism: Pseudocheirus occidentalis (assembly GCA_028646575.1). Lineage (NCBI taxonomy): Eukaryota > Metazoa > Chordata > Mammalia > Diprotodontia > Pseudocheiridae > Pseudocheirus > Pseudocheirus occidentalis. The sequence continues at coordinate 196,697,475 of CM053599.1, forward strand.
CTTCTCCTGGTTCTATTTTCCAGGTCAGTTGTTTTTCTAATGAAAAATTTTCTTCTATTTTTTCATTTCTTTTGGTTTGTTTCATAATTTCTTGATTTCTCGCAAAGTTATTTGCTAACATTTTCTCCTTTCCATTTTAAAGGCAATTTTTCCACAGTAAATTTTGGACCTTCTTTTTCATTTGACCAATTTTACTTTTTTCAGACATTCATCTCCTCATTGACTTTTTGGACCTCTTTTGCCATTTGGTCTAGTCTATTTCTTAAGGAATTATTTCTTCAGTATTTTGGGGGTATCCTTTACCAAGCTGATAACTTGTTTTTCCTGATTTTCTTGCATCACTCCCACTTCTCTTTCAAATTTTTTCTCTATTTCTCTTGCTTGATTTTCAAAATCCTTTTTAGCTCTTGTATGACCTGAGACTAATACATATTTTTAGGAGGCTTTAGATGTAGAGCTTTTACTTTGATTTCTTCTTCTGAGTGTGTGTTCCTTGTCAACAAAGTTTCTATACTCTGCTGGTTGCTCATTTTCCCAGCCTACTACTTGACTTTTAACTCTTTGTTAAGATAGGGCTTTGTTTCTACTGTGGAGGTCATACTGTCCCAATCTTCAAGCATGTGTGCATCTGTTTTCAGAGATACTTGTAGGGACTTGTAAGTTTTTAGTTCTTCCAAAGGGGTATATCTAAGGAAATGTGTTTGTTCCTCTCCTGGCTTGTGCTCTGCTCTGAACAACCTCAAGCACTCTTCTTTGCCCTGGAACTGTGAGAACAGTCTTCCTCTCCACTGCTGCCACAAGCTCTGCTATGCTAATGTTCCTCCTTTCCCAAGGACTGCAACCCAAGACTGCAGCTCAGATCCAAGTATGGGCAAAGCAACAGAGTCCTACCTCAGTGCTAGCAAAGAAATCCCTGTAATCTTCTTCTAATTATCTGTTCAGTCCCTTTACTGTCTGTGGGCTGAGAGTTCCATAAGCAGCTGCTGCTGCCAGTACTATTGCTGATTCACTCAGTCCCAAGGCCTGCTTCTAGTTTGCTGGGGCTTGGGCTGTGCTGGATCAGTCTACATTGGATTGCCTCCTCCCTCAGACTGGTGCAACAGACCTTTCCTTTCAACCTTCAAAGTTGGCTAGGGGTAGAAATTTGTCTCACTATGTCTTTTTGTGGCTTCTGCTGTTCTAGAATTTGTTTATAGTCAAAGGGTGTGTGGGGTGTTCAGCAAGGACTAGCACCTCTGCTATGGGGCCTTGCCAAGACATTTTCAAGGCTGCTTATCCACCTTTGTTGTTCACCCACCACTCAACTCTCACTTGTGGATCCAAGAAGCTATAGCATGTACAATGACCACACTCCAGTAAAACCATCTTGGTAGATGGATTAAGCAAAGTTGCAGGTAGTCAATAGTCTCAAACCCATTTATGATTTAGGGCGATGTCTACCCCAATCATGTGAAGACTTTCTCAGCAGAATGGAAAAATGAAAACAATTTGTTCTAACAACCATGCTTGTGACTGAAGCAGGCATAGTGGAAGGCTTAGAGTTTGGTCAGACATAACTATCACCAAGGCCATCCATTTCATCCCAGACCATTGATAGTTGTCTTGACTTTTGTCTTGCCTCTGGATTTAGATGATTCTGGAATAGAGAGTGAGGTCAATTACTTTGTGCAGCTCTGCTTCATTTAAAACTAATTCTCATGTGAGTCAAGACATTTATCTGTGATGTCATTTGTCCTCTTCAAAATGAAAGAGAAGCAACAATAATTGTTCTTGACCTTTTTGATATCTTTGATCAAAATATATATTCTCACTTCACAGATAATCTCTTCTTTCCAGGTTTTTGTGATATCACTTTGTCCTAGTTTTCCTCCTACTTAACTTTCTTGCCTTTCTCAGACTCCTTTGACTGATCATATCTATGCAAATGATTCCCAGATCCAGAGCTAATTTCTATCCTGAGTTCCATTCTCAGTTTATTACCTCCCTTTTGAACATTTCAAATAGGATGTCCCAAAGATATCTCAGACTTAACATACTCAAAACTGAGTGAATTATCTTTCTTCTAAAACCTTTCCCCAGGTTAAATGTAACTATCCAGGGTACCACCATCCTCTCAGTTACCATGACTAGCAGACTTAGTGTTATCATCAGTTCTTAATTTGAACTCCCACCACATAGCCAATCTGTTGTTATGGCTTACTGTTTATACCTCCTCAACATCTCCCTCATGTCTCTCCCTCTTCACTCCCATAGCTATTACCTTTCTACAGGCTCTCATCAACTCTTATCTGCATCATTAAAATAACCTGTTAGTTATCTCTCAATTCTGTCCCCACTTGTAATGGCAAGCAAAATGTTACTTAGCTCCTTGTTTCAGCTATTCAAGTACCTTTGATCCTGACCTGTCATTTGGAGGTGGGAGGAATTTGCTGATGCAACAGGAGGGGTGAAACATGAAGGAGAAGAACCATATAAAAGTAGGAGCACAAACTGGAATCAAGCTGAACTGAGAGGGAGAATACTTGTGGTGTCTGCATTCTGTCCATGTATTCTGTTTGTTGATTTGTGTTTGTGTTACTTTGTCAGACAGAAACATCCTGTCTGTGTGCTTGCAATGATTTCACAGGCAGAAAGTGAATTGAGATGATAGTACTGGCAATGTGTGTGTGAGTATTGTTGAGCCTGATGTGCGCAGATATTTTTGTGGTTCTGTTAAGTTTTGTTTTCCCAGAAACAGAAACTTTGAAGGCCTCGAGGTGGGCTGGTCACCATGAGCTTTAAGCTTGAGCAGGAGCTGGAGCTGATTACCTGTGAATTCAGGTGACAGTTGGGTGAATTTGGGCAAGAACTGGGAGCATGGAAGAAGAGCCCTGGAGTTTGAAAATCAGCCTTTAGTCAAGATGAAAGGACTTTTACTTGGGTACTTAGTGCTACTTGACAAGATTATGACCTATTGTAACCTAGGGGTAGGAGACCTTTGTACTTTGTATTTTGTACCCCTTACGGATAATTGTTCCTTAAGGATGGCTAAGTTAAAGATGATTAGAAGCTAATCTCCAATCAAGATGAAAAGGGCTTTAGACAGATACTTGATATTGATTGACAGAGAGTGTGACTTATGAAATGATAGCTTTTGTTTAAGACTATGTGGCCACTGTAGTAATAAGTTGTTATATCATATTGTTATGAATGTTTTTCTTTAGTTTATTGCTGAATAAGTAGAGTTCAGTATACTATGCAATCAGAACCTTAAAGTTATTCACAACAGCTTCAGGAGAGCTGCTTGTGCTTGGCTTTACACTATTACACTATAGCCTCCACTTAGCTGACAAAATGAACTTGCTAAAAGTATAGTTCTGATCATGATACCTCCTGTTCAATAAACTACCTATCAATAACAGGATCAAATATTAAATACTTTGCTTGACATTTGACATTCTTTGCAACCTTGCCTTTCCTTACCTTTCCAGGTTTCTTAAATGACACTGCCATCTGTGTCCACTGTGATCCAGCTATCCTATCCAATTTGCTATTCCTCCCTTATAACACTCCATCTCTGTCCTTTCTGCATTTGTACTGGGTATCTATCATTCTTAAGATCATTTCCCACCTCACTTTCCCCTCCTGAATTTCCTGGCTTTCTTTGAGATTCAAGGCAAATCTTACCTTCTGCAGATCTTTTCTAGTCTCTCCCACTTCTAGTACATTTTGTGTGAGATTACCTTCCATTTTAATAGTTATATAGGTTGCATGTGCATAGTTATTTGAAACTTGTTTCCCTCGTTAGAATATGGACTTCTTCTGGGCGGGATCCATTTTTTTTTCTTCCCTTGAATCACAGTACTTAGCACAGTGCCTGGTACATTGAAGTTAAAAATGTTTGCTGACTGCTAGATTAATTAATGGACTTTTCAGGGTTTCAGTGTCAACAAGACACTAGTTTCTTGAGTAAAACATCACTCTAATATAATTATGCCAAACATTGTTGCTTTGCTTACAGGAATAGTTGCAGGAGTGTATATAAAGCAGAATTCTCTATCGCTGCCTCCATCGTAGGTCCCAGAGTCATCCTTCCTCTACCTTTCTTCTGTACCATGCTTTTCCCATTCATAATAGTGTATTAGAACTCTTCCAATAAAATATATCCATCCAGTTTCAGATCCCATATTTTATCTCTGTATTTTTTAGTAATTGTTATATGAATCTGAAGATCTTCCCTCCTCCTAGGCCCTTTGATAGACTTAAGTGACTCTGAGAACCTTCCCTGATTTAAAAGTATACTCTGCCCCCTAATAGACTGAATGTGGTCACATGGAGCCTGTGGCAGGGGGCTTGTTTTTCAGGAATGCCCACTCCTTTTTACTTTGTGATTGGGCAGTGAGTCAAGAGGGCTATGACATTCTCTAATCCAGGAGAAGGCTATATATACTGCTGTTGTGAGGTTTTGCTTTTGGGCTCACTTTAAGAAGAGTTGTGTGATTTGGCCAGATGAGACTCTGGGCAGCCATTGAGCCCCCCGGCTTTGAAAAACCCAGATGTTGGTGCTTCCCTCTCTGGTAACTGACTAGGTATGGATGTAATGGTCAGACAGCTGGATGCCTGTCTGCTGATCTGTCTCTCTGTTTGCTTGTAACTTCTGCTTGTAACTTGTGTTGGTATTCTCTAAGTTCAGGGTACTGACTTTTTCCCCTGAACTAGGTAAATGATATGTGTTTGATTGATTAAAGTAAGATTGTTAACCCATTTTGAGTTGCTTTCCTTTCGAAAAGCAGATCTAAGAACCTGTGCTTGCAGCCCCCCTGGGTATACTAGGGTGCTTGCTGACATAGTAATTCAGGGAGCTGGAAAACTGACTTTAATAAGTCAAGTTCTGGACAAACACGCTAAAAAACTCATAAAATGGGACGCTAAACAGATTTTCAAGCTCCAAAACTCTCCACAAGACAGAAAGCACTACGGGCAGCACAGCAGGCAGTGCTCTTCGCAGCAGTCTGGGAGCCTTGGCTGAAACCCCGGCCGGCTCAGGCCCTGGGGCATCGGGCGGGGAACCGCGGCTGCAGGAGAGCAGA
>CM053599.1:196721859-196738546 GCA_028646575.1 Pseudocheirus occidentalis
TTTTTTGTCCATAAAAAAGGATTCTAGAGTTTTACTGCTGTTCCTACCTTGCTTCCTTTTTCTCATGTTGGCCAATCTATTAATTGCTTGGTTTTTTAGCTCTGTGGAACTCTGCTTCCTGGAGGGGGAAAGCTCTCTCCCAAATCACTGGGGCCTTCACAGCTGCTGGAGCTATTAGTGGGGTGCTGCAGCTCCACCCCTAGTTTTGGCTCACTGAAAGCACACCCCAGGACTACCACTCAGGACCACGATCCAGATCCAGGCCGCTCAATGCAAGGGTCCTTGGTCCTCATCAATCGCCTCAGTTCCACCCACTATCTGCAGGCCAAGGCCTCTGAAGCAGCCCAGTGGAGGCTACTGCTGCTCTCATCTGTTCCTGCTGCTACAGTTGCCTCCTGTTGCTTACTTGCCCTGGGAGCAGTTTGGCCAGACCTGCTCTTCTCCAAATTTAGCAAAATCCACTGACCTTTCTCTTAGCCTTTTTTTCTTCTGGCCTGATATATGTGGTAACTGTGCCTCCAGTGCAGCTGTTCTGCACCTGATCCCCTGGGGCCTGGCTGGGCTGGGGGATTTAGGCTGTGGCTCCCAGACTGCTGCGAAGAGCCCCACCTGTTGAGTTGCCTGTAGCAAGAGATGTTTTTTCTGTCTTTTGGAGAGTTTTGGAGCTTGAAAATCTGTTTTATAATCCCATTTTATCAGTTTTTAGCATGTTCATGTGGGAGCTGCGGTGCTTTGCTGCTTCTATGCCGCCATCTTGGCTCCACCCCCCATGTTAGAATTCTGATTCTAGTGTGGAGAGTGCTGTGTCCCAAATTTCTGAGGTTTTGTGCAGCTATTGTCAGAGCATCTTCTAGATACCTGCCTCAGAACCATGAGGAGGAGTGCCTTTGCACAGCCTCAACAAGCTCTGTCATGCCAGCACTCCTACTTACCATAGATCTGCGACCAAGTCTGTGACCCAGATCCAAGCAGGAAAAAGCAAGAGAATCCTTCTTCAGCACCATCAAAGAGATCCCTGCAATAGTCCTCTTATCACTTACTTGATCCCCCCACCATTTGTGGACTTAGAACTCCAGAAGCAGCCACTGCTGCTGCTGCTGCCACTTCCTGGTGCCCTGAAGATACTGTTTGTAAAAATTCTTTCCCAGTTTTCTACTTCCCTCCTAATCCTGGTTGCATTGATTTTGTTTGTAAAAACAAAAATATATCTGTATTAAAATTTTATATTTCATAATTTGTAAAAATATAAAAATATAAAAAAGAAACCAAACAAAATTAAAACATTTTGTAATTAATGTAATCAAATTTATCCATGTTGCATTTCATTATGTTCTCAATCTGTTGTTTGGTTGTAAATTCTTCCATTCTCCATAAATCTCACAGATAAAATAATTCCTGCTCTCCCAGTTTGCTTATAGTATCAACTTTTACATCTAAATCATGTACCCATTTTGACTTTATTTTGGTGTACAGTTAAGATACTTATCTATGCCTAGTTTCTGCCACACTATTTTCTAGTTTTTCCAGCAGTTTTTGTCAAATAGTGAGTTCTTATCTCAGAAGCTAGAACCATTGGGTTTAGCAAAAACTAGACTACACTTTTACACAAGTATTGCTTGTGTCTTGCCTGTTTCACTGTTCCACCACTCTATTTATTAGCGAGCAGCAAGTAGCTCTGATTATTGCTGCTTTTTAATGCAATTTAAAATCTGGAATGGGTAGGTCACCTTTCCTGGCATTCCTTTTTATTAATTCCCTTGATATTCTGGACCTTTTCTTCTTACAGATTAATTTTGTTATTTTTTCTAGCTCCATAAAATGAGTTTTGGTAGTTTGATGGGCATGGCAATTAAGAAGTAAATTAATTTAGGTAGAATTATCATTTTTATTATATTAGCTTGGCCTTCCCATGAGCAACCATCATAGATTGTTGTTCACCTGTTTTGGCCAAACTAATTTAAAGGATGGCCTCAGTTTATTCATCTCACTTCATATCAATTAATTGGGAACATCATTCCATTCAACTATTTTTTGTTCTCCCCCATACACAGAAAAAGAAAATCAAGAGTAACTTTATAATTCAGCATAACATTTTGAGATCTTTCTTTTTAAATTATCATAAAAGTTTTTATTCTATAAGAGACAAGAAACTTTTCCCTCCCAATAGATTATTTCCAGCTGCCAGCTGTTGTGTTAACTTACATTTTAAATACAATAGCACTCTTCTTAGCAACAGATGTAGTTTCCCTGCAACATTTTTACCAATTACCTCTGTTAAAAAGATCACATTCTTTTCCCAAAAATAAACTCTTTTAAATGTAAAAGGTAGCAATGTAGTGTTATTGTAGTTATTATTCTTGATTTAAGATATTTAAAATGGTTTTAAGAACTAATAAATGTAACACTACCTTGGATTCTTTCTCAGATATGTATTCTATTTTTCTGTGATTTTTTTTGTTACAACTTACTATCCTTATTTTCCTCCTACCTTCAAAGATTGGCAAAGGCTTCCTGTAGAAGACAGGCATTTAACATATACTTGAAGGAAGACAGGGGGCAAACATGAAGAGAGAGAGTTAGAGCATTCCAGGCATGAGGGATACCAGTAAAAATGTCAAGTATCAGGAGATGGAGTGTATTATTTGAGAAAGAGTGAATAAGTCAGCATCACTGGATGACAGAATATTAGACATGGACTTCTGAAGGCTTGATCTCAATCTCTGCTGTAGACACATACTAGCTATGTGACCTTGGCCATGTCATCTACATTTTCTATGCATTCCTTTCTTCATCAGTAAAATTAAAGAATTAGTTTGATGGCTGCTATCATCTCTTTGAGTTCTAAATCTATTACCCTCTATGAAGTTATGCAAACTACATGTAAATTAAAGAAATGGAAACTTTAGGAAAGGGGTGAAGTAATCAGTTCTGGTAGAGTTGTCAAGAAGGTCTGTAATATACAGGTCATGAAATATAAAAGGAAAATCTAAAATAGTTACCTCAGTTCTATGGAAAAGGAAAAATATAGTCAGTCATGTTTTAGTACTGAGGTCTTTTTTTTATAACAGCTACTATATCTGAAAAAAACCTTTATGAATTTTTAGAAGAGGTTACACAAAGTCTTGTAACTCCTGTCCATGAATGTACTTTATTCTTTCTACTATCTGTTTTCGATCCTGCCATCTCTCCAATTCCATGACTCATGCTTATTTTTGCATTAAGAATACTTCTTATTATTTTTCAGGGGGGAAAGCAGGGCAATTGGGGTTAAGTGACTTGCCCAAGGACACATGGCTAGTAAGGGTTAAGTGTCTGAGGCTAGATTTGAACTCAGATCCTCCTGATTGCAAAGCTGGTGCTCTATTCACTGTGCCACCTAGCCTCCCCAAGAATTCTTGATACTCGGAAATGTCTTTTGTATTATTTGTAACCACTTCCTTTGTGAGCACAAATCATAACCCTTCCAACATTTTCTTTTCTATCATTTTTTCCCACCCCAATGCCACCAGAATGCAATCTCTTTAAAAACAGCAATAGTACTGCTTTTTGCTTCATATCTGCACCTTTTCTGTTTCCTAACAGATGTTTAACATGTGATAATTGAATGATGAATTGACTAATGAATTATTTTTTACCCTATATGATTCTTCTCTGTATTTCCCCATAATTCTCAAAAAAAGTGTTTATCCAACACACATGGAAAGCTTTCCCTTTCTTCTTTTAGCAATATTAATGTGCCAATTTGGATGTCCATTTGTTTTCTCTAATTATTGCTTTTTCATGGAATCATCCCTTTTAGACACGTATTTTATATCTGACAATATTCTGAACCCTAAATCTACTCATCCAGAGTCTTTCCTCTTGGATTCCTTGCATACATAATTCTTCTCATTTAATGAGGTCACATGATTCACAGCTAATTCATGTCACCAACAGAATATAGTTTTACAAAAACAAGTTTTCTTGATGAAATATTTATCATTGCCAGTCTATAAAACAAGAGATTTTTAGTCCTAAGGTTCCTTCTCCTTCTGTAAATGTTTCTATTAGTCAATCAAGGCATTTTGAACAGATACTGACATTTTTTCATTATTTTTAAAAGTTGCAAGCTTCACAGATTCAAGTAAAAAAGCACTTAGTACATACCAGGTATCAAACTAAGTTATACAAAGAAAACTGAACGACATTCCCTATTCTGAAGGAGTTTCATAATCTAATGGATGAAATGAGGAGGAAGAGAGAGGCATGAACAAAAGGAATGTCTCTAGAGAAGTAATACTATCTGACATATGCAATACCTTATAGTTTATAATAATGCGCTTTCTTCACAACAACATAGTGAGATGGGTGACACAAACATAATTGTAACATCTGCTTTACTGATGAAGAAACATACAAGGGTGAAGTGACATCTGAGATCATATAAATATCTGAGCCAAACCATAGTAGAGCAATGGAAAGATCAGTAACTTGAAGCCAGGGGTTCGACATTCATTTCCTGCTTTTGACTCTTCCATGTTTGAGTTTAGGAAAGTTAGTTAACCATAGACTTCCGTTCCACTTTGGGCAAAATTAGGTTAGACTATATAGTCTCTGAGATCCCTTGATCCTATGATTCAGACCTCAAATTTCCTGCTATTCAGCACCTCTACATCATCATTACTATGCATTCATGAAGCTGACTATGAACATTTATAGGCAGCCAGTCACAGAAACATTGGGAAAAAGAAACAATGCATTGTTAATAAATTTAATCAAGGAAGGCTTCCTAGAAAAAGTGAGTTTTGAATCTGTTTACAAGGTTATTTTGGAAATGTATTAATAATGAGATTAAGGCATTTAGATGAGTAAAATGTCATGTACAACCACAAGAAAGTGTTACAGTATGTTGCACAATTTTTATGATAAGACAATTTCTTTCTCTAAAGAAATGAGGAAATCTAAAAGAATTTTACAAGATTCAAAAGAGGGAAGGATAAAGGGGGTATTGTAAATATGTGTAACTTCCATTTCACATACTATTTTAGAGAAACAAACTGTGTATTTATTGTATCACTGCAGTAAATAAAATTGTACCATGAATAGTCACCAATCTTTTTGGCTATTTTAGGCCATTGTTTTGGTTTTTCACTTGTGGAGATCACTTGTAGGTATTCTTTCCTTATAACATCAAAATAGTTTTGATTATTGCCCTATAACTTAGGTCAAATTATTGTGACAATCATAATACTCTTCAGGAATAATAACAATAAGAGCCATTTTACACATAGTAGCTCATCTGATGCTTACAACAACTTTGTGAGCTTTCTAGGAGATACAGTGAATACTATAAATAACTGGAATTGGAGATAGGAAGACCCGAGTTCAAATCTATCCATGATACTTGCTAATTGTGTGAATCTGGACAAATCCATTAAGCCCCTTATTACACCTCTCTCTCTCAAGGCTCTTATTATGATTAAAGAAGAGAATATTTATAAAGTGTTTTCTGAAACTTAAAATATTTATAGATGCCATGATGATAATCATAATGATGTAAGCTCAGGGCACAATAGTTGAAAAGTACATCAATAAGTTAGAAAGTGGCCAGAGGAGGGCAACCAATATGGTGAAGGATTTTGTGTTTATCTCAGGAAGACCAATTGCAGAAAGTAGATATATTTATTCTGGAGAAGAGAAGACTAAATAGCCAATGAGAGTTACCTTCAAGTGTCTGAAGACACATTATGTGTTATGTGGAAAGCAGATGAGATTTGTTTTGTTTTGTCCCAGAGGACAAAACCACGTATAATGAATAACATTTGAAAAGGGGGACATCTATACTTGGTGTAAGGGAAAATTTAAGGAAAAAAACTTCCTAACAATTAGAGATATCCAAAAAGACAATGTACTGCTGCTATACAGGACAGATTACCACTCTTTGGGGATTTTAAATTATATCCTAAATCACCCATTTGTCAGTTATGTTATGGTAACAAATCCTTTTGTATGTGGGTTTTTTCTAGAATAAAAATTGGACTAGATTATAGAGGTTCCTTCCAACTCTAAATAATTCCATGATATTGGAACTTTAAGAAGGCTTTTCTGAGTCTCTTTTACCAGTTAGACTGGACTGCTCCTTGGATCTCATAATACAAAATGTTCCTTACAAATAATTCTCTCTCTCTCTCTCTCTCTCTCTCTCTCTCTCTCTCTCTCTCTCTCTCTCTTTCTCTTTCTCTCTCTCTCTCTTTCTCTCTCTGTCTCTGTATCTGTTTCTCTCTCTCTCTCATTATTCTATATTATAATTTTCTATACTTGTGTTATCCCCATGGTCTAAAGTTAACTCCTTGATAAAAGGGACTATATCTTCTCTAAACCTTATACTCTTCTAGAGCAAGCAGACTAAATGCTTAGTCAATGTTTGTTGAATGAATGAAAAGGCAAAACAAAGGTCAGTTTGATCTTTAAAAACACAGATCCCATCATGACATCTCCCTGTTCAATAAGCTCCAATGCTCCCCATTTCTTCAAGAATCAATGTAAAGGCCTCTTTTTGGCTTTCAAAGACCTTCATAACCTGTCCCCTTTCTATATTTCCAGTGTTTCTACTCCTTACTCCCCACTATGTACTCTGCAATCAAGTGACACTGTCTTTACTATTGTTGCAGTGGGGAATATTAAAGGAAAAAAGAAAAAATGATAAGCATGTCCATATCTGTAGACTAAAAGCCTTTTCCCTGGTTATCTCATATGCCTGGAACACTCTCCTTCTGCATCTCTAACTCCTAGGTTCCCTGGCTTCCTTCAATTTTCTTCTTCCACAAAAACAAAACAAAACAAAACCACCTTTTCCAGCCATCTTTAAACTTAGCTTTCCATTTGAGTGATTTTTTTTCCTATATTTATCTTACAAAAGAAATAGTTGTTTGAAAATTATTTTTCTCATTAGAATTTGAGCTCAAGATCAGGAGAGATAGAGAGATAGCTAGCTAGCTAGCTAGCTAGTTAGCTAGCTAGCTAGATAGATAGATAAATAGATAGGTGGAGAGTGAGATACATGTGTATATGTGTGTATAAACACACAAACACACAAACACACATGTGTATACATACATGTCTGCATGTGTTTCTCTGTATATACACAGACACATGTGTATATCTAGCATATATGTGCACACAGATACATGTGCATGTGTGTGTGTGTGTACTGTATTTATATTCCCAGAACCTAGCCATGTGCCTGGGCACAGAGTAAGTGTTTGATAATTAATAGTTGAAGAACTAGGGATTAGAGGAAATTTATTTTCTTTTTAAATTTTAGTTTTTTTTACTTCATAGGCAATTATGAATATGCCCATCCTCAGCTCCTTCCATCTGCCCATCTATTTAGAGAAGTTAACATATATAAAGGAGTTGAGCTGAACTACTTTGAAAGTCCCTTCCTTTTGAGATCCATGATCCTAAGTCTTTGGGGTAGGTTTTAAAGCCAGATCTACCTTACTCCAAATCTTCTTTGTCAAGCCACCTCATAAGAAATAGCCAATGAATTACAAATTATTGTATGAAATCTTTCAAACCATGAAATGTCAGTGGTTAGTCAATATATTACCTGTCTCTGGGCCCTCAAGGGACACTGGCAGCTCTACTGAATGCCAAGAAGATACAATCTTTCTTTGTCATCATTTCTTTTTTCTCTGTCCAGGAGAAGAATAAGAATAAGATAATAAAAAAAGAAAAGTAAAAAGAAAAGAAAGGGCTTATTGAAGAATCTTTTTAATGCCCAGAGGAAAACAGAAAATCAGGAATATTTGAAAATTACAGTATACATTTATTTTTCTATGAATGAGCTATATATGCTATTTAAATTATATGTGCAATTTTATTTTTTCTTTTCCACTATGCATATGTAATGGTAACTTTATTTAATGCTTATTAAGTTCAGAATAAAATAAACATTCTTTAAAAGAAGAATATTTAGCCCTTTGTCAGTGTGGGTACTGAAATCTTTACACTTTGATTTATCTCATATGAGAAAGTGGTTTAATTTTAGAAAGGGATGTATTAAAAGTAGAACAGAACCATGCTTTTCTGAAAAGGTCCCAAAACTGGTGAAGCCAGGTGCTACTGGAGACTCTTTTTTTTTTCTCTCGTTGCTGTTGAATGAAACTCTATCCCCAGAACCTGCACAATATCTAACTACCAATCGAGTGTTCTATCCAACTGGTCCAGATCGCTGCCTACTGCTCTAACTTGGAATAAATCCAAGCAATATTTGCACATTTCAACTACAAATATCTTTGTAGTTGCTTAAATAATTAGAGACCGGAGCCCAGCACTGCAAAAATATTTCCCTAAAATGAACAATGCCAGTCTGCCATCTATTTAAGAAAGAACACGGTTATTAGACTACAGCTCCTCATTTACTGCTACATAATAGGCTTATATTTTGGCTTCAGCAATGGGCAAATAGCTCTGTTTTATCACCAAGATTTCACATGCATAAACTCAATCTGGCTAAACCTCTTTCTTTGGTAGACTGGTAAGAAAAGCCTAGCTTGCTAAGCAAAGTAAGTTGAGGTAAATAATTGTCTTTTTTTTCTTTTGCCAAATTAACATCCATTGTTGGTAAAAGCATACAGATATGCCAAAAGACTATGACTACTTAATCATTTGTGAAAGGATGATAATATGGGGGTGGGAGTAATCCTTTATTCTGTATTAGTTTATCCTGTGATATTCTTATTTTTCTTACACACACATACATATACACACAGAAGCTTTCAATCAAAAATGCTCATTAGGAAAGTATCAAATCTATCTCTATATCAAGAAATAAAATATGCAAAACCAGCGCTTTGTATTTCTTCTTTTTTTCACTCCTATGGCTGATTAAAAATTAGTTGTAAGAATCTGCATATCCATCCACATTCCTTCTCAACTGTGAGAATGCTGAATATTAAATGATAGATTCATTCATGTTGGGAAAGAAAACAAATCTTTAAACCCAACGTGATGCATTATGTTGACATAACAAATGTGGACATTAATTAAAGAGCAGCAGAATCCAGCAGAGAAGTTTGCCCTCCATCTGCTTGACCTGAGGTAATAACAATGTTCCTTTAACCCAAACTGACAGATTTTCTTGTGTTTGTCTCTATCCTCTGAAAGTGGCCACGCCTGGTATGAATAACCATATGTGTGACATCATCCATTACATTCAGATTAGAATTAACGGCTTATTTGTTTTACATTGTTTCATTTTTTCCTCTCTCCTCCCTCATCAATGAGTTCCTTGGCATATATTTTTCACCAAGACATATGCTTTCCAACACAAAGTACCCCCTCCCTGACCCTTTTACGTCAGAAACCACCTCAGCCTTAATGGGTTCTACTTACTTCAACCTTGTGGAATATATCACTTCCTTAAAAGTATATCTTAGGTGTCACCACCTATGTGAGCCTTTCCTTATTCCCACTCAGTTACTAGCACTTTCTCCCTCCTAAAATTACATTTTATTTATTTGTGTATGTAGTGAAAAAGGAAGCATAAGACAGTGTATAGATAACTTGTCTCAAAGTCATCAATGTCTGAATTCACATCTGACCCCTGACCCACATCATCTCTCAGTTCTCTAAGCAGTTCTGTAAGACTAAATTGAAGAGAAGGTGCTAGTCAGCATTGCTTGAGTCAGGTTGCTTATTTTCAAGTTTTGTATACCAATAGAAAAAGGTCTTGTCCCTGTCCCTTTACCCTTTGTATTTCCTTATTTGTGTCCATGATATATTTTCCCAGCCCTAATCAAATGTAATCATCTTGAAAGCAAGACTGACTGCCTCGTTTTTTTCTTTGTATTTCAGGTCCTGGCACATCCTAACTGCTTAGTAAATGCTTGTTCAATTAAAATGAGTGTAAAAAGAAATTAAAAGTCAGGCTTCTCGTAGCTGAGACTGTGGAAGTCAAATGTTAATTCTGAAGTGTGTCAAACCTATCATCTTCAATGTACCCCATCCCCCCTAAAAGAGTACAGATTTTTTTTCTAAATAATAAATTAGCAGGATGAGAGATGTTGTCCCAGTAGTAAATCTTAAATCTTTAAATCTGTGAATAGACAGTGTATAGTAGATAAGCAGGAACTGTTTTCCTCTTCCATCTCATTACAGAGCAAACATCAAACAAGTTGCACTAGCAGCAGGCACCCATGAGGCATTTTGCTTTGTCAAAATACAGTGTTCAAAGCCTCCCTGATAGGAGAGTTAACTCTCCTGGTATCCTTAAAGAACAACAGCATCATTATTTGTCATCCTTCTTCTCTCCTCCTCTACAATTGTTGCCTCATTGTAATAAGAAAGCTTTGTTGCAATTATTCAAGCTCCTAAACTCCACCAAGTTGACCCCCATGTAGACCCTCAGTTAAACTAGCCTTGTTCTTAAGAACCATTAATCCAAAGATTACAAATGTGGAGAGAAATTCATGAGAAAGGATTAAACTTATGGTCCCTAAAGAAATACAGTAGCAAGCAGTCTCTTCAGAGTTTGTGTGTGTGTGTGTGTGTGTGAGTGTGTGAGCGCATGCATGTGTTTCCTTCTGAAATCTACATTTTTGGATGGATTTTTCTTTTTCCTCCCTTCTTCCTCTCCCTGGCACTTGTCTGAAAGTGGTCCCCAATGCTCATTGCAGCTAGTGAGTTAGGACAGTAGCATCTTCTCCTCCTCCTCCCCCTAAACCCTCAGAGGACCTCAGAATATGAACAGCACCCTCCTCAGGGCAGCCAGTCTAGGGAGTGGCATGTGATCTGGGCAGATCTGACTGGCAAGTCTTTATCCACCAGCCAAAGCCAGATTTCCCATAGCAGATTTTTCCCCCTAGAAGTCCTGCCTGTTTTCTTTTCCATTTTTAATTGGAAATTACTGAAATGCTCTACCACTGACTTTGTCAGAATCGTTGGGAAACATAGAACAAAAACCTAAGTCACTGACACCTCATCATGTTCCTTGGAGCCCTTTCTGAAGGTCTTTATGTCCAATGGTGCTTCTCTTCCCTGTGGTACTTTGCCTTCATTATCACTACTTAGGGGTAAATGATGAGAGATACAACTGAAGAGACACACTTAGATTTGTATGTTTTTGTCCATATATACTTCAGTATTGTTATTAGGCATCCTAAACTCTTTCTGAGACCTTGTTGACATTTAAGCCCTTATTCTTAGCCAGAGACATGATTAAAATCTTCAGTGATATCCTTAGAAGCTGAGGAGAAAATGTATCATGAATCTGAATGTTTGGCGCACATAGGAAATTAAAACATTCTTTTTGTTGCTGCAATTGGCTATGGAACAGAAAGCATTTTTTCCTTGGTCTGGAGCTCAGATGTCAATATGAGTTAAAACAGTCTCCCTTCCCCTTTACCTTATTGCTCCAGCTTCTGCCTGTCTCCTTATACAGATTATGCTTATGCTTAGTAAATGAAGAAAGGAATTAGTGATGCTCCTCTCATTTCCTGTCTTCCCACAGATGGTGATAAATTCAAATTCAGACTCCATTAAACCTGAGTAGAGAAACCCAGCAGGTGGCTACACTAATGGAAAATCCTGGCTTTGGAATAATGGGAATTGCAACCGACAGCTCTCCTACACCACAAAAAAGATGATGTATCCTTATTGACAGTGTTGCATTTGAGTCCAGAAGGCTGATCTGATAGTTCAGTCTTGGCACAAGGGAAGCTAAAAGCCCCATGGGTATTTTTCTTGGCCACACCACTGTAATTTTTTGTCATCTGAACTTTCTTTTACAACCCACTGTACAAATTTCATCTAAGTTGGAAAGAAGGAGAGAGAAGAAAGGAGGGTAGAAGGAGGGGGGTGGCCCTTTATCTGGCCTACAGGCATGCATTTGTTCTTTTTTCTTGCTTTAAAGGACAAATAAAAGTTGACACACAACAGCATTTCCAGCCAATTCTGTATTTTTAATGCTGACATACTTGGCCCGACTTTCTAGACAATCTTATCTGAGAGAGTTTGTGTTAAAAAGATGCATAGAGTGCCCTGGAGGTGTAAGGTCTGATGTTCCACTATTCTTTTTGCAGGAAACCAATATTTGTGGGCTCCTTTTTCTTCTGACTGCATTCTCCCTCCCCTCCCTTATAAACAGGTACAGTATTTGCAGATTCTCTTCGGTCACAATGATCTGGGAAAGCATCTGGGTGTTCAAATATTTAGAACCTCATATTTTCACTAAGCCTTTGAGTCTCCGAAAATATAACAAGGAGGTATCAAAACATTTCATTGTATTCACCATCTGTCAGCAGTTTTAAAAATATGATATTAAGATTAATAATCATACTTTGCACTTACTGAATATAGCAAGCTTCCTCCTGAGAACTGTGAGTACTTCACAAAACTGAATCATTCTCACTTCCTCCCTACACACACCCTCCTAGGTGGAAAGGTACAAAATTTCAAGAGACAGGTAGAAATGAAGAAAAAAAAAGAAGTTAAATTAGACTTCTTATAATTCTTAATGAGTTAGTGATTTTTTTTAGAAAAAGGGCTACCTCTCCTGTAGGTCATGACCCTTCCATTCCTTAGTAGAGGAGTCTTTCTGAGTAGCACAAAGCAAGTAAATGTATCTCCCAGTGGTCAAACTTTAGGTCACGAGCTTTTGCAGACTTACCCATGGTGGTCATCAAACAAGACATAGAGTCCGTTATGAGGTCCATACTAAAAACCTTCCCAGGTAAGGAAGGTCTACCAGAGTATATGTTTCACTGGAATACTCAAAAGAGTCTGTGTTCTCAATTTGGCTTTCCCTCTAAAAACATTATAACGCATCCATGCCTATGTATACTGTACAATAGTGGCCAGTGACCTTAAGTTCATCACAGAGAATACAATGCTTAGTATTTAGGAATTTAGTATTTAGTCTTTAGGAATTCAGGGTCACTCCCATATTGTTATGAGACAGAATAGTGGCCTTGCAAAATTGGGGAGAGCCTCATAGTTCATACTTGTCCAATCCAGATTTTAACAAGATCCTTCTACAAAGTCCAGTCATCCAGGATCTGCTTGGATATGCATAGTAATAAAGACCTAACAGCCTACACTTTTACACAGGCCTACTAATCAGAAATATTTCTTCCTTTCTATTTAGCCAAAGAAATCCTTATGTGTGGTTGCCACCCATTGCTTCTAATTCTGCCATCTGGGACCATGCAACATAAGTGCAATCTCTCTTTGACAAAACAGGTCTTCAAATGCTCAAAGATGGTTCTCAGGTCTTTACAAGTCATCTAGATTAAATATTCCTCTACTTTCTTCTTTTTATTTTTTTATTTTAATTTATTTTTTTCCTTTTTTTGGAGGGAAGACGGCAGGGCAATTGGGTTTAAGTGACTTGCTTAAGGTCACACAGCTAGTAAGCATTAAGTGTCTGAGGCCAAATTTGAACTCAGGTCCTCCTGACTCCAGGGCCAGTGCGAAAAATACTTTAGCAAATTAGAAATTCAGTGGAGCTACTGTTTCATTGGTAGAAATAGCCAAAAAGAACAAAATCAGAGGAGATGAATGCACACATAACTGTAATAGAAGAACTAAAAACTGTACAATTAGGGACCATGCTCCAGATCCTCTCTACTCTTTATTTCATATTCAAAACTTTAAGTTAGTTGTTGCCCTCAACAGTCTGTTAAAATAACCCCAATACAAGTACTTACAAATTATAAAGAGATGATGTTCTGCTTCCAGAAATGCTTACATTTTAAAAAATGGGCTCCCAAACTCCCAAATACATTAACCAAAGGATCGTCTTTAATAGTAGAATTTGGGCAAAGAGGGGGGAAATAAGAGCTCCTTTGGAAGCCACTCCAGTCGGTTTACACTGCCTCCAAGTTATCCCTTCCACAACTCTACTGTAAAGAATCTACAGTCTGTCCTCCACAAGGATTAGTTGAATGTACATAGGGATGTTTACCCTAGAAAAGACATTTGACCCAGAAACAAGTTTTCATAAAACATTAAGCCAATTTCCACACCTTCCATGCCCCTTGCATGCTTTTATTTATTTATTTTTTGTCCAGTACTATGATTTCATGAGTATGTGGTAAGGAAGTTTTCTGCTGATGCAACTTTCCTCAAACTTAGAATTTTTAGATGCTTGGGGTACTGAGAGGGTAAGTGAATTACAAAGAGTCCCACAGTCAGTATGTACAATTAAGTAGGGCTTAGACATAAAAAAAAGATTGAAAAAAAACTATAACATTTATTATGTGATTGACTGAAGTCTGGCCCTCTATAAGGGATATTATGGGACTTAAATGAGATAATAGATAAAATCTTTGAAAACCTTAAAGATCCACGAGGAGAGAGTCCGACCCTACAGGGGGCAAACAGAAGAGACAACTTGTAGCTCTGTTACTCTGACCCCCCAAACAGGTCCTACATCTAGGGTGGACTAAACAGGGGATCTCTACCTAAGAGAGGCCACATCACAGTTGTATCTTCAGGGAAAAGAGTGTTATCTGCACCATTTGGCAAGGAATAGTTGTGGGCCCAAGACTGGGTGCTGGGAAAGGAACGAGAAGAGAAGCAATCAGCAGGCAGACACTCCAGTTCAAGCCCCATGCTGAGAGTATCTTTGGGATGCCTTCCTGTTGAGACCTTGTTCCTAGGGCCAGAAATAACAACAATAATAAATATATAGTTCCTGCTACATGCTAGGTACTGTGTACAGGTGTTTACAAGTAAAATTGTCTTTCATCCTCATAACTAATCCTGGGAGGTGTTATTGTTACCCCCATTCTGCAGTAGAGGAAATGGAGGCAAACACAAAAAAAAATTTAAAAAGAGGTTATTGTGAAGTTTAATGGAGTCTGAATATGTGTACAGAGTGCCTGGGTTTTCCCATCACAAATGATACTAGCTTTGGATTTCAGACATATCTACTTGATTATGTTAAAATGGTCCTGTGCTTTTAATTTTTAGGGATTTAATGTGAGTGATTGTTTTAATCTGGGAAGGACTTTTTTATATGCATCTAATAATACAATGATGATTTTGTTTGTTGTTAGTATGATTAGTAACTGTTTTTCTAATGTTAATGCATTCTTTTGTCACTTTTATCACTGATACAATATAAATCTAACTTGATCATAATGAATAATTCTTAAAATATATTTCTTTAGTATTTTTACTAGGATTCTATTTAAAATCTTTTTTTCATTAGTATTAGTCACATTTGTCTAGGGTTCTAATTTTATGTTTTAACTCTACAAAACAATTTGGTTAAATATTTCTTTTATTTTGAGAATTATTTGTGTAGCAAAGGTTTTTAATGGTCCATTAAATATTTTATATAATTTAGCTGTGTTTGCCTAGAGTAGGGTTTTTTGTTTGTTAGTATTTTCTTTAAATCTTAAATTTTATTTTTATGAGCCTGGATTGTATTTTTTTTCTCTGTTTTATATACTGCTAATTTGAATATTTCATGTTTTAGGTTATCATTAATTTCCTTTAAATACTGTTTGTTAGAATACAATTAAGTTTGGGGAGTGGAGCCAAGATGGCGGCATAGAAGCAGCAAGGTCCAGCAGCTCCCACACTGCAACCCTAAGAACCCATTAAATTATGGGCCCAGATAAAGTCTAGGAGTCTCAGACTCACAAAAATACAGAGAACCCATCTCTCCTGAAGACAGCTCAGCAGCAGGGGCTCAGCGTGGCAGTGGAGAACAGGGGCTGGAAGAGCCTGAAGCCCAGACCGCGGCCAGTCCTGGGATGGTGGAAAGGAGCCGGGCTGAGCTGAGACAAGCGGGCACTGCAGGCACCCTGCAGAGGTTCTAGAGCCTCCAGCACCTCCACATCGAGCAAGGCGTGAGGAACAGGACGGGGAGAGGCGCAGCTCCCACTGTAGCGGAGCAGAGACCTGGCCAGCCTAAAACCCCAGCCACACCACAGCGTGAGTCTACTTCAAAGAAAATCTAAAGCACCTGCCTAAGGGGATCTTTAAAGCCTCAGAGTCGGTTGGTGAAATCGAAACTTTGAAAATCATTTTGGGAGTGGTAAAAGCAGTTCGGCCATTCTGCCCCCGGGGCAAGGAAGCAGTGGGGGAAGGGAACTGCTGGAACCAGCAGCGGCCCCCACTAGGCTGCTTCAGAGCCCCCGGCCTGCAGACTCCCCAGGGGGGCTGAATCAATTGATCAGGGCCAAGTGGTCTTGCATTGAGAGGCCTGGATCCGGATAGTGGTCTTTGGTGGTTGTCCTGGGGTGCACTTTCAGCAAGCGAAAGCTGGGGGGACTTGCAACACCCCCCTAATAGGTCCAGCAGTTGGGAAAACCCCAGCGATTTGGAACAGAGCTTCCCCCCCCTAGAAGCAGAGTTTCACAGACCTAAAAAAACCCAACCAATTAATTGACTGGCCAACATGAGGAAAAGAAGGCAAAATAAATATACCCGTAAAACTCTAGAATCCTTTTTTATGGATAAAAAGGGCAAAAGCATAGAATAGGAGGAAGAGAGCCCAGAACTCAGAACTCCCACACCAAATGCTTCCAAGACAATTGAAGAATGCCTAGAGCTATACATCAACTGAAAAAGGACTTTGAAAACCAAATAAGAGAAGTGGAGGAAAAATTGAGAAGAGAAATGAGAATGATGCGAGAAAATCATGAAAAGAGAGTCAGCAACCTGGCTGAAGAAAACAACACTTTAAAGA
>CM053599.1:196739046-196766969 GCA_028646575.1 Pseudocheirus occidentalis
ACCTTCTTATCACACAGAAGACAGAGTTTATGCTTTCTACCTCTTTCTCACAGGAGACAGAGTTCACACCCTCTACCTCTGTCACAGAAGTACT
The DNA here is from genome assembly GCA_028646575.1 of Pseudocheirus occidentalis. Taxonomy (NCBI): domain Eukaryota; kingdom Metazoa; phylum Chordata; class Mammalia; order Diprotodontia; family Pseudocheiridae; genus Pseudocheirus; species Pseudocheirus occidentalis. The sequence goes on from CM053599.1 coordinate 196,739,141, forward strand.
TAGCCTTTAGTTATTAAGGACCAAGTACCTGGTAAATTAATTACCATTGCACATTATAATTTCTCTACTCAATTTTTCCTCTAATTCTCTTACTTGATTTTCAAAATCCATCTTGAGTACCTCCATTACCTGCAACCCATTCACATTTTTCTTGGAGCCTCTTCAGGCAGGAGTTTGAAATTCGTTGTCTTCTTCTGATTCCATGTTTTGATTCTCTTTGTCCTCCAAATCAGATTCTATGGTCTGATTGTGCTTCCTCCATTTGCTCATCTTGCTAACCAATTACTTGACTTTTGAGCTTTTTGCCTCAGTGGAACTCTGCTTCCAGCATGTAGAGCTCTGTCTCAAATTGGATTTTTCACAATTGTCAGTGCTCTGAGGAGGGTGCCCTCTCTACAGCCACCACAAGTTCTGGCATCTTGGCATTCCTCACCCCAGGACCACCACTCAAAACTGCAACCCAGATCCAAGCAGGTCAAAGCAAGAGCAATTACCCTCTGAATGGTCACTTGATTCCCCTATGACCTGCAGGGCAGGAACTCAAGAGGCAGCCATGGGGCAGCAGTTGTAGCTGCAGTGCCTCTTCCATCTCTGCCACCCTGGGAGCAGGGACTGGACCATGCCCTCACTCAATTCCAACAGAGATATGTACTTACCTTTTACTTTCTCTTTGGCATTTTTCAGTTGAGATGTCTGGCAATGTCTTGCAGAGAATAAAAGCCAGCTGAGACCTGGGTTCAAGATAAATTTAGGTGTGGATTTATTGATCAAGCACTCCACTACCTGGAGTATAAACTCAAATCAGGTAGTCCCTATTGAATCTCACAGACTTGATTATATAGACCAAAACCACAAAACCACAACCATGGAGGAGCTAGCAAAAGTTATGATGTACAGAAGCTAAGAGAGCATGTGATTGGTTAGCTACATAGTTCAGGGCTAATTTGGGAATATGGCACAAGGGTACAAGGGTGCAACCCCCAATGACATAAGGGTCTCTCCCGGAACAAGGTGGAGGGCCATAGTCAGCACTTTACAAAGCAGGGTAGAGGATCATGGAGAAAGGGAACTGGAAAGTCCCAGACTAGGCCTGGGTCATGTTCTGGGCAGAGGCTGTGGGGACCCTACTTGGTCAGTGGAACAGGGTGTTCTCCAGTCTTGTACCCCAGGTTAATCTTTGTACAGTATAAGGAAAAATACAGCATGCTAATTTGAGTAAGTATGGGGTAGGGGACTATGCCTTGAGCAACATGCTCAGATTTGCCTTAAGCATTTTCAAGCTATTGCAGAATATAGGATAGGGACAAAAGCAAAAATAAAAAGGGTCTTAATGGTGGGATACAGGTGGGCCACGCTCAAGTGGTGGGCAGGTGACCTGGGATTTGAATTAGGGCATAACAGCAACTGCCATAGTTGCTGGTGATTCACTCTCTTGAAGTCTGCTCTGGCCCTTCTGAGTAGGCAATCTTGGCCACACTGTGTCACATGACACTATGATTGGCTCCCAGCTCAATGCAATAGACCCTTCCTGTTGGCTTGCCAGGCTGCCTTCAGCAGGATTGTTGTACCCAAACCCAAATCACAGATCATTACACATCACCTGATTTTTGGCCCACCATTAAGCCCCTTTATATTTTTGTCCTTGTCTCTATCCTATATCCTATATTAGCTTAACACAGTTTGAGGCATAGTGCTGGGTCATTGCCCAAGACATAGTTCCCTGACCCCCTCCTTCCTGAATCAGGATTATTGTATATTCTCCCTGAATCAGAATAGTGTACAAGGATCAGCCTAGGGTCATAGTGCAAGACTATCATATGTAGAGACCACCCTATTCTGTTCTGCTGACGAAGCAGGGTCTCCACACCCTTTACCCAGAACATGTTCCTGGTCTATTCTAGGAGATTGATTATTCCTCATTCCCCCTTAACCAATGACCCTTCAACCTGTACCCTCCACCATGTTCTAGAAGGGACCCCCATGTCACAGGAAGCACCCTTGCACCCTTGAATCATATTCCCAAATTAGCCCTGAGCTATAGATCTAAGAAATGGCTGTTCTTGGCATCTGTATGTCATTGCTTCTGCTAGCTCCCCTCCTTGATTATGGTTTTTGTGGTTTCAGCCTTTTTAAGTACTGGTCATACCTTCAATTGAGGCTCCCAATTTGAATATACACTTCAGGTAGCCAAGCACTTGATCAATAAATCTACACCTAAATTTACCTTGACTGCACAACAGCATATTTTTTCCTCTCTGTCACTTTGTGGTTTTTGCACATCTAAAATTTGTTTAGAGTTATTTTTTTACAGGTATTGGAAGTGGGTGGAGTGGGAGCTCAAGCAAGTTCCTGCTTTTACTCTGCCATTTTGGCGCTGGATCCATTCTTTCCCATTATTAGGGCAGTAAAAAGGAATATACATAGATAGAGGGCATGGATGTGTGTTGAATATGATGGATTAATTATCTAAAAAAGGGGAGGCAGTATCCTAAAGAGATCATAACAATGAGAAAAGGTCCCACATGTACTAATATGTTCATAACAGCAGTTTTTGTGGTGATCAAAAATTGGAAATTGAGGGGAAGCCTATCAATTGGGGAATGGCTAAAAAAAGTTGTGGCATATGAATGTCATGGAATACTATTGTGCTCTAAAAAATGGTGAACAGGAGGGCTTCAGAAAAACCTCAAAAGTTTTATATGAACTGATGCTGAGTGAAGTGAACAGAACCAGGAGAACATTATACACAGTAACAGCCACAGACTTATTTTTTTAGAGTTGACCCTTCTTTTCAATGAAAGAACCTAAAATAATTCTAAAGGAATCATGATGCAAAATGCCATCCACATCCAGAAAAAAGAACTATAGAGTCAGAATGCAGAGCAAAGTGTAGTTTTTCTTTATTTTCTTTATTTTTCTTGGTTTTTCACAACATGACTAAAGTGGAACTATGCTTTATACGACTGAGTCTGTATAATCTATATCAAATTGCTTACCTTCTTAATGGGGGGAAGTGAAGGAAGAAGGGAGAGAAATTGAAACTCAAAAAAAATTAAATTAAATGTTAAAAGTTGTTTTTAAATATAGTTTGAAGGCTAAAATATTAAATTTTAAAAACTGAACTTATTAATAAAATTAGAAAGTGCTTTTTTGAAAAAAACAAAAACAAAAATCAATTAATTGATTTTTTAAGGAAAGAAAACCAAACTGTCAGTACTAAAAGTGAAAAAGTTGAATACACCACTTCTAAAGATAAAATTAAATAAATTATTAGGACCCTTTTGTTTAATTACATACAAATAAATATGACGATCATTTTGAAATATTTGAATATTTTTTAAAATAGCCAAAATTAACAGAATAGCAATATTTTATTGTGTTCTTAATTTTTTGCTTGATAGTATTTTATTTGCTTCCAATTACATGTAAATATGGCTTTCAATATTTATTCTTGTAAGATTTTGAAATGAAAATTTTTCTCCCTCCTTTTTCCTCTCTCTTCCCACACTAAGACAGCAAGCAATTTCATATAGGTTATCCATGTATGATCATTATAAATATATTTCCACATTAATCAGGCTGTAAAAGAAAAATCAGAATAAAAGGGCAAAAAACCCACAAGAAACAAAGAAAAAAAGAAATGAAAATAGTAGACTTTGATTCACACTCATACTGCATAGTTCTTTCCCTATATGTGGCTAGTTTAAAAGATCTTAAGTCTTTTGGAATTTTCTTGCACCATGGTAATCCTGAGCAGAGCTAAAGTTATCAAAGTTGATTGTTACATAATATTGCTGTTACTCTATACAATGTTCTCCTGGTCTTTTCACTTCACATAGCATCAGTTCATGTAAGTCTTACCAGTTTTCCTGAAAGTTGCATGTTCATCATTTCTTAAAGCACAATCATATTCCATTCCATTCATACTCCGCAACCCATTCAGCTGTTCCCCAGTTGATGGGCATGCCCTCAATTTCCAGTTCTGGCCACCACAAAAAGAACTGCTATAAACAGTTTTGTACATCTGGATCCTTTTCCCTTTTTATGATCCCTTTGGATACAGACCTACTAGTGGTATTGCTGGATCAAAGGATATGTACAGTTTGGTTGCTTTGTGGACATGGCTCCAAATTGCTCTCCAGACTGATTGGATCAGTTCACAACTCTACCAACAATGCATTAGGGTTCCAATTTTCCCATGTCTTTACCAACAATTATCATTTTGCTGCTTTGACAAGTGTGAGGTGGTACATCAGATTTGTGTTAATTTACATTTCTATAACCACTAGTGACTTAGAACGTTTTTTCACGTGACTATAGATTTAATGTCTTCATCTGAAAACTCCCTGTTTCCATATAATGCTATTTTTAAAAAATGAATGACCATCAATGAGTACACTAAGGAAAAATTCCTCTGGGCAAGGAGGATTTACAAATGACTCCTACTAAACCTTTATAGAAAAATTAATGTCAATACTGTATAAAATAAGCAAGGAAAATAAGCAAGGAAGGAGTCCCACCAATTCTCTTTTGCAACACAAATGTGGCAGGGACAACAAAATCAAAGAACAAAAAATATAGACCAAGGATGAGCTAGATTCATATTCCAAACAATTAGAATATTAAAAGATTTTAATTTTTTAGTTGGATCAATGGGAAGATGTGACATGAGAATCTAAAAAGCAAAGAAAACCAATGTATTGCCCCAAATAATATAAAACAGAGTACAGAGTTAAGTTTTTGCATCAAACAAATAGTAGATTTTGAGCAAAAGGCAAGAATTATAATCATTCTTTCAAAGAATCAAGATGCTTGCAGAGTATTAAAATGTAAATTGGCTAAATAGAAAGTTAAACACTTCTTGATAGCAATAAAACATCAAGAAATTATGTGTTTCTTTTCATAAGGTGAGGTCTAGATAAGACCTTAAATTAAATACTGGAGAGACCTTTTGTTTATTGTCAGATTTTCTTAGAAGTAAATATTAGCATACTATCTAACAGCTACTAAGAAAGGAAGAAGCAACAATGGGCTAATTAATCTAAGGAATGAAACTATGAGAGGACAATTCGGTAGGAATAACTAAATTAACAATTTAGAATCACATAATCTTGGTCCTTAATTGTCAGATCTATAGCATAATTCAGACTTAAGAATACCCTTAGAACATTCTACAAACAAATCAAATAAACATATGAAAAAATAAGTATAGAAAATTAGAATTATTAAGGAAAAAACAAGCCTAATAAGACATTTTGGGTCTAATACAGAGCTAATCCTCTCTCATTACTGAAAAAAGAGGATGAGATGAGACTTGACTTGAAAAGGCTCCTGAGAAGTGTACAAGAAGTTTTCAGTGTTTCCACCTAGACGGGTGGGAGAGAAATCAGAGAATATAGATCACTGAGTTTGAGTTCTAAGAGGTTTGGAATGTTCTTTTTAACATTCCATAAAGTCCTTTCAGAGATGGATAGCACAAGAATTTCCCTGGGTGGGTGAGAAAGGATTTAAAAGGGGAAAAGGAGAAACAGAGACAGAGAGAGACACACAGAGAGACAGAGAAAGACAGAAAGGGACAGAGGGAGAGATACAGAGCAAAAAAGGGAGAGAAAGAAAGACAAAAAGAGAGAGAGAGAGAGAGAGAGAGAGAGAGAGCACAGTTAAACAAAGTAAACTCAGAAAAATTAAAGATTGGGAAATGGGATTCAAGTAGAAGAGACCAAGACCATGTTAGCCAAAACAAAATACAAACATAGATACAAAGTGTTGACTTAAAAGACTTATTAAGAAAAAAACTCATACTTAAAATTTATAGCACTATATGTGAATCAATTAAATCCTTCAATAAAAAAAAAGAATGGAGGAATGGAGGGGGGTCAACAACAATAATTGTGCTACATATGGTGATCACATTTGTCAATATAAAGTAATGCAGAGTCAAAAAGAGAAAGTAATTGATTAAACTCCAGGTGACCTAAATAAAAAATTGCTATAAAGTTTTCTGATAATGTAAAACTAAGGAATGATAGTGTCAACAAAGTAAAATATATATATATATATATATATATATATATATAACTTATACTGCTCTCAAAGACATCACAAAAATAGAAATATAACATTATTAGATATAAATGTTTCATACAACACAGTGTTTAAGTTCTTAAAGAAATGCCAAACAAATAGCAAGGAAAAAAAAGAAAAAGAAATTGATGGTAAAACAGTAGTAAAGGGAACTTTTAATATTTTTTTAAAGAATTTGATAAATCCAATAGAATCTCAAGAAACAACATATACTTGAGGAAAATGGTGGAAAATAGATTTGGCTGTTAAGATTATAATAAATATTCTTCAAGCTGACGACTCACTCATCACTGCTTCAGTATAGTAATATTGTCTTCATATTTTCCAATATGACATGATGCTTTAAAAAAATAATAAAAGCAAAATGCAAAAATAAATGAACTAGGAGTAGAAAAATGAAATAATATTTATAGGCCATAACACACAAAAAATATAAATAAAAAGGTAAAAGAAAGTGACAACACAGGCCTAAATGATGAATAATTACTGATATCTGAACAATGAATGAAATCAATGATATCTGAATAATAATGAAATAATTTATAAATATATTACAGAAACATAAAATACTTAAAATAAGGGAAATGGCAGTGAGACTGCATTTTTTCCAATGCAACTGAAGAAGTTCTCAGAGGCAATTAATATTTCTAGAATGATATATTAACAAGATTAAAAAGATAAATTATCTGAGTGTACAATAAAAAGCTTGGAAAAAGAAAAATATGAGTCTTAAAATAAGTGCTAATATGAGAGAGAAACTTAAAATGAAAAGAGAACAAGACGGGTGAACAAAATCATGAGCTACTTTAAAAATACATTCAATTTGTTTTTTAAATAGCTAACCTGATCAAGAAAAAAGAGTCAAATTATTAAAAAAAAACAAGTTGGAGGCGGCTAGGTGGTGCAGTGAATAGAGCACTGATTGTGGAGTCAGGTGCACATAAGTTCAAATCCAGCCTCAGACACTTGACACAAAAAATTAGCTGTGTGACTTTGGGCAAGTCACTTAACCCCAATTGCCCTCCAAAAAGCAAAAAAAAAAAAAACTAATAAAATCACTTTGTATAAAAAAGGGCGGCTAGGTGGTGCAGTGAATAGAGCACCGGCCCTGAAGTAAGGAGTACCTGAGTTCAAATCCGACCTCAGACACTTAACACAAAAAACTAGCCCTGTGACCTTGGGCAAGTCACTTAACCCCAACTGCCCTCCAAAAAGCAAAAACAAACAAACAAACAGAAACCAAGTTTATAAAAATAAATATACTCAAAGAAGATGGTGGGAAGACATTATAAACATATAAATAATAAACAGCTTTTTTATGAACCAAATCGGGAGTGGGGAGGGGAAGGAGGGGATATGGTAACCAGGATCTTGCTTCTAACTTGCCACTATCACTTTTACCCTTTATACCCAAGGACAAATCATTTAACCTTTGTCTCAATATTCTCAACTAAAAAACCTATATGGTCTTGCTAGCTTTAAATCTATGATGTTAAAAAGAAGTAAAAATATTTTAAGATAAATGAAACTTTTTCCCCCAAGGGGAATCCAAATGTTTAAAGATTAATTAATGCCTAAACTACAGGGAAAAATTGTTAAAAAAATATATATAAAAGGTACCTCACTTTTTTGTGATACAAATATGGTCTAATTACTCAAATCAAATAAAAACAAGACAAAATAAAACAACAATAGATTTTTCTTATCTATTAACACAGATTTAAAATTTTACATAATATAATGGCTCATAGACTACAGCAATATATTAAAATTTTATTTTGCAGACTTTGATTTATGACAGGGAAGTAAGGGTGGTTCAACACTAGTAAACAATTAACATAATTTGTTATTAAAACAATGATTATATCAGTGTATAAAACATACCTACAAAAAACAAATGTAAAGTAATGTTAGAGAGGAAGGCACTAGCCTCTGGGACAACTGGGAAAGATCTTCTGAAGGAAGTAACATTTGATCTGAGTCTTGACAGAAATCATCGATTCTAATGGAAAAATGGTAAAGAAATATAACATTGGGGGGATGGGGACAATCAATGCAAAGTCACAAAGTTAGGACATGAAGCATTGTGTGTAAGGAAAAGAAAGTAAGTCAATATATTTGTACCCTAAGGTGGGGGTTAGGGAGAGTAAGATTTAATATAAATAGAAAGAAAGGCATCAGGTTTTCAAGAAGTTTATATTTGATGATAAAAATAATGGGGAGCAACTAGAACTTGAGAGGAGTGATTACAGAGTCCTGTTCTTAAAGAAAATAACTTTAGAATTTTTGCAGAAGATGGATTGGAGTGTTGAAATAGATGTAACAAGATATAAAAACTGTTTGAATGGATATATCTGGTAGGAGTGTGCTGCTAAGAATGACACCGAAGGTGTGAATTTTTGTGATTGGAAAGATAGTGATGGTGTTTTTTGTTTGTTTTGTTTTGTTTTGATACAAGAGTTCTAAGGAGAGATGGCTTTTGGAGGAACTTGTTATGGACTTGCTGAGTTTAAGACATCAAGTAGGAAAACAGGTAGAGAATAATGGTAAGAGAAATCACATTAGAAGTGAGAAGAAATGCATAAAATATGTCTGTTAACCCAACTAACCAAGTGTGACATTTTTATAACTACAAATACTCTACAAAAAAAGAAAGAAAGATATGAAATATGAAATAGTCACTGCCTATGGTTGGGCCGCAGCATTATCATAATAGTGATGCTACCCAAATTAATTCATAGATTTAATGTTACATCACACAAATTGCAATAGTGATACTTTGTAGAATAGACAAAATACTGTCAAAATTCATTTGAAGAAACAAGAGATCTAAAACAAGGGAATTTGTGAGAGAGAAAAAAGTATAAATAAAGATAGCAATAATTTTTGAGACCTCAAACTATATCAGGTCAGTGAAGAATACTAGATAAACAAGACAGAGAAGCAATTTGAAACATTATCCAGTTGGGTGATTTACTCAAGAATATAGACTCAGGAAATAATTTTTTTTTTCTGTCAAGAAACCTTGGAAAGCTAAATAGAAATATTAGAACACCATTTTATGCAATAAACCACAATCTTTTGCAAATGGACTTTTGACCACCTGTAAAAAGTGTGTGTGTATGTATGTATGTATGTGTATGTATGCATAAATATACATATAATGTGCACATAAATATATGTCTGTATACATACATGTATACATGTGTATGCATATATGTGCACATGCACACATACACATGTTTGTATGCATACATATGTGTGTATGCATGCATATATACACATACATACATGTGTGTGTATATATATGTATATGAAAATAAGGAGATACTCCTCGCTGATGTAGCTATAGAGAAATTCTCAAATAATACATAAAAGGGAAAGTAGACAAATAAATAAAGGATTGGAAAGGAAAGTAGATAATTTTCAATTATAAATATACCATAATGACAGAAATAATATCAATAACTGTCAAATATAAAAAGAAAGTATTCAGTGTAAGAGAGTAAGGAGATGCTTTTTGTTACTCCAACTAGAGGGGAAAATTATAAACAAACAATGGATAAATAAAAAAGTCAACAAACGAGGGATGAAATTCAAAGTAAATGATTTTATTTATATAAAATTTAACTAATGTGGGTTTTTTGGTACAAATTAAATCAATGCTTACCAAGTAAGGAAAGAAACTGTTGAGTGAGGGGAAACATTTCTATCAAATATCACTGAGAAGATTCAAAAAACATAAGAATTGAACTAAATATAACACAATTAGGAAGTTTCCTCTCATGGCCTAAAAGTTGCTCAAGAGGAGGCAAATTGTGGGAAACAATGTAGCACACACTGTGGGAAGACAAGTATGCAAATGAATTGTTGGTAGAATTGGGGATTGGATTAACTCTTCAAGATACCAAATTAAAATTATGCTAGAAAATACCCCAACAATTCATACCTATCATCACTAATCATATCACCTGGCATTACCTCAAGGAAGTGAAAAACAGAAACAGATGATCAACACAAACTGAAATCTTCATAGCAACACTCTTTTGATAGCAAATCCCTAAAAACAAAATGTGTAACTGTAGACTGGTAAATAGTTGAAAAAAAAAACTGCGGATTACAAATTCAATGGAATATTCTTCTGCAGAAAGAATTAATAATAGATACAAAGAATTCAAAGAAAAAGGGACAATTTCCTCACCTAATGCAGACTGAAATAAGCAAAATCAAAAGAACACATTATAAGTTGAACATAATAGTATAAATCAAAATGTCTCTAATAGGAAGGTCTACTATGCATAATAAAAATAATGATAAAGATGCTGGAAAAAAGATAATGAATAATACTTTTCTCCTCATAGCCAAGAAGCAGAGAAGTATTAGAAAATAACATTATATTCATTATTAGCTGTAGAACTGCAGTCAGTGCTTTGATTTAAATTATTTTTTCTAATTGTATTGGTTTCAAATGGTAAAAGAGAAGCCGGTAAAAGCCTCCTGCAAATGACAATGTAAAGAGTAAAGATGTGGATATAATATTTTGAAAAGAACAAATTAGTGGATTTTATGGAAATTCCATCATTCAGTACTTTTCTTCATCAGATTAACTTATGCATTGAAGCTCTAGTATTCTTTTTTCCATCTCTATGGTTTTAGGAGCATTCTTTCTTATGGTGTATAAATGGCTAAAATAATCTATGATTCCCAAAGCATACAGAGGGAAAAGCATAGGCTTGCAAAAATGGAAATGTATTTTTTTAAGGGAACAGAGTATGACTGAACAGAAAAGGTACTATATACAACTAGGGAAAAAAATCTGCATTACTTAATAGAGCAGGGAACCAATAAAGAACAGTCCCCTATCCAGTTTAATTAGGCTAACTACAGGTAAGGGAATCCTATGGTACGGGGAGGAGCATTAGGTGGAGGAATCTCTGCTTCATCTCTTTCATCTATGACCCCTCCACTGTGACAATGTTAAAGATATCTAGTGCTTGACTTTCACCCTGGATTGTCCTTTTAATGTGAAATCTAAATGAATGCTCGCTTCACATTACCAGAACTTTTCAATTGTAAGCTTCAGGCATACCCCAATGCTTGCAGTGGGAGTGAGAGAATCACTTACTTTGCTCATTTATTCTAAATTAGCACCAGTGACAAGTCCCAGCTACATTTTCATTGCAAGTTTCTCTCAACTTATATTTGAGATCAACCTGTGTTGTGCTCTTTAGGTTTGATTTCAAATATGTATTTTCTACATTGCCTGTGCCACTGTCAATGCAATTTTTTTTAATATTGCAGAAAGAAGTGGAGTCCAAAGCTGTGATCAGTAGCATTGTGCTTTTTTTCCTTTTTGTAAGCCTGTTCCTCTGAAACTTATTTTCACATTGCTCCATTTTCTGTGTTCCCCAAGCATCCTGGAAACAGAAATGTGCATCATATCACTTGGTCCCATTCCTTCTGTGTATCGATTTAAGCTGCTAAACAATAGGGAAAATCCACAAGGGGGCAGAAAACTCAAGAAATGGGAAAATTTATCCTGCTTATAAGAGGGTTATATACATCCACAAATGTGAAGGAAACCGAAGTGGAACCTATAACCTGTTTATAAGAGAGCAGGGTGAAAATACAAGCCATTTCCTCATGAGAAGGAGTAATACATAGATACGTGTAAGCATGAGATTTGAGATGATCAGAGTTGCAAAACATTTACAGAATGAGAGCTGGACTGAAATTTAAAAATCTAACCCCCTTCTTTTTATATGAAGAAATGCCTCTGAGTTTACCTACTTTTCTAAATCTGCCTATATATGTGTAAGAGTATCTATAATTCAATTCCAAGTCTCCCATTATCAAATCCAGCCTAATTCCTATGAAACCAAACTTTTCCAAGGAATTAGGGATGCCAACAAAAAGGAAAATGAGGAGTCAATCTGATTTCTTATGTTTATTAGTAATAACTTCTAATTCACAGTATTTTAGTAATAGGGAATGGCATTATAATGCCAATTAAGTGGAATGCTTTGGATGTAGGGAAGTGATAAGCAAAGTATGGGCTTTGAAGAACAGGGAGACTTTTGGCTTGGAACTCACTGTGCAATGAGTATGACAAGGGGAAAAACTCTGAGTCTGATTTCTACCAAAGTCTTACTACTATGTTCCTTGGAGAGAATACTTATTTTCTTTCTTCAATTTCTCAAGCACAAGATGGGTAACCTTAGGCAAGTCACTTAACCTCTCTGCTTCAATTTCTTACCCTCAGAACTTACCTCAAAGGAATAGGTTAATAATCAATTGAAATAATGCATAGAAACTTGGTCATTTTTAACTCCATATAAATATTAGTAATGTTTAATAAGAAAGTGTCTGTGACAGTATGATGGAGCAGTGGTTAGAGTAATTGACTTGGAATCAGAAAGACCTGAGTTCAAATCATGACTCAGAGAATAACTCTTGTGACTCCAGGGCAATTCACTTTATTTTCTTCAGTGTTAATTTCCATAGCTGTGAAACAAGAGTAATAATGGCATCTATATCCCTAGATTATATTAAGGGTCAAGTGAAATAACATGTAAAGCAATGTTCAAACTTTAAAACACTATAAAAAAAGTTTTTATTAGTATTACTTTCAGACTTGATTTTATGAACAAACATTTTTAATAATACCCATGATGAAATGGTATTTTAGGTTTGGTTTGTAAACCACCTACCTCTAAATACTAAAAACAATGAGTATCATAAAAATGGTGTATAACAATAACACCCTGATATCTTCTCCCATAAAACAACTAGTGGTAATTGAGTATAAAATCAAAATTTCTTGGACATTTTTGTACTTTGTGCTATTACAACTACTCTGGCTCTATCACAGGTAACATTTTACTGACCAAAAATTCTTCTACTGACTATAGAATTAAGAATTCATTTTGAATTAAACTCTCTGATTCTTTCTCCAAAAATAACCTTAAGGATTGGAATATATACCCAGAGACAAATTCCCACTTGTGGTAATGATACAAAATGCAATTTGTCTTTACCATACACAATCTAATATATAAAATTACTCTGCTATATGTGCATTAGGTGATCTTAGGATCTGAAATAGCTTTCATGTCCAGTAGAAAGATGAGGAATGACTCAAAATGGGAAAAAAACACTGGAGATTAGACAAAGTATAATTATTTATTCTAAAATATGATTCCCTCATGTCAATACATGTGCTCTCATGTATTTAAAAGGTATTTTATGTTATCAGTGACTTAGCATATAACACTTACCCTTCTCTTAATTGTAGTGATAAATGTTGATGAGATAATCACTAGCATTCATTCATTCATAAATATTTATTGGGAACCTGCTATATGCATGAGGATTTTTTGTCTTTGTTTTTGTACTAAGGCTATAATTTCTTTGGCCTCCAAATGGGGAAACTCCCTTATTGATGGGAGTCTACAATTCATAGTATTAGGAAGTGGCTTCGCATTTTCTTTGAGAATTGGCACTGAGGAATTAACAAGATAATCTTTCCATGGTCACACAGCTAGTTTGTGCTAGTCAAGACTTAAATTTAGATTTTGTTATTCCAAAAATAACCATGATCTATGATGTAGTTTTCACTATGTCCAATATAGCACGCTGCTTCTGACATTAGGCAATGTGGAATATACAAGGTGAATATGATATTATCTCAGAACTGAACTGGGAAAAGAAGCCAAAGTCCCACAAAAGAAAGCAAAATTTCAGGGGTATTTTTGCAAATCTTCAGCAATCAGCTCTTGGGGGGAGATATATGCATATAACACTTTTAAAATGCATCTATTTTATTAACAGTATCCTTGTCACTTTCTTATGTCTAGATGATCAACAAACCAATAAATCCAGCTCAGAGTTTTAGCATTTATAAATTTCTGAGGTATAAACACTGACACTGAAAATTTAACAATGGGCTCTTGGCCCAGTTAGAATAGATAACCTACCACCTCTAAATTCATATATCTATGATCCTAAATGTGATTGAAGAAAAAGAGCCACAGGTGAACATCTTTGGGTAATGGTTACGTGTTTATACCAATTTAAATTTTAAAGACATAAATAATCACTTATTTCTCTCTATTGAATGTTGTTATTTTTTAAACACCATTTTAGGGAAGGAATTGAATTAGAATTAAGTTTCTAAGTGTCAAGTCAATGAAAAAGGAAGTATATGAAACTTTAAAAGTGAAAAGCTGAGATTCTAAGAAATATAACATCAAAGACAAAGGACAGAATTTTTTTTAAAGAATAAAATGTATTATTAGGACAGTATTGTGGTAGGAGACATAGTACACATATATACATCTGTATCAAGGCATAATAGCAGGTCCCCTAATCCTGAATAGAAAAGATCCAGATGCACATAAACATTGAACATGGAGAGGGCGTGTGGTAAATTGGATTGTGTTCTTTTTGAAGAGGCCCAATGACGCAGTTATTTATTCAGCCAAACAAAACCTTTCTCTACATCTGTTAACAAGGCGAGCTTTGTGTGCCTCAGACTTCTGTAGGGCTGACTCCTCTTTGCAACCATTTCACAGTAATTAGAAATAAGAGAAAAGGCCGAGTTCTTAAGCGCCACAGCTCTGGGCCTTGTCTGGGTAGCTCTCTCCCAAAATTAACTCAGTTGTAACCCTGCATGAATAATAGCTTTGCAGCAACACTTTAGAGAACTATATTGTTAATAATTTCCATCTTGCTGAGCAAAACACTGGGGTAAATTTTACATAACAGCACAAGACTAGATAAAATGATGAGTTTCTGAAGCTCTGAAAGACACAGTTTGCCATTCAATCTTGTTTGTTAAGACTGCCCTCATAATGCTGCTGAAGTACTTTGCAATAATGTTGGAAAGGAGGAAAAACAGCAGACTAATATCAAATATTAATGTTTAATTATGACATAAGTTATTGAACATTGTGCTATGTTTTGGTTTTTATTAGTAGGAGAAATAATCCTCTAGATCACAGATTATTCATTTGGAATTCACAGACTTTTAATTTCTTTTGGATAACTATACTTCAATTGTTATGCTTTCCTATGTAATCCTTTGTCTTAAATTTTAATCATTTAAAAATATTACTTTGATATGGGTTCGATATATTTGACAAAATTTCCAGAAAAGACCATGAACCAAGATCAGATATGATTTCTTGGTATGTATGGTTAGACATTAGATAAAAGGGATAGTCTTTTTTTTAAAACCACAATGATTAGAGTGTTACTATTAATTGATAGCTATCATTAATAATTAATACTATTAGCTAATATTAGAGAATAGAACCCTTATTCCAATTATAATTTACCACAAAGTCAAAGTCATATAAGATGAAATTTAGAATTAATTACTAGGAGGCAGATGATCTTTAAAAGTGACAAATAAATGGAATGTTCAAAGGCTCCAGAAAAAAATAATGATGCCTTATGACAGCCTTTAAGTCATGATGAGCATAATGGCAACTAAGGACACTATATGCAGGAAGGCATAAAATTTGTGATTTTTCTCTCTGTAGAGAATTCTCAGCAGGGCAATTCTTTTCATTAATATAGATCTTCAATTTATCTGTAGATCTCAACTTAATTTCAGGGACATTAATTAGTTAAGTGACTTGCCCAGGATCATAGAGCTCATAAAAGGTAGGAACACAAATCTTCCTAACACCAAGACCAGCTCATTTCCTTGTATGATACGCTTATGGGATCAGTTCCAGATGTAGAGAACAGAACTGTGATAAGGAGAAGAAAGTTAGAAGTAGACTCTGCACATCTGTTGTAAAGGCCATCTTTTTTATTTTTTAATATGAGACTAGAATGAGAGGAAGAGAAAATAAATCCTTTTTAAATGAAAAAAATTGAAAATAAGAACATTGGGTTAAACCTATCATACCTTAAAATATGTCACTATTATCAACACAAAGTGTGCCAGAATTGGTATATGCATTGTGGGTTTTTTTTCTGCCTTTTGTAAGATGGTAAATTTATAGCTGCATAAATTAACTTTATATATCTGTCTATATTAATGCACACATATATAAACACACACAATGTGTATATGTGCATATACGTTTGTATAAATATGCATACATGCACATACATGTGTACATGCTTACTCTTTCTTCTATGGAACAGTCTATATAACTGCATTCAACATCTAATCTTCAGAAAGAACACCATTTTTAAGGGAAACAGGGAATTGTCTCCCTAAAGGTTTCTCACTGTAATTTTTTTTTTACCAGATCCTAAAATCCAGGTTTCTGGAAGATCTGCTTTAAATAAGATTGAAGATTATTCCTCAAACAAATCAATGGTTGGCCCATATAACTATAAGGTGCAACTGAACCTTATTTTTAGTAGAATCCTTTGACACATATAAAGAATTCAATGCAGATGAGTAATTGAGGCAATTAATAAAGATTTGCGAATCAAGGTGAAGAAGACATTATAAGCCTAAACCTTCATAGGATAGTTATCTCACACGTATAAAAATAGGTTGCCCCAATTGCCATGCCTTCTACCCTCCAAAAAGAAAAAAAAAAGAAAATAGTTCACAAATTTTTAAAAGAGGACTAGGGATTTTCCAATAACTTTTTTAAAATGGTCATAATAATTCCTTTCTTAAAGACAGAGATGGAGAGTAAAAATTAATAAGAGGCAGGTGAGAGAATTTAAATATATTTAAACAATCAAAAATGTTTTTCTAGGCCAGTATTTTGTGGGAAGAAGGGTTGTTGGCATTTCCTAAGTCATCCAAATAAGACTGTTTATTCTTCGATGATATGTCAGATATTCCTCTTTACTATCTTGAGATGGCATCTGATTCAAACCCTTAAAAACGATGATTTGAAATTCATTTTTAATATTGAAAGAAATATTTTGCATGTTTAAATAATGATAATAATCTAGAAAATAAATTATTTATTTTAATTACAACATTTTATTTTGACATAACAGTCATTTTTCAACAAATAAAACTGTCTAATATAGTGATTATTATTGACAGTTCATATTATTTTCCATTTGGTAGTCTACCTTCTGTTCACGAAAAAGAAAGATGTTCAATTTGACTTTAATAAATTGGAACCAATGTTATCCATTGCATTTTACTTGAATTTTGTCAATGTTGTTTACATTAAGGATCTTAGATTTAGCCATAGATGGGACTTTGGAGATCATCTATTCTGTCTCTTTCAATTTCCAAATAATAAAACTGAGTCAGAAAGAGATTGTGCGACTTGTCCAAATTCATAGAGGTTTTTATGTTCTCCTCTTTTTCTTCACTCTAAGTTCCAGACTTTCCCATCCTTCTTAAAATTCTTCTTATTTATTAATTTTTAACCTCTATAGATTTCTTATAAGGAACCCTAAATAAGGATAAGTCCTTTAACAAAGAATTTTAGGCAAGTAGTCTTCACTTCATAGTTAGAGTAGCCTCGAGGTCATGAGAAATTGAATAATTTGCTGAAGATCACAAGGGTAGTACATATCCAAGGGAGCACTTGCAACGCAGTCTTCCTGATTCTGACGATGGCTTTGTCTATACTGACAGAAGAGCAGTCCTTGTTCCTTGCAATACTATGCTATACCATTGTATTCAAAAACTGGATTTTCTTTAGCTGTTCCTCAGTTATTAAGCATGTAATTTGCTTCTAAATTTTTGCCACTAGAAACACTTGTTTTTTATATGTATTGAATCTTTCTGTCTTTAATTTCACTTAGTAAAAAGTCAATGGAGTCTTTAGAATAGAGCAGCAGTTCTCAGCCTGTGGGTTATATTCAATTTAAATACATCCTACATATCAGATTCTCACATTACGATTCCTAACAGTAGCAAAATTACGGTTATGAAGTAGCAACGAAAATAATTTTATGGTTGGGGGTCACCACAACATGAGGAACTGTATTAAAGGGTCATGGCATTAGGAAGGTTGAGAACCACTGCAATAGAGGAATCACTGGTTGAAAAGGGATATACATTTTAACACCTTTTTTCCCGCGGAAGGTTGGATAAATTCAGACTTACGAGTGGGAAATTGATGTGCCTATCTTTTAAAATACTTCCAACATGAACTTTTAAAATCTTTGCCAATTTGATAACAGTGAAGTGATACATAATGGTTATTTCCATTGAGTACAGGTCAATTTTGAAGAAAGAGAGACAGAGACAGACAGAGACAGAAAGTAAGGAAATATGGATGGAGGAAAGGGAAGGGAAGGGAAGGGAAGGGAAGGGAAGGAAAGGAAAGGAAAGGGAAGGGAAGGGAAAGGAAGGGAAGGGAAGGAAAGGAGAGGAAAGGGAAGGGAAGGGAGGGGAGGGGAGGGGAGGGGAGGGGAGGGGAGGGAAGGAGAGGGGAGAGGAGGATTTTAAAACTAAATAAGTTTGGGGGGAGCATTTACCTTGACTGTCTCATTTCATAGGTAATGAAATTAAAGCCCCAAACATATTAACCTTTATTAGATAAATTATCCACAATTATTTTGAGAGTCAAATGTGAAGGGTAATGACCTCCTAAAGTTTTTTTTGTTTATTTTTACCCTATGATGCTATCTTTTAGACATTTACAAATAAAAATCTGTTGTAATTAAATGAGTTTTTCATGTCACAATCCCAAAAGACAGCAATGCTTTCAGTGTGAAAAAGAAACAAAACTTCTGTCCCTTAAAATTTGTCACGTTAATTCTCTATCTCAGTTACAATCTTCTCTTTATGTCTTCCTGTTTATTTTAATTCCCTATCTACCCTAAAGTAATTATGATAACCACTAAGTATGGTTGTGACCAATCGATCTAGAACACAGGTTTTAGACTTATACAGATATGTGTTCATCTCAAAAGCTTTCTAATAAATAATAATCACCATGATTTAACAATGCCACCATCCACATGTCTCTAAGAATTGTGGGGAGAATAATGAGCATGACTATTCATAATAAGTCTGAGCGTAGATAACTTTTCACCATAAAGCATGGATGTGCACAATGTTCCATTCTTAAGAGGGCGATAAGTAACTCCTGATCTGTTTCTAGTCACCAAGAAAACTCCAAAAATAACTGAATGACTAGAATGAAGAAATTCTTCTTATGGGAGTCATCCCTTTTTACTATGGTCTTTTGAAGTGTATACAACAGACTAAACTCAGACCACTAGCTTTTTTTATATACTTTTTTTTCATTGCAAAGGGAGGATTGAAGTACAGCAAATTTGACCTTTGTCCTGGGGTATAAGAAAGGTTTGGAATGTGTCCTCTTCTATTCCAAGAACTGGAAATAATTTCCTTTGTAACAGAATGAAATGGAGATATATGTGCTGGTCCACAATTTTCTTGACCTCTTGGCCTAAAAAAGAATTCCTGGAAATGAACCTGCCCAATCTAGAGAAATGACAGCTGTAGGATGAGTGGAAATCTTAGTACATGGTGGAAGTTGTCATATTTGTGCTAACCAATTCCAAGAGAGTAAGTTATAGATAATGTTCCCGGACCCCAAATTCTACTGCAGAGTTGGGTGAGTTTTTATCTACTAGGCATCATGAGAATTAACCCCTGTAGGCAGAGAATAGAGATTTCTAGGGTTCAATTGGGAGGTGGTTGTTTGAGGTATGACTCAAATTAAAAATTAAAAAATTTCCAAGTTCAGAAATATGAACTTCTGTCTAGAGGGAGGACATTTCCTAAGTATCATACTGCTTATAGAAAGAAAAATAAAATTCTTGTGGACCTCACAGTTGCACAGTGAGTGGGACCTGTGAAGTGATAAAGTAAGAGACCTGGCCTTTGCCACTCCCTGCTATCACAAAGAGCAATCTGTATAGTTGAAACCCAACGGGAATGAGAGATTCTTTCTCAATAATCTCAATAAACTATAGCTTTCCAGAGCAATCTGTATAGTTGAAACCCAATGGGAATGATAGATTCTTTCTCAGTAATCTCAATAAACTATAGCCTTCCAGAGAAGAGTATTTTATTTAAATGCTTCCCTTCCCTTTCCTTGCTTCTTCTGTATTTTCTGTGAAATGAAGTGAAGGCTATCCAAAATAATAGGTATTTATTATATTGATTATTTCTGAAGTGCTGGGAATTTACCTAAATTATATTTGGGGAAGCCTGGAAATGAATGATACTTACCTAAGTTTCATTTGGAAATGTTCCTGGAGTAAACTCCAGATGGGAGCAATAAGTCAAATGAGAAATTGATTTAATTTAAAATGTCATGGTAGCACTACTCATATTGACACACACACACACACACACACCCAAAATTTTCTTTGTTCACATCACACACACATGAGCACATTCACACACACATACACACACAATAACTTATGACACAAATATCTGAAATCTCAACACTTTTAGAATATTACTATTATAGGTCCTCAGGCCAATTCAGAGTCAGCTACTCTGCCTTCTCTGTGGTTTTGTTGCCACTTTTGATCCAGGCTGAAGAAAAAAGTGAATAAATTCATCACTGTCAATACTGTTTTCTGTTCTGCAGCCTGTTTTGCCTCATGCACATTTGCCAACCTTTTTCAGCCGTAGCCTCTGTCCACTCAAGCTACCTTTACTTTCACCATTGCAACTATCTCCCAGAAGTTACTCTATCCTCTTAAATGCTTTCTCTCACCCAATAGTCTTTATTTGGCCCTTAATGCACCCTGAGACTTAAGAGTTATGGGAAAGTGTATATTCTCATAGAAGATTTAGCTTTTATTTTGTCTGATACATCAGAAATGAGAAACTTGGTACAATCCTTTTGCCAGGGAGAAAAAGCTGTACACTCAGCATACTACATAAGGTCTTTTTAATCATTTCACAATTTAACTCTTGTGTAGAAGAGGTACAGAGGTATTGCCTGTCACACTACAAAATGTAAATGAACAATTATTACTAAAGCTAAGTTTGCTGTTGGGAGAACCTGAAAATGAGTAAAATCAAGTACAATATAAGAAACAGAGCAAAGGATCTAGTGCCAATTGACTCTCCAGGGTTTACCTGAACATCAACGAGCACCTAACATGACCCCTGGGACACAAAAGCTTTTGTAATGTATCTTCAATTACATCATATATGTATTATGTATATTATATCATGTATGTATTGCATATATGTATGTACGTATAAAAACATAATTTATAGTGTTTCAAAGACCATAAAGTTGCTTTATTTTGCTAAGTAAAATAAAGTTTTATTTCATTGGATTTACACAAAGACTCTGTGAATGTATGTGATAGTTTTTCCCCTCATTTTACAAATGAGGAAACTGAGGCTGATAGAAGTTAAGTGACTTTCACAGGATCACACAAAAATACCAAGTTTTCCTGATTCCAAATGAGTTCTCTATCTACTGAGTCACCAAGGGGAATGTGTATGAGACCAAAAGTACAGAAATCTTCTTCTACCAATGTAGATAAGAAATTGGTCTGTTGCTTATAAATTTAAAAATTTTCCCTATATGCAGTCAAAACTAAAGTAAGTTGCTCATGGTAATACAGCTAGTATGTATGGGAGACAAAAGTTGAATCCATGTTTCCTGTCTCCAGGTCTAATCCTTTATCATACTTTGGTCAAGTTCTTTCACCAAATATTAATAATTATGATTTTCATGTATGTTGTTTCACTTACATTACAAAACCTTTGTATAGGCAGCATCTTATATCCTTCTCACCAGTCTGGGCAGAGAGGACAGAATCTAGGGTTTACATTTTTACAAATGAGGATGAACATGACTATTTAAAATACAATGACTTTTTGTTTTCATTTTCTCTTTTTTGGAAAAATCATCATCTCCCCCACCCATCCCTACCTCCCACCAACCTTTGATATATTCCTTTTCAACATTTAAATGAAGGGTGATTGGAGATACTACTTATTTGTCAAAAGTTGAATCTTCCAAACAATATTTGGACAGATCAGAAATAGTTTGCGATGTTGTCTAGTCCCCATGGACAGCCTGTGAACTCATCCAACTCAGTCGTGTTGCATGCTCTCTGCCATTTCGGGAAGGCTAGGGCAGGGCTTCTGGGAATAACAACCCAATGTCATTAAGTGCTGATTATCTCAGGCTGCATGTACTCAACCTTGAAAATGCTGCCTTCAAACAGCAAGGGTGCCAAAATAAATAATAGAAAATGCCCCAAGAGCTTCCCAGTGCCCAGGAGTAAATACATTTGCTATGTAGACCCACATTGACCAGATTACTTGTGTGCCACTCTCTTGGTTTTGATAGACTTAGGTTAAGCCTGGGGAGTTAATAGGCATTGTGTTCTCTTTGCTCCATTTCATATATTATACTTGGGAAATATTAGGATGTATGTAATACAGAAAGCAGAGAAGAAATCAAGTGAATGCAACAGTCACACATGGAATGAGCTAATTCTTTTTAAAACATTAAATTCTTATATGATATTGAAAATAAAAATATACTGACAATGAAGACATGTGCTAGTTACTACAAAATAGTGCTACTTGACTTTTTGTCTGGTTGACATACATCTACAAGGCAGTGTTAATGATGTCCCAATGCTCTGACCAGAGAGACTATGCCCAGTCTGCAATCTTGCAAATACATGATGTTTGCTAATCACAAGGGATACTGAGGAAGACTGTGGATCAGCACAATCTATGCTTGTAGCAGGAAAAAGGACCCCAAACCATATAATAAGTATTCCCCAATATGAATCTCTTTATTATACCTATTAGAGATTTATTGGTTATAAACCAGTATGATGTAAGGAAAGTAGTGTTGGCCTTGGTCTCAGAAGACATTTGTTCAAATCCAGTTTGGATATTTGTTCCAATATATCTGTGTGACCTTCAGCAAGATAGTTCATCTCCCAGAGCATCATTTCATGTAATCTATGAAAAACTGATTCTAATACATTACATACTACATTAAGTTTTTTAGAGAATCGAATGGGGGAATGTATGTAAAATGATTTGTAAAAATTTAGGTGCTATTAAATTTTATGATATTTTATACATAAATATATAGAGATATGTGTGTATATATGAAACAATATATAAAATATATACTGGTGCATACGCATATATATGTGCATGTATGTATGTATACATGTGTGTATACATGCATGTGTGTGTTAGTGTGCATACACACACGCATATTTGGACTTCTCACATTCATTGAAGTTTTCCACCAACATAATGAACCTCTATTTCTCTTGCATAAATAAAATGAAGTTCAGATCCTAGAACATTTTGGAGATGGTATCCATCTGAGATCCAATCATTCATTCTTGGTACAGCAAGAGGCAATGTGCCAGTATTTAACATGGATCATGACTGTATCAGAAAAGTGCTATGAATGACTACATTCATTTATGTATATATTCCTATTTATAAGAATTACATAAAATGAAGATCAATTACTTTTTCTAACTTTATAAAATACTCTCCCTGAGCTAATTATGTCTATCGTTACTACACATTAGTTCATTATATCATTTGAAATGTAGTTTCTGCCATGGAAATTATTTTAAGACCGCTATTTCCTATTCTTTCTTAGCTGAATACATTTCACTCAGAATAAAAGTCATTGGAAAAAAATCCTTGGCTGCATAAAAGTCCTTTGTTGGTGCTTTTGAACTCCCTGGTTGTGGACTACAAAGAGTCCAGGGCTCTGCCTCTCACCCTGCTGTAGAACAGAAGCGTTGCCTTTTGTGGATCTTGATATGCAGGATACATTACTGAGTGTGCCTCTAAAAGCTTTGTGAACCTTGATGGAAATCAGAGGTGGAAATGACAGTTCAAATGCCTGGTCTGGGTTTAAAAGCACTACAGTAATATATTTTTCTTCATAACAGACACAGATTAAAAAAAAAACCTGTTGGTCTGCCAGCAAAAAGCATGCTCAGGATTATATTCATAACACCTTGTCCTCCCA
This sequence comes from Pseudocheirus occidentalis, assembly GCA_028646575.1. NCBI lineage: Eukaryota > Metazoa > Chordata > Mammalia > Diprotodontia > Pseudocheiridae > Pseudocheirus > Pseudocheirus occidentalis. Next base: position 196,763,152 of record CM053599.1, read on the forward strand.
AAACCTGCAACTCAATAGTCATGATGATGTCTAGGTAGGGCTGTGGTGCTGACAGCAATACGTGAGGACCTGATTATTGCGAATAATGAATCCTGTGAACTGGTTACATTATTCAAATCCAGACTGCGTATTTTACATGATTATGCCTTCAATTAATGAGAACTCAAACACATATGACCACTTCATGGAATTCATTATGCACTATAATCAGGACCTACTTATTCCACACTAATCATGATTCTTACCAAAAATATGAAGGTAGGATCATTATATTTACTTCCTTTGAACTTTGTAATTTTTTTAAAAGAGGAAACAAAATCTCTCACCTAGGTAGAATGATATTCATTTGAACTCAATATTATTATATACAATACCTCACATATTTCTTTAAAGTTTATAAAAGCACTTTCAAAATCTGTGAAGTACCAGCATCAGTACTCCTTGTTAAAAATGAGGAATTGTCTTGATGTAGGGCTAAATGACTTGGTCATGGTTATGCAACTAATTAAGTAATGGAGTTCAATTTAATTCACCAAATTTTTTTATTAAGCCCTATTGGAAGATAGTAGGTTATAGCAAAAAGAATAATGTCTCTGGGGTCAGAGGACATACATTTAAATCACACCTTTAATGCTTATTTACCTTTGTCACTTTCAACAAATCCCTTAATATTCTTGGGCTTCTGTTTTACAATAAAGCAGTTGGATGAAGTAGCTTGAGATCCCTTTCATCTCTAGGTCTATGGGACGTACCTAATATATGAAAGCCTGGGATAGGCACAATGACAAAAGCAAAATACTGCATATGGGTATTGGGTATGGATATAAATATAAATATATACATATATACACATACACACATATATACATACACACACGTGTGTATATACATGCACACATATATGTGTGTGTATGTATATATTTTCGTATAATTTATTGTAATGCCAAGCAAAGGCAACTTCCAAGGTTTGGATTACCAGCATAGCAAAACCCATTTGTTCAGCAAACATTTACAGAATGGAGAAAGTCAAAATAGAGTGTAACTCATTCATTTAGAAAGTAAGTTCTCAATTCAACTGCAAAATACGAAGGTCCAAGTATCCCACCCCTGGATCAGTAGTCAAAGTAGCCCACTCCTGGGCAGTACATTCATTTAGTCTCTTCTCAAATGGAGAGTAGTTTCTAATCATAAACAAGGTGCATTCATTTAGTCAATCACAGAGCACCAAAAAGGCCAAAGGTTTCCCACCCCTGAACACTACTGAATTGCAACACCCTCCATAAACACCAAGCACTTTCTCAAAAGGGGCAGGAGAGCACAAAATGCCATCCACCCTTAAGCATTAACAAGTTTAAGATATCATCTCAGCATTGAACACCCAAAGAAAGTCTCTTCTTTCATCTTGAGTAGAGGCAGGCCCTCAGCACTCTCAGATCCTGGGGAGACTAGGCTCAACAAAACCATAGCCAGTGTCCCTATCAAGTCACTCTCTGCCTGTAGAACAGTCCCAGAACTCCTAAAAACATCAGTAAGGCCCTCTTTCAGGATTTCCGTGAACATACCACAAGAAAATCCTCCTTCAGGGCTTCTGAGGCAACAGCAAGGTTCCAGGAAGTCTACAACAGTAATTCTCTCCTTCATCAGCAGGTGAATCTGGCTGAACAATGTCAAAACAAACAAAATACTGGCATCACAACCATGCCTCCTCAGTTCTTGGCAGCTCCAGGTGGCAGTTCTCAAAATTCCTGGGCAGCTCCAATGGACCCTCAGCAGTCTTTCTTTCAGCAACTCAGGCTCTACTATACTGGTTACTGATCTCCCAAAGTCCTTCTGACCTTCTCTGGGCTTGGGTATCTCTCCCAATTCATCCCACAAATGGGATTCACAAACCCTGGGTTTTAACACTCAACCCCAAAACCAAACTAATACAGAGGCATCTCCAAATTCCATTACCATTATATTATATGTTTCATAATTATTTTAAATGAGATTTAAACTATTTTAAATTTTAAATTATTTATTAAAATTTAAATTATTTAAAATTTTAAACTTTATATTATGGGTTCCTGGAATTTGTCATTGCTATACAGAAATGCTGATTTTCTTAGGTTTATTTTCTACCTTAATACTTTAATGATGCTTCCTGTGAAATTTTACTTGTTTCAACTGAGTCCCTTGTTCATTCTCTAGGATTTTCTGAATATATTATCATGACATCAGCAAATATACAAGGCAGTGGAGTGGATACAACACCCAGTCTCCAGTAAGACCTATGTTTAAATCCAGCCTCAGGGGTTTGTTGTGAGGATCAAATGATCAAACACGTAAGCACTAGGTAATTGTTATCTATTGTTATTATTATCGTTTTATTTTCATTTTCATTCTTTCTGTTAGTATTTTCTAGGACTATGTAAAATAATAGAAAAGAAATGAGCATCCTTGTTTTGCACTTGTATTTTTTAGGAAAACTTCCATTTCCCCATGGCACACATGTCTTACTTTTAATTTTAGTTAGATAGTATTTTTATCATATGGAAAAGAAATGTCTTATACCTCTTATTTGAGTTTTAGCATGAATGAACAAAATATTTTTCATAGGCTTTTACTACTTCAATTGATAGCACGGATTTTTAATAATTTTCTTAGGTTGTGATTATCATAATTATTTTCCTACTGTTAAACCATACCTGTATGCCTAGGATTACTGCAACTTTATCCAAATGAATGATTTTTGATGCATATTGTACTTTATGCAAAAATATTATTTAAAGATTTTAAATAGATATTCATTAATGATATTTTCAATAGTATTCTTTCTTTTGTTATTCCCTTGTTAAGGTTATGGGACTATAGTTGTTTCATAAAAGGAGTTTAGTATGTTTTTTTCTCAAATTTTAAAATAATTTCTATGATGTAATAATAAATTGTTTCTTTAAAACACAGCAAATTAAAACTATAAGGACCTGGTTCTCATCCTTCTTTTTGTAGTTACTTTGGAGTTATTTCAATTTTATTTTCTATAATTATTTTATTTAAATTGTCATATCTCTGATTCTGCATCTTCAAAGAACCTAGCAGATAGCTAACACAAATGACTCCACCTATGTCATGAAGGAGTGAATGAAAACATATTTGCATGGATCCTCTGTTAGTTTGCTAATCACTAGCCAATCTTTAATCATTTCTCAGCTAAATTAGTTTATTAATCAATTCATTATCTCAAGAATTTTTTTTAATTTTTAAATTCAAATTTAATTTTTTTAGATTAACTTATTTAATCTATATCTCTCATTTCCACGAGATTTTGAGTTACAAATTATCTCCCCATCTTTCCCCTACCCACCACCCCAAAACATTAATCCCACTGTATAGGCCCTCCCCTAATCTGCTGTATCCTATATCCTCCCCCGTCATCCCTCTGACTTTTGGGTAGGGCAGGATGAGTCTCCCTGCCCCAGTGCCTGTATATCTTAATTCCCAGTTGCATGTAGTTAATAATAATTTTATACATACATACATACATATATATGTATATGTGTGTGTATATATGTATGTATATGTGTGCATATATATGTATATATGTGTGTGTATATAGGCTATATCTATACATCTATATCTATATCCATCTATATCTATCTATCTATCTATCTATGTAACATTTGATTATAGAACTTGAAATTCTAGATTATTTCCCTTCCTCCATCATCACCCACCCCCACTGGAAAGACAAGCAATTCAATACAGGCTGTACATGTGTAATTATACAGAACATCTCCACAGTAGACATATTGTAAGAGCCTGATTATATGTCCCTCCTT
>CM053599.1:196767469-196793912 GCA_028646575.1 Pseudocheirus occidentalis
TATTTTTCACACCTTGGTAGGTGTGGAGTTGCTGGAGGCTGTAGCTCTTCTCTCTTGTAGACTGGCTGTGGGCACAGCTTGGGTCCTTTCTACTGGGCAGGGGCCTGGCCGCAGTTTTGGTTTCAAGCTGGGCCAGCCTCAGCTCCAGTCCTGCCACAATGATCACCTGCTGTGGAGCTGCCTTCTGCGAGAGATGTGTTTTCTGTATTTTTTGAGTTTGAGAGTCCTAGAATTTGTCCAGCATTATATTTTTATGGGTGTTTATGGTGGCTGCGTGGGAGCTGTGGGATGCTGCTGCTTCTATGCTATCATCTTGGCTCCGCCTGTCAGTTTCTTCTTGTAAGTCCCTTAACTTCTCATCTAAGAATTTGGATGCTATACTATTTGGTGCATATGTGTCTGGTAATGATATTGCTTCAATGTCTTTGGTGCCTTTTAGCAAGATATAGTTTCCTTATCTCTTAATTAGATCTATTTTTTGCTTTTGCTTTTTCTGTGATAAGGATTTCTACCCCTGCTTTTTTTTACTTCAACTGAAACTAGATATATTCTGCTCCAGCTCTTTACCTCCACCCTGTGTGTGTTCTTCTGTTTCAAATGTAATTCTTGTAAACAACATATTATGGGATTACTGTTTTTACTACATCCTGGTATCTGCTTCCTTTTGATTGAAGAGCTCATTTCATTAACATTCACAGTTTTGCTTACTCTTTGTGTTTTTCTCTCCATTATATGCCACCCACCTGTTTATGCTTCTCTTTCTTCTTTTTCCCTGTCCTGACTAGAAATTTGCTTTTGAACACCACCTGCCTACTGAATCTGCCCCTCCCTGTTATCATCCCCCCTTCCTTTTCTTTCCTTTTTTTCTTCATACTTCTTTCCTCCCTTATATTTCTCCCTCCCTTTTCTTTCCCCTTTCCTATCCAAATGCCTAGGGCAAGTAAGATTTCTGTACCTAATTGAGTATGTTATTTCCTTCTTGAGTCCAATCTGATGGGAGTCAAGTTCGAATAATGCTCATTGCCTTCCTTTTCCCCCCCTCTTCTTTAATATTGCTTTGTGCCTCATCATGCCATGTAATTTAACCTTTTCTGCCTTGTTCTTTTCTCTTCTCCCATTGTAATCTTTTTTCAGCCCTTAATTAGATTTTTTTTATCATCAAATCAAAGTCAACTTAAATCCACCCTCTCTGTTTATGTATTCCCCTTGTTTAAGATGTAATAAACATACAGTTCTCAGGAGTTGTGCTGTCTTCCCATGTAGCAATGTAAACAGTTTGTCCTTATTGAATAATATGCTCCCCTCTCCCTTTATTGTTTACCTTTTTATGTCCCTCTTGAGTCTTGTATTAGAAGATCAAATTTCCTGTTGAACTCTGGTCTTTTCATCAGGAAAGGTCTCAAAGTCCTCTATTTCACTGAATGTCCTTCTCTTTGCCTGAAAGTATGCTCAATTTTGCTGAGTAATTGATCCTTTACCTTATGGAACATCATATTCCAAGCCCCCGGATCTTTTATTTTAGAAACTGCAAACTTCTGTGTAATCCTGACTGTCATTCCATTATTTATGAATTCTTTCTGACTGCTTGTAGTATTTTCTCCTTGATCTGAAAAATCTAGAATTTGGATACAATATTTCTTGGTTTTTCAGTTTGGAATCTCTTTCAGGTGGTGATCTGTGGCTTATTTTAATGACTATTTTACTCTTTGGTTCTAGGACCTCAAGGCAGTTTTCCTTGATCATTTCTTGTATGATACTGTTCAGGCTCTTTTTTCTTCATGGTTCTAAGGTAGACCAATAATTCTTTGTTAAGTGTCTGAGGCTGGATTTGAACTCAGGTCTTCCTGACTCCAGGTTCAGTTCTATACTCACTGTTCTGCCTTGCTACCTCATCTTATTTGACTTTTAAAATCTTTCTTGAGGACTTGCAAGAAAGCTTTTTTTTTTTTTTTTGCTTTTTGGAGGGCAGTTGGGGTTAAGTGACTCGCCCAAGATCACACGGCTAGTTTTTTGTGTTAAGTGTCTGAGGCCGGATTTGAACTCAGGTACTCCTGACTCCAGGGCCGGTGCTCTATTCACTGTGCCACCTAGCCTCCCCAAGAAACCTTTTTATGCTTGATACCACTTTATATTCACATTTGAGGTTTCAGATATGTGGCTATTGACCATGTTTTTTTCTCCTCAATTTGTTTTGATCTTTCCTGTCACCAATATATTTCTCTGTGGTCATTGATTTTTTAAAAATTTTTCTTGATCATGTTGTTTGCTTTTTCTCTGACTTTCAAATTTGATCTCTGCTTTTGGGGCCCAGGGAATACATCTTGTGCTGGGGGGTAGGGGTCTGATAACTGATTTTCTGTGCTTTGACCTCAAGTGCTGGCTTTTGGATGTTGTAGTGTTCTAGTAGTTTAACTGGTGCTGAAGAGGAGGTAGTGTGGACCTGGTGTTGGCACTTGCCTAATCCTCCACCTTGGGGCTCAGGATGTCCCTCCACTTGGGGTGCTGCTTTGCTGGGACACCTCCTATCCTGTACTGGTCCCCTTCAGCCACAGCGAGAGGAACATTTTCCATTAATTCCTACAGCCCCCTGAGCTAAAAGAACTGCCAGACCTCATTTTTTCTGCTGTCTTTACTATTCCAGGATTTTTCCTGGGGCAATATTGTCCGGGTTTTTCCAGGTTAACAGGGGAGGGTGAGAGCAATTTACTGCTCATTCCACCATCTTTGCTCCTGGAAATTAAATAGGAGACTTTCAATCATTCAATCTATGGACTGATAGCCCCATACTGCTTCAGGCCCTCTCTAAGACCATTGTTCTCTCTTGCTCAGTTCTGACAGGACATCCCCTCACCACCCCCCTCCTTTGCTGAGAGGTCTGGGAATTTCTTTTACTGTCAGTGATTCAGTTAGCTGGGGTCTGCTCTGGCTTTCCTATAATCAAGTCTACTCTGGTGCAACCTGTGCATTACACTGTGCTTCCCTTCCAACCTGGTGCAATAGATCATTCCTGTTGACCTTCAAGGTTGTCTTGGATAAGATATCTACCACACTCTGTCTCGTTGTGGGTTCTGTCTCTCTGGAATTTGATCAGAGTCATTTTTTATAGATATTTGAAGGAGTTTGTGGGAGATCTTAATCACTGCTTTCATTCCACCATCTTCTCTTACTTGATTTTTAAAAATCATTTTTGAACTCTTTCAAGAGGATGTTTTGGGTTTGAGACCAATTCATATTCCCCTTTTAAGGTTTTACATGTAGGCATTTCAACATTGTTGTACTCTTTGGATTTTGTGTTTTGATCTTCCCTGTCACCATAGTAGCTTTTTTAAGGTTAAGGCTCTTTTTTGTTTCTTGACTAATTTTTAAAAGTTGATCTCTGTTCTTGGGATAGAGGAGATCCTGTCTCCAGCTTCTTGCACTGGGAGGTAGGAACCTGGTCTGGCTTTCTGGGCATCTGGGAGTGGGCTTTCCCACTGCTCTAGCGTGGCCTGTTCTAGTCATGCCTGTTGTGCACTGGGTTCCAGGGCTAGCAGTTTACCTTCTGCGCTAGGGCTGGAGACCCCAGAGTTGGTCTGCTGTGCCACCAGCCTGATGAGCCAAAATCTCAGTCTTCAGTAGCTGATCTCTGCTGCGGCTAAGAGCCTCTAACTATTTTGCCCAAGCATGTCTGTGCTGTGCTTTGCTTTCCCTTTATCCAAGTGAGAGAGACTTTTCCTGAAATCCTTCTAAGTGATCTTAGGCTGGAAAATTGTTTCATTCTGTATTTTTGTGAATTCTGTCATTCCAGAATTCTTTTAGAGAAGCGATTCTCAACCTGTGGGTTATATTCAGTTTGTAGCAATGAAAATACATCCTGCATGTCAAATAGATTCATAACAGTAGCAAAATTAGTTATGAAGTAGCAATGAAAATAATTTTATGGTTGAGGGTAATCACAACATGAGGAACTGTATTAAAGGGTCATGGCATTAGGAAGGTTGAGAACCACTGTTTTAGAGGTTTGATTTAACATTTTTTCTGAGAGAAACTGAGGGAGACCAGGCAACTTCATGACCTCTCCACCATCTTGGTTCTGCTCATCTTGCTGTTGCTTCTCACATGGTGAATCATCTTTGTTTTGATGCTCTTTTCTCTCTGGGATTTTAGGATCCCAATCTCTCAACTTTCCCCTTACTTATTTAATCACTCCTAAATGGATCTTACTGAATCTTCATTAGGTAATGTCCTCTAACCTTGAGTGTCCCACAGTTCCTTGTCCTGGACTCTCTCCTCTTGGCTTTTTGTCCAATGCCAACTGTCATTATTTCTTAAGCATGTGTAACAAATTTAAATATTCACCATAATGGGAAGGTAAGAGACTAGAATACACCTCAATTACTCAACCATTTTTCTACTTACCAAGTGGGAAGATATGACAATCAAAGTATATCTTAGTTTTGAATATTAACTTATTTGTAAAACCTTATAGAGGGGAATGATAAAAGGTCATGCATAGAATTACTGCATAAAACAGCAATAATCAGTGGAGAAAATAAGCTTCTATTTAATTTAGAGATAAACCATTTTAAGCCAAATTATCATGAATGTACTAAGGGAAATAATATGAAGACCACAGAAAAAATTATAAAGATTTATATTATGGTTTTTCATTCTTCAGTAACAGAAGTTGTAATATTTGATCTCTAACATGGTGGATCTTGATGTGTTCCATGAAAGTGAAATGAAATTTATAAAATAGACAAAAATAGTTGGGGTTATTCTACTAAGTATACACAATAGATCCATTGGATTATTCAGTCCTTCTACCACAGATTCTTCCTCAATAAAAGGCCCATTCTTTTTAGCATCACTATTCAGGTCATATGAAGAGGTCATCAGCAAGCATTTGCTAATCACTTCGTATGAAACAGGCTATGTGCTAAGATCACCAGATACCAAAAAAGATCAGAAGCAACAACAAAACAATCCAGCAAACATACAAAAATCAGCATGCCATTTAGCTGCAATCATAGGATATTATAGTGTCCAGAGAGTTAAGGTTACATGTCATGCAAGGGCAATGCAGAGGCATAGTGTGTGCAGAAAGACTTTAATATATTAATAATGAAGAAGTAATATAACTGGGAGACGTAGATTTGGAAAGAAGATGTGGCAGCCATGTAGGAAGAGAGAGAGATAATTCAATAGCCTATGTTTTATTAGTATGCAGTCAATGTCAAAGTCCTATCGGAAGGCTTCGGTTAGATTAGGTAGATTTCTTTATACACTTTTATAGAACAAAAGTACATAGACAAAAGTTTCAAATAATAAGAAAAATAGATGCCAACTTTTTTGCACCTTAGTATTTGAAATAATAGCAATAGTCACAGTTTGTGAAAAAAAGAGAGGCAATACTATTTGTAGATGCTATGCTATTCAAAACACACTGGGAATACTATGTTCAATTCCCTGTACCACATTTTAGGAAAGATAATGAAAAATTTAAATTGTCTCTAGGAGATAAACAAGTATAGTGAGAGGCTTCCAAATCTTGCCATATCCAGATTGAAAGTTTATTTATTCCCCCAAAGAGGGGCTAGGATAGCAGTAAAATAGGATAGCAGTTTGCTAGTATTTGAAGCATTTTCATTTGTCAAAATGAGGAAACTTGTTTTAATTGACTAAAGAGGACAAAAGTCAGATCAATGAGTAGAATGTATAATTTCAGCTTGATATTAGAAGAAATTTCCTAACAAATTAATTGTCTAAGTTTGAAATTAGTTACTTTAGGAGAAACTGATTTCACCAATGTCTCCAAGGGGAAGCTAAATGACAACATACCAGGAATGTTTTTGAGGGTTTTGTTGCTCTGGTCTAGGTGGTCTCTGAGGTTTTTTCCAACTTGGAACTTCATACTCAACTTTCTTAAATCATAGTAAAAAAGAAATGACTGGCCAGGCTTGATGGTGTATACCTCTAATCCCTGCTATTGTGGAGAGGCTTAGACTGAGGCTAGTGGATCCTTGAGTTTAGGATTCTGAGCTGACATAGGGCTGAAGTCAGTAAGTCACACATGCTAAGTCTTGTGCCAGTGTATGTGCCTCCAGGTGGAAGAGAACCACCAGGGTGCCTAGAGAAGAGTAAACTAGTCCCAATTGGAAAGCAGAGCAGGTTATAATTTTCATGCTCCTCAGAACTGAGAGGAGGTCTATTAGTGGCCACTACATTTCCAGTCTGGAATATATAGAGTGACTCACTCTGAAACCAAAAAGAAAGAAAATGGAAAGAAAATGAAGGAAAGAGAAGAGAGAAGAGTAAAGGAAAAGAGAGGAAAAGAATGGAGAGGTAAATAAAAGTAGTTAGGAGGATTACTCATATTGGTAAGATCACAGGTTCATCAGGATCCTTGAGAACAGGTGCTGTTTTTCCTTTCTTTGTATCACTAGCACTTAGCCAAGCGCCTGTCTGATAGTAGGTACTTAAATATGCTCGATGACTGGACTATTATCAAAGAAAAACTCAATACAATTAAATGACGACTTTTTAAGATCACAATATAGCAAATTTATTTTAAAAACTGAGATCAAGCAAAATGGACAAATTCTTCTCTATATCATAGACTCCTCCATGACTTATGTCAGTGAAGTCTAAAGTTCACAACTGTCTTCTCCAAAACATGACTGGCTTTCTCCCTTTGGCTCAAACTTTCCAGGTTTTTATCTATTGCCCCAGGTATTTGGAAAGTAATAGAAGAGAACAAGCACTAATTTTCACTTCGCAAAATATTTCCTTTTAAATTTCTTTTCATCTCAATCTTTAAAACATGAATTGGTGAAGAATGTGGATGAATTTTGCCCTGTTTAGGACTTAGTTACCTTTTCATCTTTAGTGTGGACAAATCCAGATCTCTGACTTGGATCTGCTACTCCTGACTAAATTACCAAGTCCAGCAATGTCCAATCAAAGCCCTCTCCCTTTCCCCATTCCCACTTTGGTTATTCTATGGAACTGTAATCAGCAAGCAGGCCTGCCCTTCCCATTCCATCTTTTTTTTCTTTTGCTTTTTTTTGGGGGGGGGAGGGCAGTTGGGGTTAAGTGACTTGCCCAACGTCATATGGCTAGTTAGTGTGTCAAGTGTATGAGGCCAGATTTGAACTCACGTCCTCCTGAGTCCAGGGCCGGTGCTCTAGTCACTGTGCCACCTAGCCGCCGCCCCCCCATTCCATCTTGATAGGTAATAATCACCTCTCACTCTAGAGCAGTGGTTCTCAACCTTCCTACTGCTGCAACCCTTTATTACTTGTATGTGGACATATCTGCATGTGGGCAGACCTGCCTGGACATGGTTAGAGGAGTGATGTCTCAGTTCCTAAGATCATCATAAATATGTGTTTTCTGATGGTCTTAGGCTATCCCTGTGACCCCTGTAAAAGGGTCATTCAACCCTCAAAGGGGTCATGACCCACAGGTTGAGAACCGCTGCAGTCCAGAGAATTCTGGAAGTCTTCACAACAGTCATTGTACTCACTAAAACTTAGACTATTTTAGGTTATACATGTGTATCATCTAACGAAAAAAATCATTTCCATAATAGTCACATTGTGAAAGTCTAACTATATTTTCCTCCATCCTATTCCCCCCCCCCACTTATTCTATTTTCTTCTTTGACCCTGTCCCTTTACAAAAGTGTTTGCTTCTCCATAGGACAGAAAATCCTTGGCTGTGGGCACTTGCAGGAGGTTGGAGGCTTGGCTTGTGTTTCAGACTTGAGGGAAAAACTGAAGATCTGGGGCAAGAGGCACCATTTTCTGTAACCCAGGGCTAGAGGTGACTACAAATAACAAAGCTATCACCACAAAACATGCACAGGCAAAGGAGAAAGAATTCAATGGTAATACAGATGATAGAGGGCTCATCTTCAGAAGAGGAAACTTAAATAAAGAAATCCCCAAAGAGAAATGTCAAATGGTCACCTGCCACAAAAGAATCTACAGAAGACCTTAAAAAATTCTTTAAAAATCAAATGACAGAAATGGAGGAAAAACTAAAAAAGAAAATAAAAATCCAAGAAAAAAAGAAAAGTATAAAAGAAAAGTAAGCTAGCTAGAAAAGGAGATCCAGAACCCTAAGGAAGAAAATGACACCTTGAACATTAGAATTCGGCCAAGGGAAGTCAGTGAAATTACAAGAAATCAAGAAGCAATTCAAAATATGAATAATGAAAAAATAGAAGAGAAAGTGAAACATCTTATTAGAAAAACAACAGATTTGGAGAATAGTGAAGAAGTAAAAATATAAAAGTAATTGGACTAACTGAAAGTTACTATCAAAAAGAGAATCTTGATACAATAATGCAAGAAATAAGAAAATTGTCTTGAAGCATTAGAACAAAGGGGAAAAGTAGACATAGAAAAAATCCATTGATCACCACTTAAAAGAGATCCTATGAGGAAAACTCATGGGAATATCATAGTGAAATGCTGAAACCCCCAACTCAAAGAAAAATATTAAAAGCATCAAGATTTAAATAATTTAAATACTATGGAGTCACTATTTGAATTCATTAAGAAATCACAAAGTACAATCATTAGAAAATACACAGATCCTCCACCCATGGTCACTAGTAAATTGTAATCTTCTTAGTCAGTAGACAGTATCCAAGTAAAGTCTTCTTTCAACTTCACTTGGGGTGCTTTCTCAGATTCCCTGAATTCTCTTCCATGGTCCCAGATCCTACCTGGATTCACCAAACTGTCACCCGGGTTCAAAGGCAGATAGGTCCTAGGTCCTTTTTCACCTTTCCACGTAGTCGCACTCCACAGCGAAGTTCATAGGGCCTGGTCCATCTCAAATCCTTCACAATTTCTGTTGTTGGAAATTCAAAGCTCAACGAAGCCACAAACAGATAAAGTTTTAGCATCCTGGTCATACTTCTGCAGTCTTCTGCAGTTGGTTTTAAAAGTCTGTATTGCCTTATCCAGTCTGGGGGCGGGGAGGGGCTCCTGGGTTCCTGGGCTCCTGGGCTCCTCTTCAGCCTCTTGGCCTCCTCTTTAGAAGAAGCTCCACCACCACAAGTTCTCAGAAAATTCTGACTTTGCCTTTCTGGGGCTTTTCTTATATACACACAGCATCAGCATCCAGTTTCAGCCAACCCCTACCTGTTATGTTAGCAACAGGAGACAGAAGTTCATACATTCTGTTTCACCAACAGTGGCTTGATCAGTTAAGTGCTAAGTACCTGATACCTTTGATTAACTTGAAAAAAAGTTGCTAAGTACCTGTTTACTTGCCAATACAAAAAGGGGTCTTCAAATTCAAATGAATTACCATTGGGTATACACACATATGTATGTATATATGTATATTTATGTATATGTGTATATGTACATATGTACATCTATACACATATACATGCATACATACATATACATATTCCCTTCAACTACCCTAATGGTGGAAAAGTTTCATGTGTTACAAATATCATCTCTCCATGTAGGAATGTAAACAATTCAACTTTAATAAGTCCATTATGATTTCTTTTTCCTGTTTACCTTTTCATGCATCTCTTTATTCTTGTATTTGAAAGTCACATTTTCTGTCCAGCTCTTGTCTTTCCATCAAGAATACTTGAAAGTCCTCTATTTCATTGAATAACCATATTTTTCCCTGTAGCATTATAATCAGTCTTGCTGAGTTATTCTTGGTATTAATCCTAGCTCTTTTGAACCCTAGAATATCATATTCCAAGGCCATCAATCTCTAAATGTAGAAGCTGCTAGATTTTGTGTTATCTTGATTGTGTTTCCACAGTACTTGAATTGTTTCTTTCTAGCTGCTTGCAATATTTTCTCCTTGACATGGGAACTTCAGAATTTGGCTAAATTATTCCTAGGGGGTCTCTTTTTCAAGAGCAGTGGATTCTTTCAATGTCTACTGTCCCCTCTGGTTCTAGAATATCAGGGCAATTGTCCTTGATAATTTCTTGAAATATGATGTCTAAGTTCTTTTAATTTGATCATGACATTCAGGTAGTTCAATAATTTTTCAATCATCTCTGCTGAATCTGTTTTCCAGATAGAAGGCTTTTTGAGTGAGACATTTCACATTGTGTTTTAATTTTTTTCATTCCTTTCCTTCTGTTTTATCATTTCTCAATTTCTCAGTAAGTCCTAAGCTTCCATTTACTCCATCTTAATTATTAAGGAATTATTATTTTTTTTAGTGAGCTTTTGGATATTATTTTCCATTTGGCAAATTTTGCTTTTTAAAGCATTCTATTAATTGGCTGTTTGGACTTTTGCCACTGTAATTAGTCTATTTTTTAAGGTCTTGATTTCTTCAGTATTTTGCGGGTCTCCTTTAACAAACTGTTGATTCATTTCTTATTATTTTCTTGCATCAATCTCATTCCAAAATTTTTCCATTACTTTTCTTACTTGATTTTCCAAAGCTTTTTTAAGCTCCTCCATGGTCTATGACAAATTCATATTTTTCTTGGAGGCTTTGGATGTAGGAACTTTGATTTCATTGTCTTCCTCTGGGTGTCTGTTTTGATCTTTGTCATGAAAGTAGATGCTACAGTCTTAATTTTCTATGCTGCTTGATCACATTCCCATACAATAATCTGACTTTTGAACTCTTTGTCAAAGGAGGACTCTGCTTTCAAAATGGAGAGCAGTCTTTCCCAATTATCAGGAGTTTTGTGCAGTTGTTATCAGAGCTGCTCCTAGACATGGGTAAATTTTCAGTTCTTCTAAGGTAGTAGGATCAGAGGAGATGAGTTTACTCCCCTCCTTGTCTGTACTCTGGTCTGTGAGTGACTCAAAGCACTCTTTTCTTACTTGGAACTGTAAGGAGTACACCCTCTCCAAAGTTGCCACAAGGTTTGTCATGCCAGTGTTTCAGCCCAAGACTGGCAACTCAGATCCAAGCATGGCCAAGCAAGAGAATCCTGCCTCAGAACCAGAAAAGAGATTCCTACAATCACCCTCTGATCAACTGCTTGATCATCCCCACCCCCAGCTTCTGTGTGTCTGAACCTCCAGAAGGAGCTACTCCAGCTGCTGCTGTTGCTGCCACCACTGCCACCTTTACTGCCTTGGGGTTGTATCCAGACCCATGATTTTCTCTCACCCAGGTCTGACAGAATTTCCCCATTGACCTTCTGCTTTGTCTTTGTCATTTGTGGGTTGAAAAGTCTAGAAACTGCCACCCCTGCCAATGATTCAGTCCACTGAGGCCTGCTCCACCCTGGTCTATGACAATGTGGACCATAATGGACTGCTTCCTGTTGGCCTTCTGGGTTTTCTTGGGTTGAAGATAGATTTCACTCTGTCATCTTTTGGGTTCTGTAGGCCCAGAATTTGCTTTGATTTTAATTTTTCACAGAAATTTGGAGGGATTTGGGTGAGAACTCAAGCAATTCCCTACTTTTCCACTGCCATCTTGGCTCCACTCCCCAACATAGACTTTTTAACTTAGTAAAGGCACTATTAACTTTGTCAGTTTCCTTTTTCATATAAATGACTTTGATCAGTACAGTGTTCTTCATACTCTTTCTGTGACTATCACTTTTTCTTCACAGAGTTTTCATCAGATCATCATTTCTTGATGTAACTTCTATCAGTGCCAGTTATACCTAGCTCACCAAATAGCTTCATGTTCTAGATGGACAGTTTTTTCAATGTAATTGATCAGTCAGAGTGATCAAATGATCATAGCATGATAGATTTAGAACAGGAGGGTAACGGGTTATATAAATTAGAACTGACAGATAGTAATAAGAGCAGCCAACATTTATGTATATGTAACTCTTACTATGTGCCAAACACTGTACCAACCTCTTTATAATTAATATTTCAGTTGATTCTCCTGACAGTTCTGGAACATATGTGCTATTACCATCTCCATTTTTCAATGGAGAAAACTGAGGCAAATAAAGGTTAAATAATTTTGCCAAGGTCACATAGCTTTTTTTCCTTCCCATACTTCCAAACCACACTCTCCCTTTTGCCTGTCAAACAAGCACCTTGCTCCATAATTTACTGAAAATATTGACACCATTCAAATTAAATTCCCTTGTGTCTTCTACTATACATCTATACTTCCATATGTATCATCTTCTTTGAAATTAACCCAACAGCTTCACTGTTTTCTCCTTTAATCTTCTTTTTAATGAATAAACAGTCATTCTCCTTGATAAGGTGAACTCATCTCTTGGTACTGTAACTCTATTCTTCTCCTTTTAGATGCATACCATCTACTAGACTGAACCACAAACATTCCACCCCTCCTGATCTTTAATTTCTTTCTATCTATTGACTTTCTAGCTATTAAAAACATACAATGTCTTCCCAAACTTACTCTCCAAAAGAGAAAAGCAACTTTAATTTCACCCTGACATCTTCTCAGATAAGCTTATACTTGCTGACTGAACTTAAATTCTCAATCACTTATCTGCTCCTTTCAGTGTGATTTACAATCTCATTGGTCTTCTGGATATTTTTTTTCAAAGTTACGATTAGTGTGGTCTCTTCTCAGTCTTTTTACTTCTTTGTTTCTCTATAACATTTGATGATCTTAACCACTCTCTCCCGTAAACATCTTCTTTCCTCTAGGCGAAGGGATACTTTTCCATTAGTGTAAATACAGTTATCATATCTTTGTAACAAAGACTCATAGCTGGAAGGGACATTATAGGATATGTAGTACACTCTTCTCATTTTTTGTGGAAAGTGAGACCCAGATAGACTAGTTTGGCCAAGATGGGACGGGTAAGGATTGGCAAATTTGGGATATGAATTCACACTTGCTAACTCAAAAATCAGCCTTCATTCCATTGTACCAACCTGTGTATCCTTTTTTTTAAAGATCAATATATGGGACAATACAGGACTACTTTGTATAGTTGGATGATATAGAGGAATTAAATAAATTAGTCTAGGTGTTCTGAAACCATGTTTCCTCTATTTCATAATTTTGCCTAGCTAGAGTTGTATATCCTTGATCCAGAGAATAAAGAAAGGCAGTGTTTTTTGTGAGACAAAATATTATAGTCCACTGGGAATTGAATAAACTCTCAGGAAACAGAAACATGCTTTTATATATAAATGATATCTCTGAGCAGAGAATGAAAAGGAAGTGACCATCTACAATGCATGCATTTGAAGTTGTGTCTGATTTTATGAAGTGGCTTGAATGAAAATTACTGTTAAAATAGGTACTATCTCTTTATTAGAAGAGAAAAGATGACATTTCTATCCTTTCTTAATTGCTGTGACCTATTCTCAGCATGGGAGAATCACGCTCAGCCACTAAAGACTATAGGGCTGACTTGCTATTTTTAAGGGGGTTCGGTGCTAATACATAGTTTCCATTTTACTGAAACTCTTCAACACAGTGACTAATTTAGACCCATCATAAACCTCCTTGTACCATATGCATGTGCATAGGTAGGGATCCATAAGGTGACTGAACTCTCATCAAAGCCATTCAGAGTTTGGAGTGCCATTCAGCTTGAGTATTGGCCCTTACAAAGGATACCAGTGGAGAGAAGCATTCTTGTTAAATTATTTGTGTTCTTTACAATAGACACTGCGCTTTGCAAATATAGATTTTTTTAACAGATTTTAGTTTCTGATAATAAATTGTTTGACCCTCTGCACAGCACCCCTCTTGTCAACCACTCTCTCCATGGAACACCACTTCAGTTATATTTCTGCAATTTAGAAACATGTAGGTTTCTTTGACATTGTTTCAAAATAGGACATTATGATTTAAAATTAAGCTTCATAGAAAAAGAGGGACATTTTGTTTGCTAAACTGATGTGGAGGGGCAATAGAGTGTAGTGAATGGAGTGCTGGCCTTGCAATCAGGACCACCTGGGCTCAAGTTTCCCTATAATAAATATGTAAACATGCGTGCCCCTGGGTAAGTCACTCAACCACTGGTAACTCCAGGAACCAAGACTAAAAGTTGCAGAAAACTGATCTGCATTAATAGAGGAACTTTTGACATTAAGAGGTCCTAATACTTATGAAATTACCACTCCCATAAAAAACAAAGAACAGAAAAAGAGAAAACATTAAAAACGTGTTGTATATGAATGTAGGACACAATGTTTTAATGTCCAAGTTACCTTTAATTATAGAAAGTTGTTTTTACCTCACTGGAGAATTTTCAGCACAAAAGCTTCCTGATTGACTTTTAGAAATCAAGGGCCTTACCTTGAATCAACATTAACTTGCTTTCCAGAAGGGATAAAATGTTTTGTATCAAATGTTTAGAAACACTCATTTAACAGAAATCATATAGACTTAGTAAAATTAACTTTCAATAGTTATGTAAAATCATTCAAAATGTCTATTAGTTTAAAGAAATACAAGTCTGTTGGAAATAGAGACTAACATTGATAACTGATAACATTGAGAAATCATTGAAAACCTAGATGCTGGGATAAAAATTTAAACAAAGGAATCATCAGCTCACTTTTTAATCTTAATATTATTCTTTCTTCAAAGGAAAACATTTATCTATTCACCTTAAAAGATTAAAAGTCATTGACTCTTCCTAAATCCAACCTTTAGTTTATTACTTTAATGACTCGATTACTATTTTCAATAGAATGAATTCCATTTCTACTACACATTGGAATAATACATTCTATAAATCAGTAGGCCCCTTCTGTTCCATTGTGACCACCATTAACAAATGTATTTTACTATTTAAGAAATGTTTCCTTCCCTCCTTCCTTCTCTTCCTTTCCTACCCCACTTTTCTCCTTTCCTTATTTACACTCTATCTGTGGTTATCACTTTCTCTTTACAAATTTCTTTTTTTAGTATTTGGCTGGTTTGGCATTCATACCATCACAATGATAACATTTATTTAAAAAGTGATTATCAAGCTGACAAACTGATTAGCATGCTTTGCTTCATGAGTCTTCATAGGATCCAAATGAAGTAAGGAAGAGTCAGTTGGACTGGTGAGAAAGGTTAAGTAGCCATAATGAAGCTAACTGACCCAAGAAACACAATTTTAGTCATATCTATCCATTTTTATGTCTAAGACAAGTAATATAAAATATGTTCAAGATGGGAGGATGATAATGTACCCTCAAATCATCTTCTTAACACTTAATACTTCTTTTTTAAGGGGTGAGGAAGGTTGAAGATGGATCTGACCTAGAAAGGAGTTTACCTGAGTATTGATATGAGAAAGGAAGAAGCTGCAGTCTTTCTATTTCTAAAATTAACTGGATTTCTAAGGAGAAACACAGTTGTTTCTGTGTTGTCTAATGACTAGAAGCACTGTTAATATCCCTTGAGTTTAACACAATTGGATAAAGATCCTATTACCATGCCTTAGATATGATTCTTCCCAAATTGTTGGTAGGAAAGTGCATTGGAATATAAGTTCTAGGAGAATGATGATCTATTATAATGTTACAGAGGTGAACATATGAGAATATGGTGGAGGTGATGAGAACTAGAGCTTTATTCTGGTCTTATGCTCTTAAGACCAAGAGTATCCTGGTAAGATATGATCCCAGTGAAATTTGTTGCCCTCATTTCAATAAATGTCAATTGACAGCAAGTATGTAAACAAAGTTCACCAGAAACTATTTCAATTATTCTTTAAAAATCATTCCAAAATGCTATATAATATTTGTCATCTCCAGATTTCTCTCCAACGTGTCTAAATTCTTTTAAAGTGTATATAAAATGGCTAGAGTGGTAAGCCTTGACTCAGGAGGATCTGAGTTCAAATCAGACCTCAGATACTTGCTAGTTGTGCGACCCCAGGCAAATCACTTCCCCTGTTTGTCTCAGTGTCTTTATTTGTGAAATGGTAATAATAATTGCATCTACCTCTCACAGAGTTGTTGTGAGGATCAAAAGAGGAAATAATTATTAAGATGTTAAATGAGATAATTTTAAATTCCTTAATACATTTATGCTGTTAGTGCTATGTAAGTGTTAACTATTATTATTATTATCATTATTATTATTGTCTAAAACAAAGAGCAAACACATAAAGTGTTGTAGACTTTAATAGCTCAAATAAAGAACATGCAATTATTTCATTTTTACCGTAGGCGTATAAGGGATGCTCAACCCAGTTATTGGCATGGACTAGACTGAATTGGTTGAGGTGCAAGTGAGAAAAGAGAGTTGTGGTTATGTATTAAATTTGGATCAAGTGTGTGAGTGAGACCTTGCAAAACTCTGTGCCTCAGTTACCTGAGCTCTAAAATGCTATTTCTCTAGATGACTTCTAACCCTTGGTAGCTCTAAATCATTGGATACAATAAAGAGCAATAAGAATCTTCTCCACCTATGCAAGAAAGAAAACCTCGCCATTCAACCTGGAAACCATATGAAGGATAATGTCTTAGTATGGAAGCCTGATTTACTTTTGCTTTAAATTGGAGGCAATTGTAAAATCTTTTATAGGGGTAATTTCAAATCCCTATCTGCACAGTGGGTGCCAGCTGCTCTGGGGACAGTTAGAGGACAGAACAATAGCGGAGAGTGCAGTACTCTGCCAAACTTCAAGATGTAGTAGGAACTGCCGATGTGAGCAGGAGAAATGCACTAAGGCTTTAGGAGAGAGGGAAGGCAATAAGGTAATAAACCACCATGAGTCTGCATACAGTTGCAGAGGGACAATCAGTTGATAGATGCTAGGGTAAGGATATTGCTATAGCCACCTCCTTCCCTCCCGTCCCTATTCCCAGACCTTTCCTGTTTGAGTTTTAAGGTTCTAGTTCCTTGTGTTCAAAGGAAAGCTAAGGAGTAACAGGGTAGGTGTTCAAGACTTAAACACCATTAAGATGTTCTTTTCCATAGTCATTTGCTGGGGAACTATTTGCCTGAATAGAAATAAGCATGAATTAGTGGAGACAGGCTGAGAAACACAGAAAAATCAAAGCAAATGGGGCTTGGAAAAAAAGTATCACTTTATCCTGAGACATGAGGAGAGTCACAGGTAGTAAAATATGTGTAGGACAGCAGCAGGGAATAGTGACAAAAAGCAAAAGAGATTAAAATCTACTGATAATAGGAAGAGGCAAGAGCTTCTGGAAATAGTGTTCTATGTACAGATTGAGATTTTGATGTGGACAGCTTCCACAGGCCAGTAGTGTAAGTCACCAAAACTATATACAACTCCGAGGGGAGGGAGGCTCAGAGGGAGGTTAGTACTTTCTAGTGGCTTCCATGAAAACATCATATTTGTTTTCATTAGTTTGTAGATACTATTTAAATTTTGTTGTAAGGAGATTTGGTTAGTTTCAATGCATAAAGGGGAGGGAAAGGGATTGGATATTGAACTTCCCATATAATTTGCATAGGAACAACCAGGCACAGAATTCCTCCATACTGAAACTATGTTTTTGTGAGAATAGGGATCTTCTGACACAAGAGTTAGATGAAAATTTAGAGCTAGAAATTTTTACCCATGTCAAGTGAAAACATGGTGATTGCATTCAAGGAGAGGCATTAAAATGCTAGGAAACTTCAAAGATATTTGGAACAAGCAAGGGAAAAATTCATAGGATGGAAAAGAAGTATGTGAGCTGGTAGATTCACCTTTCAATTAATCATTCTCGTTAAGTGATAAACTCAGTGGTTTCATTGTTGACAGAGCAATGCAAAGATTGTAAATTCTCTCTAAATTTTTATAATTTGGGAGCAAATTCCAGGTCACAATTGTTGTATTTATAACTCTGTTAAGAAGTCATCAAGAAAGCTAGCCATTCATTTACATAAGGATATTGGCACATGTTCCTAGGTCTTTGATGCTATTGTGATAACTTTTCTTTACTCAGTTTCCACAGAAGCAATAAAAGAAATGGATTACATACATAAATAAAGCCTTTCAGTAGTTTCTTCATAAAAAGAAAAGCGTTTTGGGATGTTTTAAACTTTTTTTTTTGTAATAGAGTGCCTTATACACAGTTCTTATCTGACCATATTATTGTTGTGTGCAGTTGACTATGAATTTTTAAATATGCCACTCCCAGAATGTAAGCTCTTGTTGGCTGTACCACATTGGAAAGGTCTTGGGTATGACCCTGACAATGACCAAGGTTGTAACCAAGAACCGTTTTAGTGAACAAATGTAAAAAACATCTTCAGAAGACTGGAAACTTTATGATGAAATCTTTTGTTTTGTAAAACAAAACATTTCATGAAACAAAAGCTCCCTCCCTCCCTCCCTTCCTCCCTCCCTCTATTCCTCCCTCCCTCTCTTTCTGCCTCTCTCCCTCCCTATCCCCCTCCCTCTCTCCGTCCCTTACTTTCTTCCTTCCTTCCTTCATTCCTTCGTTCCTTCGTTCCTTCGTTCGTTCGTTCCTTCCTTCCTTCCTTCCTTCCTTCCTTCCTTAATTCCTTTTCCTTCCTTTAGAAATGAAAGAAAAGGGAGAGAGTGCTAAGAATCACACTGTTTTTATGATGTCAATAAACATTATTTTGACTATTGATCCTCCTAATGTGAGGTCATTTAAAAAAATTACCAGTCAGTGGATTTATTGTTAGAGAAGCTAAATTATATTAATCTTCATATTCTTGCCTTTAACCAGATTGGAAGAAAGAAGGAAGTTATAGCTAAATTTAAGTGTAGCTCACAGATGCTCATATATAGGCTAAAGAAAGAAGTTAGCAGAGAATTTTATTATGTTCCCAAAGACAACAAGAAACATGAGATGTTTGGCAATAATTCACTGAGATACTTATGACTAGGATTTGCAAAAAGATCACCATGAAAATAATCACAGTGTATCCACCAGCATCACTTGCTTAATATACAGTGGTTGAGAAATGTTTTGAACAACTTAATAAAACTTTTCAATTCAAATCAACAGACATTCAAGTAGTACAGAGATCAGAATATATGAGAATGGAGACAAATTAATGGAAAATCATGGTTCAGGAAGAGTGAATGAGAGGGATAAAAACCTTGAACAACTCTTTCTTTGATAAAAGTATTGGATGACACTGGACATGCTGAGCACCAAATAAAGCAACAACAAAACCTAGCAAATACTTTTACCAATAGTTAAAGACATCTTGTTTATGCAGAAGTTATTCCTGAACTAGTTATCTGTGTGTAGTAAGACTAGTTAGAGTAAAGAAGAAAACTAGCTCAAAATAAAAAAAAAATAAAATGGGAAAAAGATCAGCATGGAATTGCAACATCTTTACACAGAGCTATTAATCAAGAATCATTCAACAAGGATTTATTAAGTGTTTACTATATGCTAAGCTCTGGGGACACAACAACAACATCAAAACACTTTCTGCTTCCAAGGATCTTACATTTTAAAAGGGAGAATAACATATATAAAAAGAACATACAAGGCAAATGGAGATTAAATGGAAGGGGTACACTAGCAATTATATAGGAGTGGAGACCAAGAAAAGCATTCTGCATGAAGTAGTACTTGCTCTGAATTTTGAAAGAAACCAAATATTGTAAGAATCAAAAGTTGGGATGGAATCCTTTGCAGACAGAGGAAATGGAGATTAAGTTGGCATGTTGTGTAGGAGAGTTTAGCTGGATCAGTGTGTTGAGAAGAGCAGAATATAAGAAGAGTACAAAATTAAGAAAGAGACAGATTGTGACAAGGTTTAAATGATAAATAATGGAATTTATATTTGTTTCTGGTGGTAACAGAGAGCCATAAGATATTTTAAAATTTTTATTTATTTATTTTAGTTTCAACATTTATTTCCATGAGATTTTAAATTCCAAATTTTCTCCCCATCTCTCTCCTCTCCCCACCCCAAGATGCAAGCATACTGATTAACCCTTTCCTCAGTCTTCCCTCTTTTCTTTTTCCCATACCCCCCTTTCCCCCCTGTCCCCTTACTCTCTTATAGGGCAAGATGAATTTTTATGCCCCATTGCCTGTATATCTTATTTCCTGGTTGTGTGTAGAAACTATATTTTAACATCTGTTTTTAAAATGTCGAGTTCCAGATTCTCTCTCTTCTTCCCTCCTGACTCACCCCCATTGAGAAGACATGCAATTTAATGTAGGTTATACATGTTTAGTTATGCAAAACATTTCCATAGTAGTCATATTGTGAAAGACTACATTTTCCGCCATCCTGTCCCATCCCCCATTTTTCTATTTTCTTCTTTGACTGTACCACAAGGATTTATTGAAAAGAGAAGTGCCATGGTAAGACCTATGCTTTAGGAAGTTCACATTGACAGCCTCATAGAGAATGGTTTGGAGTGGGGAGAGATTTCAGAGGGAAAAAAGGAAAATTGTTGCAATAGTCCAGGCAAAAGGCAAGGTAACCCTGAACTAAAGTGATGTCTGTGTGAGTGGGAAAAAAGAGAATTTATGTGAGAGTCATCGCAGAAATAACTTAGAGAGTATGGAAGAGAATCATAGAGAATGGGCCAGCATAGATGGTTTGCAATCTGCATTATTGGAGAGAGCACTCAAATTTATGAGATCACGAATCCATTTGAGGGTATTTGAGTAACAGACTGCACTTGTTCAGAGCCAGGAATTAAGAATTCATTGGATTGAATTGATTTCATGGCATTATTTTGCTGTGTATACCAGGAATAAGAAGTAGGACTTTCAGTTACCCATAGTATGAAGAGCAGCGTATGCTCACTTGAGACTCACCAGGCCTTCAGAGTTCCATAAAGGTGGAAGCTGCATTACAAAGTTATGCATCTCTGATCATTTTTTAATCTCCAGAGATGAACTTAATAGGAATGACAGTTTGTGTTTAAGGGAGAATAGAAAAGCAGAATATTTATTTAGACATCAGCTGTTGGGTGGACAGCATGGACAGTCAGACACTTTCACCAAGGAATAATAGAATAGATGGGTTCAATTCCAGAAAGGAGTTGAGTAATCTCATGCTGTTGCTTGCATGGTGGAATCGAATAGTGCCAAATGTAATAACAAATGGCTAGTTAGTACAAATATCAAAATAGTAGTAGTAGCAATAGTAGCAGTAGTAGTAGTAATAGTGTGTTTGCATAAATGAAGGAAACATGAAACATGAATGACATTAACTTTAGACCATGTCCCATACATTTTTTCAAATTTCTTTTACTATGAAATTTTGGGGAATTTAAAAATAATTTGGCTACCCATAACAAATCTAGTGTCTACATACTTGCCTTTTACAGATATTGTCTTAATGTAACATAGGTATAATTAAATCCAAATGTTGTGACTTCCAGAAGATTTTGGAAAGTATCTAAATATCCTTGGCTCTTTTGCCCTTGACCTCCTCTCTCTCTCTCTCTCTCTCTCTCTCTCTCTCTCTCTCTCTCTCTCTCTCTCTCTCTCTCTCTCTCTCTTCCCAAATAAAATTGGACAAAGCGGAAAAAATTGGTTCAATAAAAATGTGGCGAATTCATTTTAATTAGCATTGGTGAAGAATCTTATCCATCATAAGGAAAACCATGAACTTCAAGCTGTAAATTTTAATGTACATTTTTCTTCCCCAATGACATTTTGAATACAAATAGAGAAACAGAAGCAACTGCCCTACAGAAAAAAAGAACATATATTTCAATGCACAATTCAGCACGGCCTGCATTAGTCAGAGATGCCATGGCAATAACCTGACCTATTGTTAGAAAAATAGCAAGTACATTTTTCATTGTTCCCCCTTGGGAATCTATGCCAACCAATATTGATTCCGAGAGATCAGAACTTCTATTAGAATGTTACAATCTTATAGTGGATAATTATTTCATCCCAACAATGAGGTAATTTAGATTTGTGAAGGCAAATTGATGGATTTTTAGCAAGAAGATAAGTAAGCCTGCTTATGACTGAGTTGGTGTTCCTATGGCCTTTTTGCTCTCATTCAATATTGGAGCAGAAAATCACTTGGATATGTTGTTTGTTGTGGGGCTTTTATTTTATTTGCCACTATCTGGTTTGGGAAAGCATTGATTTTGTTATTTTCAGGAGTGTGATATGATGGAGTGTAACCTCAGGACTTGATGTGACACAGTATAATTCAGAGTGATGGGTTGGAACTCATACAGCCATGGCACATGATGTGATGTGAAAGGGTTGCAAAAGACAGAGGGAGGGAGGAGTAAATATCTGTAAAAGACAGCTGGTGGAGGGGCAAAAAGGGACTCTTGAGATCCTTCAGAGGGAAGACTTTCAGATTTCTTTGTGGGATGGAGAGTAGAAGCTATCTGTGTCATAAGTTATTTTCTTCATGACACAATATGTAATAAAACCACAACTCTGTGTTGTCCCACAATTCCTAGCAATCTTGTTTACAACATTCAAAAACCCATAGAAAAGGATGGAAAAAAATTCAGGCAAGCTGGGGAATTGTGAGATACTCTATTCTTCAGGACTGCTGCTGTATCAGTCCCAACTAATAGAAGATAAATGATGGCTGGGAGAAAATATAAGGGAAATAAAAAAAAGCTGATGAGGCTGTTTCTTCAAAAGAACTGTTCTCTTTCCATCTTTTTAATCTTTTTTTAGTCATCTGTTTCATCTTCCTGTGAGACATCCCAGTGCTCAATTCCCTCCAAGCCTACCCCACGTGCCATGGTGCCTGTAAGACTAAATCTAAGCTTAGTGCTTGAACTGGGGGAATGTGAGGATGATATCAGTCTTTTTAATTTTCAACGGTCTTGGAGGGTAGTATTGAAATGTGACTGACAGGGAAGATGTAAGTCTCACTAGAAAAAGCCAAGCTTCAACTATCTTTAGAACAAAAGATAGTCTGAGATGTTTATTTGCTATTTTGAGGGCCCGATGCTTTCCTGATCTCTTCTTCCAGTTCCTTTATTTCTTTGTTTTCCCCGCCTGACCCTTTTCTTACCACACACTCACCTTCCTGTCTTGACATTCGAAAGTGCTTATTATCTAAACATTATTCATGTAGTTTTAAAGTTCATTCGCTGGTACCCTAAATCCTCAAGAAGAAAAAAACTGCTATAAAAAAGAAATTATTATGATTACAACTAATAGACACATTAATGATAGTAATAGTAATAATGACATAAATAATTATGATGGAAAAGAGTGCCCAAATCACCAAGAAGTGATTGAACTTGCAGAAGGGTGAAGTTTTGTTTTTTTAAATTATTCTTTTTTTTACTTTTCAGTCTAAAGCTGTGATTTTATTGGTAGAGGTTACTCCCAATGTGGGGACTGATGGAGATCAGTAGTATTCCATGACTAATAAACCTAGACATTTGCGTGGGACACCAAAAGTTTAAGCAGTTTGCTTAGTTATAAATACTGGGCTTCTATATGTCAGAGGGAGAAACTGAACCCAGATCTTCATGACTTAAAAGCTTCCTCTCTATCCATTATATAACAGTGCATCTCTTAGCTTGAATAAGGCTTAGACATGAGCCCTAGTTTCAATTCAGGCCAAGCCAAACTCTGTCTCTTGATTTATGTTAATTGTAGCTGAAAACTTAATACCCAATGCCTTGGTATTTGCATCACTTAATTTGGTATTCACTCTCTCTCACTCTCTGGTAATTACTGCAGTATGTCCTGCCCACCCAGCTGTGTTCCAGGATTGCTACCAATCTTCTGCTGAGCTGAGCACTCCTTTCCTATGGCTTAGTGGCCTCTAGGTAAACTCAAAAGGCTCTACCTTATTTCCTTAGTGAAGCAAAAATTGGAATGATGATATTTTTTTTGCTTTTGTTGGATATAAAGCATTGATGTTGAAGGAGGATTGGGAAATGATATCAGCAAATCATGACACTTGTGTTCTGAGTGAAACTGCAGAGATTATGCAATTGGATGCTGTCATTTTAAATATGAAGAAACTGAGGCCTAGCAAAGTAAAGCAGGTTGAATTTAGCCGTCACTGAATATGTGTCCAAGATAGGTGAGTTTCTTTGGACGCAAAATGTCTTCAGTTTTCTCTTCTATCTTGCATACGGGTCATCAATAAGTGTTAGCTAGTTGAATAAAATGTTCCTCAAATCTTTATTGTCCTACTAACATTTTTTGGGGGGGAAAAGTAACCCTCAGTTCATATCACTTTTAGAGCAGTATGTTGAGAAATTCTAATATTTGAAAATTCCTTCTTTTTGTTGAAACTTGCCCTTCATTCCACTACAAGGTCTAAAAGTCTGCTTTTTCAGAACAGTCACACAGGAAGAAATAGTACTATGTTCATAAATCAACAATTTATGAACCATGGAGGCTTGTTTAATTGTCTGCTACGAGTCATAGATGCTCTGATAATGGTTTGTTTCATGTTTAGTATGGCAGACACATAGTTCAAGCACCAAATCTGTTCTCAGAGTGTTTCAGCTTTGTAGAACCTGCTAGGATTTATACACTATTGTCAAAGCTTTCAAAAGTTCACAATCACATCCGCACTATAATGAGACATTGAAGTAGGATTTTAGTGGGAGAAATTAACTCACTGAGATGAAAAAAGTGTGAATTGGGTTTATCATGAAATCCATCCCTGAGTTGGAATGGTCTCCAAAGGCCATCTAACGCAATCCATATTTGGAAAAGCATGCAATACACCATGGCTGATGATGAAAACTTTTGCTTAAAGATTTGCAATGACCGGTATCCACTGCCTTCCGCAGAGCTAATTCTACTTTTTTATATCTATTATTAGTAGAAAATGTTCCTTTACTTCAAATTTAAATTTGCCTTTCTTTTTGTAATTTCCAATGACTGGGAGTTTTCTGTACTTTGGGGCCAAGGGAAATATGATTATGCATTAATGTCTGATTTTGTTTAAACTGACAGTAAGATTTTACTACTATAGGGAGCTGACGTTGAAAAATTCCTTTCTCCTTTTCAGAGTAGCACTTGTTCTGCAAACTCTAGCCTTAGCAAGTTGTTCAATATCTCTGCGGCATCATACTTCTGCATTGTCAGAGGTTAGAGTTGAACTTATATCGTGAAACAGAGGCCAACTTTATTGTCTACATCTGATTGTGCCTTTTTCTTTTTTTTTTTTTGAGGAGGAAGGGAGAGCAATTGCGGTTAAGTGACTTGCCCAAGGTCACATGGCCAGTAAGTGTCAAGTGTCTGAGGCCAGACTCAAACTCAGATCCTCCTGACTCCAGGGCCAGTGCTCCACTCACTGCGCCATCTAGTTGCCCTGATTGTCTTTTTATTATATCTGCTAGTCCCTGAAGCCAACTATGAAGTCATAGTACAGTAGGAAAATCACTTGCTTTGGAGACAGAGGACCAATATTCAAATCCTTGTTATAATACTCACTGCTTTATGATCTTAGATATATCATGCTAGTCCCATGGACCTCAGTTTCCCTATTTATAAAATATGGAGTCTGTGATTCCTTTCAGCTTGAGCTCTATGATCCTATAATTGAATACACTCCAGCAAGACTTCTCTTTTACAGTTCTTTCAATCGATCTTCCCAAAGCATCATCCTTTATCATTTTGATTCCTCTCTTCAATATGCTAACCAGAATATTAGTGTTTTTTGTTTTCAATACCCTCCTGTTCCTTTTCTCTGTGCCGTGTCTTTTATATCTTTGTATATTCCCCATTTTGGAACCAGATCTTAGCACTGTATAAATTGAGGGAGAACATGATCAACTAATAAATTCATTTAGCTACAATCCCTTAAAAGTTACAATTCAGTTACCATCAGTTCTCATTCTTCTATTATCTTTGTCATACCAATGTACCATGCAGGCTGTTCTTCCAACTTCTTTCACATTGTTTGACTGAGTCACATACTTTACTGATTACATATCTTTTATTTTGTTGCTTCATTTATAATAAAGATGTCAAGATGAATAAGTTTCAGTTCCTCTGTTAGAAAATTGTTCCTTACATAATAGACTGCATTTCCTAACTCACCACCTTTTCACTAGCTATCACCCCCTCTCTCTCCTCATCTCCATCTCTGGAATTACCTAGCTTCCTTTAGGTCCCTTATGCAGAGAGCCTTTCCAGATTCTCCAGCCATGAATACCTTCTCTCTAAGATGAGTTCTAATTCAA
Organism: Pseudocheirus occidentalis; assembly: GCA_028646575.1. Classification (NCBI taxonomy): domain Eukaryota; kingdom Metazoa; phylum Chordata; class Mammalia; order Diprotodontia; family Pseudocheiridae; genus Pseudocheirus; species Pseudocheirus occidentalis. The sequence goes on from CM053599.1 coordinate 196,793,439, forward strand.
CCTGACTGTTGTCTGGATTACATATGTAGTCAGTTCTGAGCTAGGAAAGATAGACTCTTTCCCCCCAAAACAGTTGCTCTGTGCAAAAATCACACACACACATACACACACACATGCAACCATAAGAATTATGGGGAAAAGATGACTGGAATACAATATTCAAAACCTTCATCAGAGATTCATTAAAAAAAGATATGAATCTAATGAAAATGGTAATGCATTTGTGTACATGTTAAATAGTTAAGACATTAAAATACCACAACAAATTATCATGAAGTTCACAGCTTCAGGCTTTCTGAAGCTTCTACCTCCTGATCTAACTGGACCCTAATTCTCACAGGGGATCTGGCAAAGTCTTCCCTAATTTAGGTAGGACACAACTTCAGGTCACAGGAATCAAGGCTATGACAGAAAATTGAGAGGGAAGACAGGGACCAGCCTTTCTCTTTCTACAGTGCCTATTGCACCAGAAGA
>CM053599.1:196794412-196819091 GCA_028646575.1 Pseudocheirus occidentalis
ATTATTCTGGGGTAGTAAAAGTTGCTCACAGATAAGTTTAAAAAAAAAGAATTCCTGGGGGGCGGCTAGGTGGCGCAGTGAATAGAGCACCGGCCCTGGAATCAGGAGTACCTGAGTTCAAATCCGGCCTCAGACACTTAACACACACACACACACACACAAAAAAAAACTAGCCGTGTGACCTTGGGCAAGTCACTTAACCCCAACTGCCCACCAAAAAAAAAAAAAGCAAAAATAAATAAATAAACAAATAAATAAATAAATAAAAAAGAATTCTTCCCCTGAAACATTATACTCTGTTTTGCTGGGTAGCTGATTCTTGGTTTTAACCCTAGCTTCCTTGATCTCTGGAATATCATATTCCAGGCCCTTCAATCCCTTAATGTAGAAGCTGCTATGTCCTGTGTTATCCTGATTGTTTTTCCACAGTATTCAAATTGTTTTTCCTTGACAACTTGTAATATTTTCTCCTTGATCTTTGAGCTCCAGAACCTGGCTATAACATTCATAGGTGTTTTCTTTGGGGGATCTTTTTCAAGAGGTGATCAGGAATTCTTTCAAGTTCTATTTTGCCTGCTCGTTCAAAATATCAGGGCAATTTTCCTTGAGAGTTTCTTGAAGGATGCTTTTGAAGTTCTTTTTTTTTCATCACGGCATTCAGGTAGTCCAATAATTTTTAAATTGTCTCTCCGGGATCTATTTTCCAGGTCAGTGGTTTTTTCAATGAAACATTTCACCTTGCCTTCTAGTTTTTCATTTGTTTGGATCTGTTTAATAGTATCCTGATTTCTCATAAAGCCATTTGCTTCCATTTTCTCCACTCTAATTCTGAACCAATTATTCTCTTCAGAAAGCTTTTGAGATTCTTTTTCCATCTGGCAAATCTGACTTTTTTAGGTAATCTTCTCATTGGCATTGTGGGCTTCTTTTGCGATTTGAGTTGGTCTATTTTTAAGGTGTTATTTTCTTCAGTCAGTTTGTTGATTCTTTTCATGATTTTCTTACTTCATTCTAATGTCTTTCCATAATTTTGCCTCCACTTCTCTTATTTTGTTTTCAAAATCCTTCTTAAGCTCCTTTATGGCCTGCAATGAGTCTACATTTTGCTTGGAAGCTTTTGGTGTGGGAGCTCTGACTGTATTGTCTTTGTCCCATTCCATATTTTGATCTTTTTTGTCCCCAAAGAAAGGTTTGTGCTCCCCTTTTACCTGTGTATGACAGACCTCTTGTAAAGTCCTTAGAAGTTACCTTAGGCTGGAAAATTGTTTTCCTGTCTTTTTGTGGGTTCTGATACTCCAGAATTTACTTAGAGGCTTGATTTAATGTTGTTTCCTCCCAAGTGAAGATAAATTCAAGCATATGTGCAAGGATTCCTTTATATTGTTTTGAGGGGGAAGGCAATGCAATTGGAGTTAAGTGACTTGCCCAAAGTCACACAGCTAGTAAACGTATAAAGTGTCTGAGATCTGATTTGAACTCAAGTTCTCCTGATTCCAGGACCAGCGCTCTATTCACTGTGCCATCTAACTGTCCCATTAAAATAAATACATACATACGTACATACACACACATATATGTATGTATGTGTGTATTATATATGTATGTATTATATATATTTATATAAATGTATATATATATATTTATATATACAGAATATATAATTCTGTGTTGGTTTTTTTTGGAGGGGAGAAAGTAAGGCAATCAGGATTAACTGACTTGCCTAAGGTCCCACAGCTAGTAAGTCTGAGGCTGGACTTGAAATTGAGTCCTTTTGACTCCAGGGCTGGTGCTCTATTCACTGCAGCACCACCTAGCTGTACCTATTTTTTAAATAAATCTTGAATGTGTGGCACACAGCAGATATTTTCCAAAAGTTGGCTTAATTTAATTGAATGTTATTACAATCTAATGTGGTTTCCAATTGACCCTATATATTTTTTCTCTTTCTTTTCTGCATTTCTATATGCTTTTTTCAGTCATGGAATCAAAATGACTCAGGGTTTCCAAATCATATGCTGTTGGAGAATAAGCTCCATCAAATTCTAATATTCTTTTTTTTTTTTGCTTTTTGGAGGGCAGTTGGGGTTAAGTGACTTGCCCAAGGTCACACGTCTAGTTTATTTTTTTTGGTAGAGTGTCTGAGGCCAGATTTGAACTCAGGTCCTTCTGACTCCAAGGCTGGTGCTCTATTGACTGTGCCACCTAGCTGCCCCAACTTCATTTTTGATACCCTAATTTGAAATAATTTTCCTATGGCCAATGAGTGGAAGAAACAAATCTTAGTAATCTTCATATTTTCTCTATAAGTGACATTAAAAGGTAAAAGAAAATTATATCTAAAAAGAAGGATGTCTCACAAGTTTTCTTGAGAAATATGAATGAAGACAAATAAATATGCCAGAGCTGTTTATTTATTTTTATCACTTACTTAGAGGCAATAGAGGTACAATGTTGGCTCTGAAGTCAGGAAGACCTAAGTTCAAATCTGACCTCAGACATTAATTGTGTAACCCCAGGAAAAATAACTTGATTCCTTCAGTTTTTTTTCCATTATAACCTGGGGCTGATAATAACACCTACCTCTCAAAGTTGTTGTGATGCTCAAATGAGGTATTTCTGAGAAGTGCCTAGCATAGTACCTGATATATAATGGGTGCCATGTAAATGTTTATTTCTTCCCCTTCCCCTTCCCTTTCACCTTCCATAACAAGAAGAAACATCATTTCATGGAATATTTGGTCATTTCATATTGCAGAGCTTGCAAGTATTTTTGAAATGAAAATCAGGAAACAAACGCAGCTGACAAAATTGACAGCATTTCCTTAGGTCAACAATAAATGTAGGATGGAATAACAGTCAGGAAAGAATCATTTAAAATAATTGAAAAATACATAAAATATCTTGCAATTTAAGTTATCAAGACATTTATTGATACAAATATAAAATGGTGCTTAAGGAAATAAGTGGATGGATATCTGATGCTCATAGCCAGGCCATCACAATGTAATTAGTTTGAGCATAAGATAATAACAAGATTAATTCACAGATTCAGTTCTGTACAAATAAAATTCCTAAGAGACTACTTTATGGTATGGAACAAAAATAAATTTAAAATCATTTTGGGTGGTGCATTTTAATGCCATGCATAAGCAGATTCCCAAAAGAATGCTACTGTGAACAGCTTTTAAGATTCAGATTACACAGTAATAGTGAACACTCTGTTTATTCCATTACAAATCAAGGCAAACATTCACAATACAATATTCACAACATTACAGCTTATCACAGAAAGTCACAATATGATGTTCATAACAGCTTAACTTTAGAATGGCCACACAGTTTTCACTACAGGGGCCACAATATATAGAACAAGGAACAAAAGAATAATCATCTGGTTTCCCTATGGGGGAAACCCTTTTCACTTAATCATTTAATCAATCAATTCACAATATATCAATCTTCCACTCATAGGACAACCATTAAGTTAATCAATCACTAATCAATGCATAATACAATAATAAAACTTCTACTTATGGGGAAGCCATTTACTTAATCAGTTACTCATCTAGCAGTCAGTCACTAAGCTAGAGTCCCAATTATTACATATAATTAATCACTAGTACAGTCATTAGAAAACCACACAAACCCTCCACTCCTTGGTATCCAGCAAACCTCAATTTCATCCAAGGGGAGGCCTTTTCTTCATCTTTACTCTGGGTGGTCTCTATGATTCCCTGGATCCCCTTCCATGGTCCCAGATCCCTCTTGAATCCAGTAAACATTCAGCTGAATACAGAAGCAGACAGCTGCCAGGTTCTCATCCAGTCCTCAGAGATAGACAGCTCTCAGGTCCTTGTCCAGTCCTCAGGGCAGTCCCTGGCATACACTGAAGTTCACAGGGTTCAGCACTTCTCAAACCCTTCACCACTTCTCTTGCCTGGAACTCAAGGATCAGCCAGGCCATGAATAAACAAAGTCTTATCCTGGCCATGCTTCTTCAGTCTTCCAACAGTTCAGCTATCCCTAGGACCCAGAAGGAATATTGGCCTTATGGATGGCCTTCAACAGATTCTGGTCTCAGGAAAACTCCATCTCTTTTCTCAGTCAGCTTCCAGAATCTGGGAAACTCTCTCCCTCTCTCCCTTCCTCCCTCTCTCTCTCTCTCTCAAGAAAACTCCAACTCATTTCCAGCAGCCCATCTCCAAGATGCTGAGACAATCCTGCTTACTCCATGGGAAAATTCCAATTCTGTCTCTCTGTCTCTAGAATCTTTCTTTATATACAGCACTGGCCTCATGTCTTAGCCAATAGCCTTTTCTAGTCAACAGGGGAGTTCACACCTTCTCAACAGTGGAGAGGGCTCACATCTTCCATACTTAGCCCTAAATTACTTAGTGCTAAGTATCTGCTAAACTTGATTGCTATTACAGGGATCAAAAATCTAAGCAGAAAAAGCAAAAAGTACAAATTAAAGAGAAATGGTACTTTCAGATCTAAAATTACACTATGAACTAAAAATTCCCAGAACTTTTGCCACTTGTGTATACATACATATATACATACATACATACATACATACATACATATATGTGTATGCATCTCTATGTATATGTATATACACATCTATGTCTATATATACATATAACTGTATCTATATATACATCTATATACATATCTACATTTATATATATATATATATGGAAAGCAGACTAGAAAGGGAACAGACAGAAACAATTGAACTCAATGAACAGTATTTAACGAATTTGTACTAAAATTACTTTTGGAAAAAAAACTCTTCTTGTTGCAAAGGAGAAGGTAGGGCAACTGGGGTTAAGTGACTTGCTGAAAGTCACATGACTATAACTGGTAAGTGTCTGAGACTTGAACTAAGTGATTCCAGGGCCTGTACTCTATTCACGGTGCCATGCAGCTGCCCTGAAAAGAACTCTGTATTTTAAAATAACTGCTGGAAAAATTGAATGATAGCTGTTACAGAATTTAAGTTTAGACCAATATTATATACTATATACCAATGATAAGCTCAAAATGGTTATACAAATTGAGTGTTAAAAGTCAACACATTTTTAAATCTTATTTAATTCTTAATTTTCCAAATAATATGTAAAAACAATTTTAAGGTTCCTTTTTTATTTTGAGTCCCAAACTCACTCCTTCCCCTCTCCACCCTCATTGAAAAGATAAGCAATTTGACATAGGTTACACATGTGTAGTCACGCAAAACACATTTCCATGTAACTCATTCTGGAAAGTAATTTGAAATTTGCAGAAAAAGAGTATCTAAAACATTTACTTTAATACAATGTCTTCAGTGCAGTGGTTAACAATAGTAAGAACAGTAAAAATGTGGCTCAGGAGTAAAGAGGCACTGCATGTGTGAATATGTACATATATATGTACATATAAATCATAAATTCCTCAAAAATATCAGAGTGTAATTAACATGTCAACTACTAAAGGATAAAGTCAGCAAAAAATGTAGTTACATTTGTCCAGAGATGAATTTTAAAATAAATTTCTTGTCTGGGTTTAGACCTCAAGCTGAATTCTGTATGCAGTTAAACCAATAACTTATTACAGCAAAGATTAGAATTTATGCAAAACTAGAAGAAATAATAAAGATGAAGGAAGATATCATGTGTAATTAAAATAACTCCAATCTGACATATTGAAAAAAGTTTTTGATGCCAATAAAAGTTTAAAAAAAATAAACAGAGGAAAAGACATTAACATTGAATTTAAGTATTTCCTACAATCATATACCTAAATTAAATTAATTGTTATAAACATCATGAACAAGAGAGCCTTAAAACTGCTTTAGTCAGTAAATATATAATCTATATTCTAAATCTAAATATATATATGGAAGAATTGAAACCAGGGAGACCTTACTTTAAAATATAAACTTTTTTTTTTACATCTTCAAGAGGAAAATGTGAAAGAGTATAAGCAATGTCACTTCATAAAACAGCCAGAAACAGTGTTAGGGACTAAGATGGAGGAAGGGGGAAATTTTAAGGAAAGCTTATGAAGTAAGCAAAAACTATGAAAAGTCATTCTAAAAGTTTGTAATGATAAGAATAAAATGGAGGACGGAATCCGTTGAGATGGAGCGTGGCAGATTCCCAGTCCAGGAAAGTGCCCACATAGGCCTGGGCAGGGGGAGCACGTAGCACAGGAGTGCTGCATGGACCAGAGAGCAGACTATAGCTGAGTGAGAAGGAACCCCAGCCAGTGAAGTCACCCACCCCAAGGTCAATTTGCAGCCCTCTTACCACAGGATAGAGGATCAATTGGTTAGAACTAGGTAAGAGAGAGCACAGGGCCAGTAGCAACAACAGTGGCTCTCCTGGGGATATCATCCCACAGCTTGGAAATTTGGAAATCACCAACCTGAATTTCTGGAGGCCAAGATGGTAGAGTGATCACTAGCTGCTCCCATTCCCCTGCCCTAACCCAGAAAACCCAGAGATAAATGTACCACCCAAAGTAAAATCCTGAAATAGTGGAAATAGCCTCAGGCTTAGGAGTTACAAAGAAAGGGTGTAACTGAGGCAGTAAAGAGACTGAAGTGAAGGGCAGGAGGGGTCCCCAAAAGCCCTGCCTCAGCTAAGCAGCAGGAGCTCACAAAGCCCCGGGTGGTAGAGCCAGCAAGCCCTAATAACACAAGGCCACGTGGGCTTTAGCACCACTAGCAGCATTTGCAGACACCAGTTCTGCTGGCTGCCAGCTGCTGAGCCTGCCTAAGCTATAGCCCGTGGGCATAGAGGCAGAAATCTAAAGCAGCCAGACCACCCCTCCCTAACTCAGTCTAGACATGCAGAGGCTACAGTACCCAAAGTCAATAACTAGGAACCTAGCTCCCAGCTTAAGAAGCATGGGTCAGAGCCCACTGTACACCAGAATCAGAAATGCACTTTAAAAGTCAGGAAATAGGTGGTCAAAATGGGCCAGAAGCAACTTACAAAGACAAAAGACAATTGAATCCTATTATTGTGAATGAGAAGAATGACTTTCAGGAGACACCATGGACTCTGTATCCACATCTGTGATCACAGAAGGAAATATGAATTGGTAGCAAGCCCAAAAAGCATTCTTTGAAGAGCTCAAAAAATATTTTAAAAGCCAAATTAGAGTTAGAAGATAATGTAAATCTACAGTGACTAAATTGCAAAAAAAAAAAATCACTGAAGAAAACAAATTCCTAAAAAGTAAAATTTGTGAACTAGGACAGGAAGTTCCAAATCTCACTGGAGAAAACAACTCCCTAAAAAAGGAGCTTCAAAAACTAACTGAGGAAAATAATTCACTAAATATTAGAATCAGTCAAATAGAAGCTAAGGACTCTATGATGCAGCAAGAATCAGTCAAGCAAAACATGAAGACTGAAAAATTAGAAGAAAGTGTAAACTATCTCACTGGAGAAACAACTAACCTGGAGAATAGATCCTGGAGAGATAACGTAAGGATTATTGGTCTACCAGAAAGCCATGATGAAAAAAGCAGCCTGGACAACATCCTCCAAGAGATTACCAAAGAAAACTGTCCTGAAGTCCTAGAATCAGAGTGTAAAATAGTTATTGAAAGAATTCACCAATCTCCTCTTGAAAGAGATCCCAAATTGAAAACTCCAAGAAATGTAGTAGTCAAATTCCAGAATTACAAGATCAAGGAGAAAATACTGCAAGAAGCCAAAAAGAAACAATGCCAATGTTGTGGAAATACAGTCAGGATTACACAGGACCTAGCTGCTTCTACATTAAATGATCAGAGGGATTGGAATTTGATATTTCATAAGGCTAAAGAGCAAAGACTGAAAGCAAGGATCAATTACCCATCAAAACTGAGCATAATCTTTCAGGCAAGGAGATGGTGATTTAATGAAACAAAGGACTTTCAGACTTTCCTGATGAAAAAGCCAGAGATCAATGGAAAATCTGATCTCCTATTACAAGACTCAAGAAAGACATAAAAAGCTAAACAAGAAACACACACACACATATGTACACATGCACATAATTTAGGATTCAATAAGAACTGACTGTTTACATCCCTATGTGAGAAACTGATATCTGTCAATATTGAAATTTATATGATTATTGTGACTTTTAAATGGGATATACATAGATAGGGGTGTGGGTATAAATAAACTAAACTGATAATTAAAAAAGCTTTATTAAGGGGTTCAAAGGGACTGTAATGGGAGAAAAGGAAAGGATGAGGGAAAAAAGGTAAATTATGTCACAAGAAGAGGCATAAAAGGAAACGTTATGGGCATCATATTTTTTTAATTTTCATTGGTTCTGGTTCAGAGAGGGATCAACATAATCAGTTAATTTCAAGATACTAACCTAAAAAGACAAAAATCTCATTAAAACAGGGGGAAAGGAGGGAGGGAAAGGAGCACTGTATGAAATTACTCTCATTGGTTTGGATTCAAAGAGGGAATAAAATACTCAGATAAGTATAAAAATCCATTGTGCCCAAACGGCAGTAGGAGGGGTGAAGGGGAGATAAAAGATGAGGTGGTTAGAAGGGAGGGAAAAAATTAATGGGAAAGGGTAGATAAAAAGAGAGGGTGACAGGGAGGGAATACTGAGGGAGCTGGTTGGTCAAAATGATAACTCTTAAGGAGGGGAAGGAAGAAGGAAGAAACAAAAAGCATAAAGAGGGGAGGGAATAGGATGGAGGGAAAGACACAGATAGTAATCATAACTGTGAATGTGAATGGGATGAACTCTCCCACAGCATAATGGTTTAAAAACCATAATCCTACAATATGCTGTCTACAAGAAACACATTTGAAATAAGGGGATATGCACAGGGTAAAGGTAAAAGGCTGGAGTAGAATATATTATGCTTCAGCTAAAGTAAAGAAAAAATCAGGCATAGCAATCCTTATCTCAGATAAAGCAAAAGCAAAAATAGATTTAATTAAAAGAGATAAGGAAGGAAACTATATCCTCCTAAAAGATACCATAAAGAATGAAGCAATATCATTACTTAAAATATATGCAGCAAATGGTATAGCATCTAAATTCCTAGAGGAGAATTTAAGGGAATAATAGGAAAAAATAGATAGCAAAACTAAACTAGTGGGGGACTTCATTCTTCCCCTCTCTGAACTTGATAAATCTAACCTCAAAATAAACAAGAAAGAAGTTAAAGAAGCAAATAGAATTTTAGAGAGGCTAGATATGATAGATCTCTGTAGAAAACTGAATGGGAATAAAAAGGAATATACCTTCTTCTCAATGGTACATGGCACATACCCAAAAATTGAGCATGCACTAAAGCATAAAACCTTACAATTCAGTGCAGAAAGGCAGAAATATTAAATGCGCCTTCCTCAGAATATGATGCAATAAAAATTATATGCAGTAAAGGGCCACAGAAAGATAGACTAAAATCTAATTAAAAACTAAATGATTTAATCCTAAAGAATGAGTGGGTCAAACAATAAATGATAGAAACAACCAATAACTTCATTCAAGAGAATGACAATAATGAGACATCAGACCAAAACTTGTGGGATGCAGCAAAGGAAGTTCTTAAGGGAAGTTTTATAACCCTGAAGGCATACATGAAAAAATTTGAGAAAATGGAGGTCAATGAATTGGGCATGCAATTGAAAAAGCTAGAAAAAGAACAAATTGAAGATCTCCAATTAAATACTAAATTAGAAATAATGAAAACCAAAGGAGAGATTAATAAAACTGAAATTAAGAAAACTATTGAGGGTCTGGAAGTCTAGAGGGAGTAGGTGGTGCTGCTCAGGGAGCTAAGAGGACAAGGAGGAGGAGCCACTGGAGGAGAAGGAGGGGCTCTCTGGGTTGAGCTCACCCATTTAACACTGCCTCTTGGTAAAGGTAGATCCCTCAGCCTTTGTCCTCTGAGCCCTGTGGAGGAAACTCAATTCCTCATTCCTCAAGGAAGAAAACAAATTCCTAAAAAGTAAGTAGATCCAGGCAAGAGAGATACTCAACTCTCATGGAAACTCCACTGTTGAAGTTGATCTTTACATTTAAAAAGGTCAGTTCTGAGCTGTTGTGCCCAGTGGTGCTTCTACTGGTATCCATGAAGCCTTGGAACTCCGAGACAATGATAAGACCTACTACGTGGGGAAAGTGTCTCAAAAGTGGTTGAGCACATCAATAAAACTACTGCCCCAACTTTGATTAGCAAAAAATTGAATTTGGTAAAGCAGGAGGAGATTGACAAATTAATGATAGATGGATGGCACTGAGAATAAATCTAACTGGTGCAAATTCCATATTGGGAGTATCTCTGGCTGTTTGTAAGGCTGGAGCTACTGAGAAAAGTGTCTCCCTTTACTGACATATTGCTGACCTTGCAGGCAATGATGAAGTCATCCTTCCAGTTCTGGCCTTCAACATGATCAATGGTGGCTCCCATGCTAGTAACAAGTTAGCTGTGCAGGAGTCCATAATCCTGCCTGTCGTAGCAGCAAACTTTAAGGAGGCCACTCACATTTAAGTTGAAGTCTACCACAACCTGAAGAGTGTGATTAAGCAGAAATATGGACAGGATCCCACCAATGTGGGGGATGAGGGTGGCTTCGCTCCTAAAATCCTGGAGAATAAAGAAGCTCTGGACCTGCTTGAGAATGCTATAAGTAAGGCTGGCTATACTGATAAGGTTGTAATTGGCATGAATGTTATTGCCTCAGAATTCTTCTCACCTGGGAAATATGACTTGGACTTCAAGTTTCTTGATGATTCCAGCAGATACATCTCCCCTTCTGAGCTTGGGGGCCTATACAAGAGCTTCATCAAGGACTATCCAGTGGTGTCTATTGAAGATCTTTTTTTTACCAGGATGATTGAGAAGCTTGGAAGAATTTCACTACTACTGCAGGCATCCAGGTGGTAGGGAATGACCTCACAGTGATGAGTCCCAAGCACATTGAAAAGGGTATGGATGAGAAAGCCTGCAACTGCCTCCTACTCAAAGTGATCCAGATTGGCTCTGTGACTGGATCTCTCCAGGTGTGCAAGCTGGCACAGTCCAATGGGTGGGAAGTAGTGGTTTCCCATCATTCCGGGGAGACTGAAGATACCTTCATTTCAGACCTGGTGGTGGGTCTTTGCACTGGGAAGATCAAGACTTGTACCCCTGCCTATCTGAGCATCTGGCCAAGTATAACCAGCTTCTCAGAATTGAGGAAGGGCTGAGCAGCAAGGCTAAATTTGCTGGGAGGAACTTCAGAAACCCTCAGGCCAAGTAAGCTCTGTGGCCAGGAGGTCTAAAGAGCTCACAGGCTGCAATCACCTCTGTAAGAAGTTAACTCCTGTCCTAAGAATGAGCAGCACCAAGTACTAGATCAGTTTTCTTTTGGGGGCAGAGGCCTCTGCTACTAAACTTCCCTCTCCCCTCCTCCTTTCAGGGATATTCTTACTGCTTCATTACAAGTGTCTTACACCAGAGACTTCCTCATCATCTGGCTCTCTGTTGGCAGATCCTTGTCATCCTGACAGAGATAGAATGACTTGTTATCACCACCAACCCTGGCGATGTGTGAATCCATATACTTGGATGCATCCCCAAGAGGATGAGGCCACAGACCAAATTCTTAGTGGCTTCTACGTGGACACATCAACTCATTGCTCTTATCCTCAATTTCTTAACTTACAAAATGGCATAATAATAATTGCATGAGGGGGGTAGAGCCAAGATGGTGGAGTAAAAGCTAGAACTTCCTTGAGCTCATCCCCCAATCATGTCCAATTCCTGTAAAAAAAATGACACTAAACAAATTTTAGAGCTACAGCCCCCCCCACCCAATGACAGACAGAAACATATCTCCAATTGAATACATCCTGGAAGGCTGACAAGAAGGGTCAGTCACACTAAGCTGGGAGTGGAGCACAGTCCCCCAAAGGTCATGCCACCACAGACCAAGCTGGATCAGGTCTCAGGGAATTGAATCACTGACAGTTGTGGCAGTTTCCAGACTTTTCAACCCACAAATGCCAAAGCAAAAGCAAAAGGTCAGTGGGAAACTCTGCTGGACCTGTGTGAGAGGAGAGTACAACCTCAGCACCAGGGCAGCAAAGCTGATGGAGGCAGAAGTAGCAGTGGTGGAAGTGGCTGCTTCTGGAGATCCAAACCCACAGATGGTGTGGGGATCAAGTGGCTGATCAGAAAGTGATTGCAAGGATCTCTTTGCTGGTGCTGAGGCAAGATTCTCTTGTTTTGCCCTTGCTTGTATCTGGGTCACAGTCTTTGGTGGTGGTCCTGGGGTGAGGAGGAGCATTGGCATGGAAGACCTTGTGATGGTTAAGAAGAAAAAGTCCTCCTCACAGTTCTGAAGCAGGTGCCTAGAAGAAGCTCTGACAACAGTTACACAAAACCCCAGAAATTTGGGACATTCTGGAAGCAGAGGAAAAGGGACACGGTCAAAGGAGAAAATAGAATAAATGGGGTATGGGATAAGATGTACGGAAATAGTCTTTCAAAATATGACTACTATGGAAATGTTTTGCATAACTACACATGTATAACCTATACTGAATTGCTTGTCTTCTCCATGGAGGCAGGTGAGAAGGGAAGAAGGAAGAGAATCTGGAACTTGAAGTTTGTTTTCTCTTATATATAGTTAAAAGGAATGTTTTTACACAACCAGGAAATAAGATATACAGGCAATGGGGTATAAAAATCCATCTTGCCCTACAAGAAAGTAAAGGAAAAGAGGGAATGAGAGGCAAATGGGGGATAAAAAAGAGGGCAGATTAGGGAAAAGGACAATCAGCACTCTTGCCATCTTGACATGGAGGGGTAGGGAAGAGATGGGGAGAAATTTGGAACTCAATATCTTATGGAAACGAATGATGAAAACTGAAAATAAATAAATAATTGGGGGAATAATAATTGAATGACATGGACAAAACTGTGAATTATCAAAGATTTTCTATTTATTATTCTCGTTTTTCTGTAATTCTATTCCCTTCCTATAAATCATTTCATTTCATTTCCACAGCATAGTAGCAATACCTTTAATGTGAAGTAAATTTTTTAAAAAGTAAAATTATTTAAACCATTGAAAACTAATGCTATTCCCTCTAAATGATGAAAAATGTAAGTAACTTACAGTTCCCAGATTGGATCATCCATAATGCACTTTCCGTTATTCGAGAAAAAGGCAAGTGGTTGCTTGTTTTATTTAAATAACAAACTTTGTTTATATATCACCTCTCAGAAATTCAAACTATTTCTACAACTATGAAGAAAGTAGGAAAGTATAGTCACAAAGAGAAAAAACAAGAAATTACATATTCATAGGCCAAAAAAAAAAAGCCTCCAATTACATGAGTCAAATAAGAACGAACTGGATATCTACCAATGAGAAGAGGAATGGCAATGTGGTAACAGAATAATAGGTTGGGGGCTGTGCTAACCACGTTGGGACAGGAGCTACTGATGCTAAACAGAACTGGCAGAGATAGAATAGAGATGTAGAGAGAGAGGAAGGGTCTCAAACAGGTATTTTTGAGCCAAAACTAAAGTCAAGTTTCCCTCAGTCTATGCCATTGAAATGGTGAAATACAAAGAGTTTTTTGATTTTCAGAAGCAAATGAGTAGAACACCCATTTACATATCCACTGATGTCTGGTTCAGAGCTAGAAAAGGAATAGCTTAAGCCTTCAGTTGGTTTTTCCTCTTTCATTTAGAACAAACTTTAGAGACCTTGTTGAATGCCTTGAATAGTAAATCTGCATTGTATCTATAGATTAAGATATTAACCCATTTATAAATAATTTAGATGCTAAAGGAACAATATATTTTTTAACATAAAGATTCCTTGGTTTCATCAATCAGCTAAGCAAATTGCAAGAATTTTTCAAAAATTTCAAAAAAATCCTGTGGACTGGCCCTTTGCAAACCTTAGAACTCATGAACTCCTGCAACAGGAAGGGGAGGAGCTAATGATCATATATAAGGAGAAGCCCAGAACCAAGAAGAGGACTCTTGTGGTGGCAGAGTCAAGAAAGAGAAAACTTGTGGTATCCTGGAACTCTGTCTGGTTGTCTGTGTTGATGTTTGCTTGTGATACTTTGTACAGAAATCCTGGGACCTTACTGGAAGCTCTAAATGAGGATTTTCTGGTTGTATGCTTACAGAAGTCCTGGAGGAGGGTTTTGGAGGTCCTGGGACTTTACTTATGGTTTGTGCTGACCTCTTGGACCCTGTTTGTGGCTCCGTGTTGATTTCTGTGTTGATGATTTGTGTTGAGTTCTCAGACTTTGTTGGTGGGTCTGAGTTGATTTCACAGGCAGATAGTGAATTTATGACGGTGCTTGCAATGTGCATGAATATTGTGGCTCTGTCAAGCTTTGTCTTCCCAGAAATAGAAACTGTGAAGTACTTGAAGTGAACTGGACACTGTGAACTTCAATATGGAACTGGATAAATAACTAGACAAGGTGCTGGACAAGGAACTGGGAGCTGCCTGCCTTTATACCCAGGTGACAAATAAAGCTGGGACCATAGAAGAGGAACCATGGAAGCTGAGAGTCTGCTTTGAGTCAAGCTGAAAGAAGACTTTACTTGGATACTGTGTATTGACTGAGGAGGTTATGATTAACTGTGACCTAGGGGTGAAGAATTTTCACTTTTGTACCTTGTGATTGAATTAAGAAATTTGTGATTGACTAAATGACTATACTTTGTTGAAAACTATTGTCACAACTTTGTTGAAAACTATGCTGCCATTTTCGTGATAAGTCATTGTGAATGCTGTATTTTGATTCTCTGTGATAAGTTTTAACATTATGAATGCTGTATCTTGATTTTTTGTGAATGTTTTGCTCTGATTTGCTATTGAACAGAGTGTTCACTATACTATGTAATCAGAACCATAAAAGCTGTTCACAGCAATAGTCCTCTGGTAACCTGCTTGTGCATGGCTTTACATTATGGCATAGTTGCCCAGATATTGCCTATGACATCCCTCTGCAGCTAAAGCTAACAGATCAGTTCTGCTGTTACTTCCTTGTGTATGGTGATCCCTGAAAGCCTGGTGTATGAAAGGATTCTGACAGAGGCTTGTGAATTTTAAGCAATCAACCCTATCTAGTGCTATTCCTCCGGCTCCTTCTTCACTGATTATTATCATGCAAGACATTAAAGACTCTGCTATTCTTTGGGTGAAGCTACTCAATATGTCAATAACCTCCTGTTGAGTGAAATCCTCAGTTATCTCCCTGTACTCTGTGTGGCCCGGGGGTTTTCCTCCCTTCTTCTTACTACGGGGAGAACTTCTGCATTCAAAGACTCCTTATTTGACCTTGTTACATTCTCCTCACCCACATCCTCCTGGAAGTTTTCAAAGTAACTCTGCCCAGCCTGTGCAAAAACTGCATCAATGTTCCTTCTGCTAGTTTTTTGCTTCTTTATGGCTACATGAACAGTTTCTTATTCTTGTACAATCTGAGATCCTCCATCTTGCTCTTTTGAATGCTGTGGCACAGAAGAATCCTCAGGCAAACCAGCTATCTCCCTTGCCATCTGAGCTTTTTCCTCTAGCAGCTCATCTCTATTTTTACACTTAAGAGGATAACTTGTTAGCAAGACCCAGCTTCTCCTGCACACTCTTGCCAGTTCTTTGCCTGGTTCTATGAGTATTCCTTTCAAACATCTTTCCAAATCTCCATTTTCTCCCTTCTGTAGCCTTGGTTCCCAGTTTTCATAGAATCCTGGGCTTTTGGCCCATTCTCTTTCTGGAGAGGAATAAGGCAAATCCTCCCATCCTGAGATAGACATTTCTTCCTCTAAAGCCCTCCTGCTTCCAAATAGAGGCCTGACATTTTGTGAGCCCATCCTTGTTGAGAAATGTAACAACAAAGCAATATTCACAACACCCATGGTGGTTATGAATATGCTGATATAGTTGTGAATCACAAAATGTAGCAGACTCTCCACATGGAGGATGGAACCAAAGCCTTTATTAAAATATCAGAAAACCAAGTCCCAGAACCAGAAAGCTGAGTCCCAGAGCCACGAAGTTGATACACATAGTTAATGCAGTGAGCACCCACATTCCTAAGCCTTCACAACAAAATAGGCTCCCTCAAGCAGGGATCTCAGTCATGGTAGCTCCTCAGCCTTGTTCTTGGAAGTTCTTATTAGAAATTCCCAAAGGAAAGGTCTCAGCAGGAATTCCCAGAAGAAAGGTCTCAGCAGAAGTTGTAGCCTCCAGATGCCAACTGAGAAAAATTCTGACTGGTTCTCTTCCTTATATATAATATAGCTCCTCTCCATTCTGCCCCTTCCTGTTACATCAGCAACTTGTTCCCAAGGTGTTAACTACTTCTGTGTTAATTAAATAGCTTAAACAATGTGTTAACTTGAAACAAAATGCTAATTACCTGCTTACTTACCAATACAAAAGGGCATGGAAGATCTTCAGATTCTGTTAACATTACACCTGTATTTGTGGTGTTTAGAATAAGCAGAGTGCACGTGATCCCAAAATATAAGAATGAAAACTTGCCCTTCCAGATGAGGACACATAATATACTGGGTGAACACCCTGAGGATAAAATCAGAAGACCTGAATTGTAGGTCCAGCTCTCACACTTATTTAACTACGTGAACCCAAGCAAATTGTGTAGCTTCTCATTGTTTCAGTTTAATTATCTGAAACATGGGAAAACCAAAAATTACATTAGTTACTTCACAGAATTATTGTGAGGAGTGCCCTTTGCAAACCCTAAAGCTCTGTAGAAGTGTAAGCAGTTATGAAAATTACAAAAGTGTATTTATAATCTGACTATCTTGATCACAAAGTGAAAAAATTTAGCATACTTGGAAATATCTTGGTTTTTGAAAATGGCAACCAATTAGGAAAGTAATTATTAATAATGCTGTTGTTGCTATTGCTTGGTTATTTCACTTGTATCCAACTCTTCAGGATCCCATTTAGGTTTTTCTTGGCAAAAATGCTACTGTGATTTGTTATTTTTTTTCTCCAACTCATTTTAAAGATAAGAAAACTGAGGGAAACAGGGTTAAGTGACTTGTACAGGGTCACACAGCTAGTAAGCATCTGAGGCCAAATTTGAAGCCAGGAAGATGATTTTTTTCTAACTCCAGGCCTTCTTTCTTCTGCACAAACTATATGTACATTAATACTAATGTACAATTAATAGCTAACATTAATATATCACTTCCTATGCGCCAGGCTCTGCACTAAGTAATTTATAATTATTCTCTGATCTGATCCTTATAAAAAATCTGGAGGGTAAGTGCTATTATTTTCCTCATTTTGCAGGTGAGTAAACAGAAGTTAAGAGACTTCTCCAGTGTCACATGGCTAGGAAATGTCTGAGGCTCAGTATGACTCTTCTTGACTCCAGAAAGTTTTATCCATTGCTGCATCTACTTATTATATCAGTAGATAATTAGTTGAATTATTTTGTGAAACAAGGTTTCTAAGTTATCTTCTGGCTCAAAAAATAGTTTATGAGAAAGCATCAAAAAATCATAGATTTCAAGTTTGAGGGAAACTTAGTGACTGTCTACTCCACAGTCATTCCACAGATGAAATAATGGAAGCCTCATGAGTTTAAATAAGTTAACTATGTTCACACAACTCATTAGTGAGAGTATAGGAATTCAAACTCTAGACTTTTGTCTCCAAAGCCAAGCATGGGTTTCCAATGTATCCTTAGACTGACTATTCTTTTCTTTATACAGACTGCAAGCATTCATTTTAGAATTGGGTGAAAAGCATAACATTGATTAAAGAAGCCTGAATAACTGAAAATCATTCCATTCTACTAAAAAATGACCAATATCAACAACAGAAACAAAGAACCCTGTAGGTGAATCATGCAACAAAGAGGGGATATTTATGTCAATCAAAGTTTCCATTTTATATGAAGTCATGCAATTGAAAGTATTAAGAAATTTGCTGCTCTCCAAATTCTTTATTCAGAATTTGTTGTTCATTTAGAATACAAGACCTATGTCCTTCTTTCTTTTGGAGTTTTCATCTTTTCATTGGTAATATAGCTGCAGTCATATGGAATTATTGTATGCCAATATTAAATTCAAAACAAATCAGAAATTGAGGTGTAGTGTGATAAAATGAATTCCTAGAAAGGGAAATCTTGGATCAATTTTTCTTTAGGTCACTATATGACTTTGGGCGGTAATTTAATTTCCCAGCTTTCGGTTTTCTCTTCTATAAAATGGGGATGATAATAATTTAAGGCTCTAAAGGTACAGAGATTAAGCCATATGATATTTGGACTATCCTTCCAGGTGTTAAAACTATTATTTTAAAAAAATTCAAAATATATACCAGAAATCATTACCCAAGTAAATTATTATTTTAAATTTCTAAAGAGAAAATTTACACAGATCCATTGTCTTGTATGTGATATGTTAAACAAGAAAAAGACATGATTTTTCATCTTCTGAAGAAGTTACCCATGTGTTAAATATTCATAACCATCAGTAACTTCTGTACGGCATGTGGTACAGCAGCCATTAGTAAATACGGTACTACTAACATGGAGGAAATTATAATAAGCAAGAAATGCATTTAAAATGTAAATTAGTTTTATTTGATTGCACAATCTACACTCAGAACACATCAAACCTATGAACTGTCTGACTAGTGGGTATACAAAGGGAGATTAGCTCAGTATTGGTGACACGTAATTTTGATAAAGTAAGCAATTAAGTTTCTCATACTTAGTGGATAGGAAGCTGTTCTGGAAATAATGGGTTGAATCATTGAAATTGCCACCCATAAATTATTTTTTTTAAATATGCAGTTGAAGCAAGATAAGAAACCATCAGTTACCAACATATGTTCTCTCATTTCTTGGGCAGTTGTTTCTGGAGGATGATTAGTGAACTGGGACATTTTCGTTTGAATTGGCCGAGCTTCAAAATTGGAAAAGAAACACATGTGGTCAACTGGTTCAAACTTCCCACTAGAATCCAAAATTGGATCTTCTACTCCCAGTTTAATTGTTGACTTGACAAAGTCACATAATAGAGATAACAAAGCTATTCTCTGGCTATTTTATATGTGAATTTTTAAACTAAATTGAAATGGATTAATGTGATAAATAATTCAACACCAATCAGGGAATGATATAAAGTTATGAATAACCTAAATGGTAAATATGCTCATAGAGCTTTTTAATAACTCAACGTTAAATCAATAGAATAATTTTCACAGTAAGGAAAACGGGACTCAGAAAAGTTGTCACTTTCCTAGGTCACATGGGGCAAAGCAAGATTTGAGTGGAGATGTCCCAAGTCACAGTTCAGTGTCCTCCATTTTATTCTCCAATAAGATTACATTTTGGGACATAGGAACAGAATCTCTAGGATTCAAAGATTTAAAACTGGAAGTGGCTTTTATAAGTATCTAGTTAAAGTCCCTAATTGTATAGGAAAGAAAAAAGAGACACTTTAAGATAAAGTGACTTGCTTACTTGCTTAAGGTCATGCAGGTCAAAAGTAGCAGAACTAGACTATGAGTCCACATAGTTTTTTTTGCACTAATCCAGGCAAATTTTCCTAAACAATCTTGACAAATTTTAAAGTATTAATCGAATTTTTAAAATATCAAGTGTAAGAAGTAGTGCCTCAATGAGACTTTAGTAAAATTTAAAGTTTGGGGGAGTTAAAGGACAGAGACATTGAAATGTAAAAAGAAAGCTTTCAGTAGCAAATAGATATTTCCTACCCTGAGAAGAGTGTGAGAATTTAATGGTTCAATTATATATGAAGAGACAAGTAAAACAATAACTTTACCTCTAAGGCTACAGATTACATTCATACATTTGTCTCTAGCCACTTCCCTTCAAAAGTTTCCCATTGGACTACAGAAGGTAGAAATAACTGATAATAAACTTTTCACCATATGGCAAGATGGATTAGCTTACTAAGAGGTTTTTAAACCAAAAATGCTTTTATAGTAAAAGGGAAAATATCTCTCTTATCTCTTGTCTAGTGGTGACAAGATTGTGCTTGTTCTTCATTTTCAAAAAAAAGACCATGGCATTAGGGAAATGAAGACATGACTTGCAGTTGACTTTGATTTAAGTGAAGGAGGGCTTACAAGGTCATCAGCCTCACTTTTTCCTCCAGAGTCATCTGGATTCAATGACCAGATATTGCTCAGGATGACTGGAGATGACCTAGGATGCAAGGGGAAACCCTGGCCCATTTAGGCTAAGGCCTTTTCATGTATTCACTTAGAGGGAGGTTAACATCCATTCAGTGAATAGGCCCCTTTAAGTCAATGGATAGCCCCTTTAATTAGAAAAAAAGAAGAAAAAATCAAGTTGAGAGGGGAAGACCCTCAGGCTTCCTGTTCCAAAGAGAAATAGTTACCATTGATATTCACTGTAAGCTGGAGGAAGCAAAATAGAGCCATTAAGTGGAGCTTGGGCAGGAATATATTGTGGTCTAATCTAGAAACTTCAGAGTGAACTGGAAGGAAGGAAGGTAGGAAGGAAGGAAGGAAGGAAGGGAAGGAGGGAGGGAGGGAGGAAAGAAGGAAGGAAGGGAGGAAGGGAGGGAGGGAGGGAGGAAGGAAGGGAGGGAGGGAGAGAGGGAAGGAGGGAGGGAGGGAGGAAGGAAGGATGTAAGGAAGAAAGAAAGAAAGAAAGAAAGAAAGAAAGAAAGAAAGAAAGAAAGAAAGAAAGAAAGGAGGGAGGAAGGGAGGAAGGGAGGAATATATATATATAAGAAAAGCTCCAGAGAGGTACAGTTAGAAATACTTGAGACAAAAATCTGGTGGCAGAATCTGTTCTGCTGGGGAGAGAGTTCCTCTCAGCAGTATCTGGACTGCTACTGCTGGATTGAGAACTGAGTCAGAATTTTCTTTGGACAAGAATCATGGAGACTGAAATTACTGCTGGAGGGAGACTGAAAAGGAACAGCCTCCCCACCCCCGCTCTCCCCTCAATGGAGAAACTGATTTTGAAAACCTAGGAGGAGTTGATGAGGTGTAGGCTCTGGGACATTCCCCCCCACCCTTGAGCTCTCCTTGAATCTTTGGGGATCTCCTTGAGGTCTGGTTAGGTCTTCTCACTTGGTGAGGCATTTGCAGAAACCATGGGTATTTCATTGTGGCTGGGCCCAAACCTCTGTTGCAGGCCTGGCCCTCCCTTGTCCATCTGCTTCCCACCCTTGGACCTGTCAAGGTGTCAATCCACTCTTACATTGACCTCATTGACTCCTCTGAAGACCCTCCCCAGGCTCCTCCTCTGAACCACTCCTAGATTCATCTGTATATAAGACCCCATCTTCCCTCCATCTGTATGAGTGTGCCTTGGAATGGCTTGGCAGAGACTTGCTCTGTGTGAAAGCTCTATAGAATAGCCTAGTATAGACTGGCTCCTTAAGAGTCTACCCCATATGGCAAACTTGAACTTTCAATAAACTTCACTTTTTCTTTGGCTGAGAAGCCTTGAGTGAAATTCTTTCCACAGGACCTGGCATGTCGGTATTTTGGGGCCTCAGGCACTCCTAACCTTCTTTGGGTAACTGCTTCAGAGTGATTTTGATTCTGGGAGCAAGATGAGATTTCTTCTGGGTCCCAGGACCAGCTGACCGGCCGGTGGATTGAGGAGACATGGCTTCAGTGCCAATATTCTATCTGTTTTGATGTTATTTTGCCAGACTTGTCTGCTGGTGAAGGACAATGCTGCTGTGGCAGAGGTCCTTGAACCTTGCTGTTGGCTCAGAAGCCCTGAAGAAGGAATTTCTTATTCTATGGAAATCCTAGTAGAGGGTCTTATTGATGTTTTCAGGGGTCCTGAGACTGTTCTGCAGGCACAGTGAATTGATGAGGACACTGGCATGTATATTGTGGCTTTGTTCAGCTTTCTCTTTTCAGGAACAGAGATTTCTGAGATCTTGCCGCAGTCAAGATGCAGAAAAGACATCTCCTTGGGTATTGAATGCTATGATGATAACATGGTTTACTAGTGGCCTAGGGGTGGAGGGTTTGTGTATTTTCTAATGATTGTACTTAGCGATTAATGATAGTTAGTAGCTGATTGCTAAATAAGTGACTGATTGAGTTAACCTAGTGTGCCCCATGAGTGAAAGAATGACAATTGTACTCTGAGATGACTGAATGACTGAGTAAGGAGGCAAACCTCCTTAGGGATGATTGAATGTACTAAATGATTGTCCTTTATTGAAAACTTTGTGGACACTATGGTGGAAACTATGGGGCCATTTTAGTGATAAGCTGTTGTAAATACTATATTGTGATTTTCTGTGATAGGTTGTAATATTGTGAATGTTGTACCTTGAATTTCTGTGAATGTTTTGCTTTGATTTTGTTGTGTAGAGAATAAGGGTCAGCTGAGACTTGGCTTCAAGATAAATTTAGGTGTGGATTTATTAATTAAATGCAAGACTACCTGAGTGTATTCACTCAAATAAGTAGTGATCTTTGGGCTTTACAAACTTGATTTTATAGGTCAAAACCACAACAACCACAATCAGGGAGGAGAGTTAGCAGATGCTGACATACAGAAGCAAAAAGAGCAACCATTGGTTAGATCTATAGTCCAGGGTTAATTCTGGAATATGGTGTGAGAGTCCAAGGGTGTACTCTTCCTGTGATATGGGGGTTCTTCCTAGAACAGGGTGGAGGGCACAGGGTGGAGGGTCATGGGGCAAAGGAGACTGGAATTCCTCAGAACAGGCTAGGGTCACGTTCTGGGCAGAGGGTTAGTACCCTGCTGGGACAGGACAGGGTGATCCCTAGAAAAGATCCTTGCACCATAATGAACCTTTGCAGTATAATGATTCAAAAAGAAAATATAAAATGCTAACTAGGGAAGAAGGGAGCAGGGGACTATGTTTTGAGCAACTTTGCCCAGACTTAAGCAATGATACCCAGTCATGCCTTAAGAAGTTTTCAAGCTGTAACAAAATGTAGAACAAAAAAAGGGGGGCTTAATGATGGGGTATGGGTGGGCCATGAATCAGGTTGTGAGCAGGTGACCAGAGATTTGGGTTTAGGCACAACAATTTGTTATGGAATAGAGTGTTCACTATACTGTGTAATCAGAAACTTAAAAGCTGTTCACAGTAGCATTCTTCTTGAAAGCTGCTCATGCATGGCATTACACTTTCTGACTACACCACTACCACTACCACCATGATAACTTTCTTGTTTTCCTTCAGAAAGAAGTCCAGGAATAAAAAAGAAAAGATACAGATGATTTCTCTACATTTAGAAAAACTTATCCATATGTATTTCAATTATTATTTGTTCAAGTTTCTCTAAGGGGAAACATATATGAAGATTTATGCACATATGCATATATGTGTATAAAAACAAATTAGTGCTGTAATATTACATTTAATAAAATGTTCAATAAAATTTTATTAAATATCTACTATGTGACAGGAACTGTGCTTAGCACTGGGGAAACACATGGGAAAAAGAAAGTCATTCCAAGCCCAAGGGTATTACAATCTAATGGGAATACAACACAAAAAAAGAATATGGCAAGTAGGAGGGGGAGATCCACCATGGAGTAACTGGCACAGGGGGGCATCAAGTTCTGTGAAGGCCAAAACAAACAATTCTACCAATGGAAAGTGGAGAGCATATTAAAAACATGTAATTAGTATCAAAGCTAGGACAAACCCTGGCCTTATGACCACCTATCTTTGAAAAATATATGCATATGTGTATATTGTGCATATTTGAATGTATACACAAGCATATATACATACATATATACACATGTGTGTATATGCATGTATATAAATATTACATGTGCGTATATAAATTACATGCATGTATATAAATATTACATGATCATATATACATGCAAGTATTAATATATGCACACACATTACATATACATGTGTGTAGGTACATGTATTTTATATGTATATATAGGTGTGTATATATGATGTCTTGCAAAGACACTTGAGTATTGGTCCAAGAGGGGTGTGGGTTCATCTGAGAGCTGCTAAAAATAGCTTTTTGACATTGGGTGAATCCTTTCACCTCTCTGGGATCAGTTTTACCTGTCCCTACAATGAGAAAAGAAAGGAGCACTTGATTCAGCATTTCCCAAAATGTATTGTTAGGAAACCATGAAATTTCATAAGATACAGAAAGATTCTGTGGAAAATGTTTAACTTTTTTAATGGTTTGTCTTTTTTTTCTTTTTAAAACAACTTTTTTTAAAATTTGTGCTCTTGTTTACATAATTCATTTTCATTACATTATTGAAATACAAATTTTCTCCCCATCTTGCCCCTGTCTCAACTGTAAAACAGCAATCCCACTGTAAAACCCCTCCCTTGCTCTGCTCTCTTACTTTCTGGTAGGGCAGGGAGGGTCTCCCTATCCCAATTGCTGTATATCTTAATTCCTAGTTGCAGGTATTGCAGAACTTTAAATTCTAGATTCTTTCGATTCCTCCCTTGTCACCCACCCCTGCTGGAAAGACACTCAATTCAATACAGGCTGTGGATGTGTGATTATACCTAATACATCTTTATTGTGGACATATTGTGACTGTGATCATCTGTCTCTCCTTCCTATCCCCCCCTTGTTCTGTTCTATACTTTGTCCCTGTCCCTTTACTGAAGTGTGTGCTTCCAGCATCCCTCCCCCAGACCCTGC
>CM053599.1:196819591-196840173 GCA_028646575.1 Pseudocheirus occidentalis
GGTGTTTAAGGTGGTGGTATGGGAGCTGTGGGACCTTGCTGCTTCTATGCCACCATCTTGGCTCCTCCCCCAAGACTGTCGAATGTTTAACTTTCAATGTTAGTAAAGCTTCCAACTTTAAATTTTTAAATATGAAATTTTTGTTGTTAGTAAAAAAAAATTACTTTGTGTTCTGCACCAATAGAGAGAGTACCTAATAGGAATTTCAAAGAAGGCAAAGGAGATACTCATGATTGTAGCCCTTTTCTGCCTCCTATCTCCTAGATTTCTTTTGTAAATTGTCTTGTGATTGCCTCATGAATTTAGATTTCATTGAAGATATTTGTGGTAGAAATGGATGTAAAGTTGGAGGATAACATTTTTACTTAATGGTAAGACCAAAAAAAACCATGAATAATTCAGCTGTAATGCAAAGCAGTCTTTCATCCTACCTCTATACCCTCAATGACAGTAGCACTCATTCAGGATAGTTTATTGAATAAAACTTTATTTGGCCAAATTCTTAGACTCTTGTTTCTCTGGAAAAAATCCAACCCAAAAAGCTTTAAGTGCATGCTGTTTAAAAGTCTTCATGGTATAAAGATCAAAGGAAAAAAAAATAGACATGATCCTTATTTTCAAGAAGTTTTGTTGGGATTGCTGTTGTTCAGTAGTGTCCTATTCTTCATGACCCACTTGGCCTATTCTTGGAAAAGATACTGGAGTGGTTTGCCATTTCTGCCTCCAGCTCGTTTTACAGATGAGGAAACTGAGGCAAAAAGTTAAGCGACTTTCACAAAGTCACACCGCTAGTAAGTGTCTGAAGCCAGATTTGAGCTCAGGAAGATTAGACATCCTCTCTCTAAGCACAGTGCTCTATGCATTGAGGCACTTACCTGCCCTTCAAGGAGCTTACTTGCTATATACAGTTAGGTGATGGTAATTAATAGAACACTAGATTCGATGTTAGGAAGACTTGAGTTCAAATGTAGCCTCAGACATTTATTATCTGTGTCTGCACAAGTCATTTAACCTCTCAGTTTCTGTTTCCTTGTCTTTAAAATGAGGAAACTAATAGTACCTACTTCATACCACAGTTACTGAGTTTATCATCATCATCATCATCATTAAGCATATAAACTAGTAAGCTTTTATTTAACAAATCTAGGAGGGAAAGAGCTCTAACCACTAGGGGGATCAAAATATGTCTTATAAGAGGTGACATCCAAGTTGAGCCTTGAATGAAACTCAGCATAAATGATTGGAGTGCACTCTCCAGTCGCCAGAAATAGACTGTGCCAAGGGATGCAAGCAGGAGATGGGATGACAAGTCAAAAGGACAGCATGTAGTCCACTTCAGCGGGAATGTAGGGCATGGGAAAGCATATGATATGAAATAAACTTTAAAACGGAATTTGGGATTAGGATGGCCTTTAAATGCCAAACTAAGGAGTTTGTATTTTATACTGGAGGCAATAGAGAACTGTCTAATGTTCTTGAGCAGGGATGGATATGCTAAGGTTTATGCTTTAGGAAGGCTATTTGGGAACATCTTACTTTTGAGAGAAATATCAATCATATCAAGATTTTACTTGCATAGTTATCAATAACTATTCCTTAACATATTCCTAATCTTATTGGCTCTAGAGCTTGGGTTTGTATCCTCTTGATTTCTTTACTGAGATTATCTAATTATAAAATCACTAATTGATAACTTTTCATATCATAATCCTTTATTTCTCCTCTTTTTTATAACTTCTCACAAAACACTAACAAAACTGAAACTACATACTAACTCATGCACTCTCTGTCATTCCATTTAACAACTGTTAGTTTTCATTCCTTTTTTTTTAATGAACCATCTTGATTTCAACACTCCCCAAACACCAGGTGTTTTCACCCACTGTTCACCCATTTCTGGTAACCATGTCGCCTGTGCTACCAACACATGTATATAATCACTGTAAACCACCCAGGTGGAAGTTACTCTAAAATTCACAATATTAGATGTAAAATAACAAAAAGGAAAAAAACACCCCAAGTACTTAGTTTGTGGTTTGCTTGCATCATTCCTACTGTATAGCCAGATGGATTGCTTACTGCTCTAAGTATGGACCATCAAAGTTAAAACACTGTGAAGCACATGTTTATGTACCAACAAAATTAAAACATAGTTAAGCCATGTCAGAACCTTAAGACAATCAAGAATATCACTTTCATTTACTGCACTTTTATCTAGCAAAGCAAGATGTCTCAACAATAAGTATAACATAAAGAAATCAACATTTATATGTGGGAATGGAGGTATACATAGATCGTTGTAATAGCTGTATTTTTGTTGTTCTGGCTTTTTTTTTCTTTTTTTAAAGAAAAGAACATTGGTGCCTGAACTCAATATAACTTATTAAATTGGAAAATAGGGAAGTTAGCAAACAACTGAAACAAGTAGAAAGTCATAATAATAGCAAATCTCCTCAGAAATAATGCAGTCACCACGTATTCACTTCTATTCAGGAAAATAAAGTGTCTAAATTTAAAGCAACACATAGAGGTTTTGTTTTTTAAACAAAATGAGAATGTGCTGAATATTGGGAAGTGCCTCCAGAGTTACACTAGGATTGGATGCATAGATCTTGGAGTTATTTTCAAAAAGTTCATTGCTCAACATATAGTACGTAAGACAGAGAATGTAGACACAAGAGATCCCAGGCATTCGCATACATGTGCATGTGTGCTCATAGACACATAAATTGTAGTTGATGCAGGAATGATAATACAACAAAAGAAATTTGAAGGAGCAATTAGAGAGTTGGAATGAGAACAAAAGATAACACAATCCAGAAAACCAAGAAAAGACACAATATTCAGGAAGACAAAGTTGTCAAAATATATGAAATACTCTGGAGAAGTTAAGAATGAGAATTGAGAAATCGTCATCAGTTTTGGCAGTTGAGAAAGCATCAGGATTTTGGAAAGAGCAATTTCAGTTAAATGATATTCTGGGAGAAAAGAGGGTGTAAGTGGAAAAATTTGGTTGACAAAAGATGTATGGTAGGAGAGCTTGAAAAATGGTGGGGTAAGTAAATTTGTAATGTTTGTTTTAGCATGTGGAAGTCTCTGGCATGTTTGTAGACAATAGGAAAGGATACTGTACATGAAGAGATATTGAGAATTGGAAAGAAGAGAGATTATTGCTGGGGCAACTGCATTAATCTTGTTTTTTCTAGTTTGCTAATATAAATTTGCTGACATATAAATTTCATTTTGAAGCTTGTTTAGCTTTATTATATAACTTAATTTTAAGTTGTCCCCTCATTATCATTTTATTTAATTTATAAGTAAAAATTTATTTCTATGATTTTTTCTTTGACACATTCATTATTCAAACATGTTACTTTATCACCATTCAGTTCTGTATCTTTTCCCATTTCTTTTATTAATTGCTTTCTAATGTAATTAAGTGTGAGTGTGTGTGTATATGTTTATTATTTTTTTCCTTTTCACATTTTTTTAGAATTACTTAATGCACTAGGATATAATGTATACAATGTTCTATTAGATTTTTAAAAATAGTAAATTCTCTAACATTCACATTCAGAACCATCTAACATCAGACAAATCAATTTTTTAGCAATATTTTAAACTCTACCTTTTAAAAGTCTCTGCTGATGTGATTTTTAAAGATTTTTTTTTAAATGAAAGACTCCTCCATCCAACACAACATGGTATTATCTAGCTCTAGCCACATAAAAACATGCATTTCTTGGGCTTTCATTTTAATGTAAATTTTTTTTAATCCTATTAGCATGTTTAATATGTAATTCTTCTGTTTGAATACTCTTCATTTTGCATGTTGAATGATCCACTTACCTTTAGGTTCTTTTGAATGAAATTCTTACCTCTTGAAAACCATTCAAATATTTTCTTGGATGATTAAATTTCTAGGATATGATATTTCTAAGGGCCAACTAAGCTTCAGTAAAGATGCATGTTATTGACTATCCTTTGCCTATCTGACAGACATTATAGTAGTGGATAGAGCATTAACTTTCGACCTGGGAGATCTACCTTCTAATTTTGCCTCTGACATCTACTGTTTATGTGATCCTGGGTGAGTCATCTAATCTCTCAGTAGCCCAAAAGGTATTTCTCTTTTTTAAGTATATATTCTTAGTTTAAAAATCTAATTTGTATAACTTTTAATTTTTATCTAACACTCCACTTGAAAAAGAAAAGAATAATAAATATATGCATAATAAAAATGAAGCAATTTTCCATATTGGCTATGTCCAGGGAGGAAAAAAAAAACAACTACGTCTCAGTCTGTACCTTGTGTCCATTAGCTCTCCGTCAGAAAATAGATAACTTCATCATGAATCCTCTAGAATCAAGGTTTGTCCTTATATTTCTTAAAGTTCTCAAGTATTTCAAAGTTGACTTTACAATGTTACTATCATTGTGTATATTCATAATTCTTAGAGGATAACAGTATTCTACTCCATTCATAATTTGTTCAGTCATTCCCTGGGTGATAGGCACATTACTCCCACTACTATATAAAGTAAAAATTACAGAATATCATCAAGGGAACTGTCCAATCTATCCTTTGAAATTGTATCTATATCTTTATTTATACATGTAAATATAATTTTTATTTTCCCAAAAGTGTAAGGAGGAAGCATAACTTAAAGACAATTAATTAGAAGCTTTTTTGCCTATTCAATTTATTTCAAGAAAAATCATACTTATGTGTATAATTTACATGTGTGCCATTTTAATAATTAATATAATTTTATGTATACATGTGTATATATTTTATATGTGCATATGCCTATATATATATATGTATATATAGGTAGATCTATACAGATTTTTCTATCTGTATGCATGTGTGTGTGTGTGTGTGTGTGTGTTTCCAAGGTCAATAAGCTTCCCAAACTAGAACATTTTGTGCTAACTTTCAGCCCAATGCAGATTTCATGGTTAAGTCATAAACTCATAGAATTAAGGATTTATAATGGAAATGCTGACACAACTGTAGCTCCTGTATACCAGTGTGAACTCAGTGCTATAATAATTAAGCAATTAGGCATGACAGAGAGTGTGAGTTTCCTGAGATAATCACACCCCTGGGGCATTCAGAGCCATGATCCAGAGATAAGTGTTTTTAACCCCCCAAGGGTGTGATTATCTGATCATAACCACACCCCCTTAGAAAAGACTTATGACTCATTTTTTTTATTATTATAGAAAAAGATCATACTGCTATATGCAGATGAACATGACTGTGGAGACTGGTATGTGGTTGCCACAAATTAATTAAGAATTACAAGATGTGCACCACCCTAATGGAATCAGGCATTAATCCAAGAGGCTTTTTATCCAAGGTTGTTTTTTATTTCCTCTTTAAAAGCAAAAGGATAAAGGAAGGGACCCCATTCCTTAGAGTTTCATCCCTCAAAATGGATCTTAAATTGCCCTCTGTAAAATTTTCTCTTATGTTGGTTTAGTAAAATATTTGCTAACCACAAACAAGTATTTATTAATTATATACCATGGACCAGACACTGAGGTGTTATAGATGCTGATAAAAAAAAAAGCAGACAGTCCTTGCCTCCAAGGTCCTTACATTGCTCTGAAGGAAAACAATATGTGATGGCCAAGTTGAAGTCAGTTAGACATAACAGCCGAGGTCATGACATCAACCTACCATCATCAAATACAAAACCAGTTAACCTAACTAAGTTTGCTTATTTCTAACTTAAATAGTTATTGGTTGGAAAGTTTTTTGAACTGTTCTAGGTCAGAAGTATGCTTTGTACCATAAGGCTGTTTCAATATACCATTATAGCAAAATCTTGTTTATGATATAATGTTTAGGTTACAGTATGAGTAAAAACTGGATATATTCAGATAGTACTCTTAAAGAGAGGTCCTAAATTGAAGAAATCAATATATTTTAAAAGCAAATTTCAGGGAGGTGGTTGTAAGTGTCACAAAATCAAACAGTAAAGTTATACATCTCAAAAACTAAGAGTCATTGCTCTCAGTTTTTACACAATCTGACATAGAGAACATTAATGGAAGATGACGTCGTAAACCCGACCAAACTGTAATAGTGCACACAGAATAAATACATAGCTAGAAAGCAATTTGTGAAGCACCACATGAGAAACTATGATAGATACAAATCAGTATCCCTGTAACCATCATCAAGGAGTTTATAATCAATTTGCACAGTCAAGGTGTACATATATATATAATAGTTAATAATATTTCAAAGTAAAAAAGACAGATGCATATTACTACAAAAAACCAATAATCCAGTAGGTTCATGGTCTTATCAACATGAACATTTTACACAGTAATACTGATGACAACCCATACATATCTGCCCATTTCACACTTTTTCATGTCTTCCCGTAAATTCACTGCAGAGATCAGCTCATTTTGCTATGGAACTTCCTCAAGTTCTTTTAATATCACAAGCATACCAGTAGAACCCCCAATTTATCACTTACTTTAGCCTGACCACCCATTAATCTTCTTTTCTGATGACACATAACTGGGATGAAATCCTTTCTGCTACTTTTTCTTTGTCCTTGTTTGCAATGTGCTGTAGACAACCATCATGTGTCTCTCTATCATGTGTTGTATGACCTTCAATTCTTTAGGAAATGGCAGCGTTCCCTTAACTTGTAGCTATACACCAGCAGAATACTTGTTTTAAAAGACTGGCCTTTGTGTTGAGTGATTTATGATCATTTAAAGAAGCTTTTAATTTTTAAAGGATTCTACTGAACAAATTATTTCATTGTTCAAGATTAGGTAAATAGGAGAAAGGAAGGAAGAGAAAAGGAAGGAAGGAAAGAAGGAAGGAAGGAAGGAAGAAAGAAAGAAAGAAAGAAAGAAAGAAAGAAAGAAAGAAAGAAAGAAAGAAAGAAAGAAAGAAAATGTAAGATATGTTCATATTTATGCATATATGTATATTAAAGCTATATTGATGAACACATTGAGATTTAGGTGCAAGATATACAGCAATGCCTGTATATTATATCCTAGACAACAGACATTCTTCATTCACCTGTCCACCTCCCCTTCCCCTGTGAATTAAGTCAGACTTTTTTGAGAGATTAAGGATTTCATCAGTCATGTTCTAAGGTTTGAACCAATCTCACAATACCATCCATAAGTAGTAATTCCTTGCAAATATTACTGTCTGTAGGGAGTCCCACTTTAAATTAGACACTGTGATTCATCTCTTTCATGACACTCATGAATATATCTAACTAGCTTGCATTTTCCTGTTTAGGTATTACTTGATAGTAATATTCAGAGTGATATGGGGGCATGGGGTCAGACCCAAGATGGCAGAGTGAAAGCTGGAACTCACCTGAACTTGCCAGTAAATTCCTTCAGTAACCTCTAAAAAGTGAATCTGAACAGATTTTTAGAGTGGCAGAATCACCTGGGAGTCAGAGTGTGGCAGAGTTCCAGTTCAGGAAAGTATGTACAAGTAGGGTTTGTTGCACTGGGTGGAGGGAGCTCAGGACCAAATGAGGGCTGCACCAGAACAGACCCAACCATAGTGGAGCTAGAGTGAACCCAGGTGAAATTAATCGCCCACCACAAGGACATTTCCCACCTCTCACCACAAGACAATGGACTGTTGGAGTTTGGTAAGAGACAATTTCAGGGTGCAGCAGTGACAGCAGCTACTCCTGGGGTTATCAACCCACAATCTGGATGTTTAAAAGTCACCTACCTGAACTTCCAGGAGCCAAGATGGTGGAATAAATTGAAGCTGTTCCCAATCCCCTCTGACACTGAAAACCCAGAGAATTTTGCCTCAATGTAAAACCCTGAAATAGTGGGACCAGTGGCAGGCTTGGGAGTCCTGGAGGAAGGGCACGGCTATGGCTGTGCTGAGGCTAAAGTGCAGGACTGGAGGTGTCCCAACAATTCCCATTTCATCCAAATCAGGAGGAAATCATGAACCCCAGAGTGGTGGAGCCAGTAAGCACTAACACCTGCACCCCAGATGTGCCTTGACACAACCAAGGGAATTGGCAGACATCAGTGTGGCCCCAGCCACCAGCAGCTGAGGATTCCTGAGATCTAACACAGGGGTGTGGAGGCAGAATCCTGAAGAGACAAGATCACCCCTCCCTCAGCTCTCGCACTGTGAGCTTCAGTGTAACCCCAGGGAAACACTGAATGTCTTGGCCTTATCCTCAGTCTAGGCACTCAGAGGGCACAGAACACAAAGCCAATTATCAGGCCCCTAACTCTCAGCATAAGAAGTGTGGGTCAGTGCCCTCTGTACTCCAGAATCAGAGATCCATTTAAAAACCAGGAAATAGACCATCACAATGGGCAAAAAAAAGCGTATTGGAAAAACAAAAACCTTAGAATCCTATTATGGTGAGCAAGAAGATACAAATTCAGAAGAGGACAGGATTGACCCTATACCACACCTGAAATCTCCAAAGGGAATATGATTTGATCTCAACCCCAAAAGCATTCTTGGAAGAGCTAAAGAAGAATTTTAAGAGCCAAATAAGAGAGGTAGAAGATAAATTGACCAATTATTAAAAAAAAAACTATTGCCAAAATGGGAAAAACATCATTAAAGAAATCTTTAAAAAGTAAAATTTGTAAAATGGGAAAGGAGGTTCAAAATCTAACTGGATAAAATAACTCCTTAAAAGCAAAATCTGAACAAATGGAAAAAGAGCTGCAAAAACTAACTGAAGAAAATTAAATTAGTCAAATTGAAGCTAATGACTCTATGAGGCATCACGAATCAGTCAAATAAAACTTAAAGTATGAAAAAAATTAGAAGAAAATGTAAGTAACTCATTGGAAAAACACCTAACTTGGAAAACAGAAATAGGAGAGATAATCTAAGAATCATTGGTTTACAGAAAAGCCATGATGAAAAAAATAGCCTGGACAACAACTTTCAAGAAATCATCAAGAAAAACTGCCCTTCAAACAACTGTCCTGATGGAGGGTATCCAAAGAATCCACTGATCACCTCATGAAAGAGATTCCAAATTGAAAACTATAAGAAATATCATAGCCAAATTCAAGACTTATCAGGTTGAGGAGAAAATACTGCAAGCAATCAGAAAGAAATAGCTCTAATATTGTAGAACTGCTGTCAGGGTCACACAGGACCAATTACCTTCCACATTAAAAGAGCAGAATGATAGGAACATGATATATTGTGAGGCAAAAGAGCTTGGAAAAATTTATCTCCAAATACAAGACTCAAGAGAGACATAAAAGGTAAACAGGGAAAATACACACACACATACAAACACATACACACACCTTATTATTCAATAAGAACAAACTGTTTACATCCCTATATTGGAAGACAATGCCTGTCAATACTGAAAATTACATAATTAACATGACATTTAAAAGGTATATACATAGATAGAAGGTGTGAGTATAAAAATGGACTAAAATAATGGTAAAAAATACCTTATTAAGGAGTGCAAAAGGATTGCAATGTGAGAAGAGGAAAAGAGGAAGAAGAAAAGGGTAAATTATGCCGCATGAAGCAGCATAAAAACATATGAGAGTAGAGGGAAAGAAGGGAGGAAAATGGGCATTGTATAAGCTTTACTCTCATTGGTTTTGGTTCAAGGAGAGAACATAATCAGTAATAACATAATCAGTTAATCATAGGTTTCTAATGAGAAAAGAAAAAAAATTTATATTAGAGTGAAGGGAGAGGAGCATTGTTTGAGGTTTACTCTCATCAGATTTGGTTGAAGGAGGGATCAAGTATAAAAATTTAACATGCCCTGCTGGCAGTAGGAGGGCAAAAGGGAAAGAAAAGGCAGGGGGGAGTTAAAGAGTGGGAAGAAGTATTAAGGGGAAAGGTTAAGAAAAGGGAGGGGGCTTCTAGGGAAGAATTATTGAGAGAGGTGGTGGTCAGAAGGAAAACTCAGTTTTACCTTTTTTATGAGGGGATAGGTTAGAGCAATTGAGGTTAAGTGACTTGCCCAAGGTCACATGGCTAGTAGTGTTAAGTGTTGGAGGCTGGATTTGAACTAGGTCCTCTTGACTTCAGGGCCAGTGCTCTATTTACTGTGCAACCTAGCCACCCCCAAAAGGAAAAATTTTAAGGAGGGGAAGGGAGAAGGGAGAAATAAAAGCATAAACAGGCCACAGGATAAGATTGCAAGTCACAGATAATAATCATAATTGTTAATGTCAATGGGATGAACTCTTCCATAAAATGGAGGTGGACAGCAAAATGGATTAAAATCTGTAATCTTACAATATGCTGTCTACAAGAAAATCATTTGAAACCAGGGCATACACACAGGATAAACGTAAAAGGCAGTGACATAAGTGAGGTTTTTTTTTTCTGCTCAATTGGCATATGTACAGGAGTCACCTTTTCAGAGGTAACCCTTTAAGAAACAGATTATTTATCTGGGCCTCATGAGCCCCAAAGAGGTTTGTGTGTAAATTTCAGTGGGTTCATGAATTTGGATGGGAAAAATTTGTACCTTTATTTCAACAAAATTGATTTCCTTTTTGATCCTATGCATTTTATTTTAAAGGAATTATTTCGAAGTAAAAAGAATCATTTATTTTGATGGAATTATTAAACTATACATTTGAAGGAATTATTTTGAGAGATGCTTCATTAGAATGCTAAGGAGAAAATGTTACATTAAACTTTTGTCTTTTTTCTTTAATAGTGTGGGGTATGGGAGGGAGAGAAATAGATTTCTATCAATTACAATAAGAGTATTAGAAGGATCAATAACACACAAAAAGTGATTAGGCAGTCTTATTTTAAAACATTTTTTTTAAGTTTTTTAAAAGTTTTTTTAAGTTTAATATTTTAAAATTTTGTCCTACAAAATCTAATACTGTTAAAATGGTCAACAAATTATGACTACAGTGAGAAATATAATGATCTTTCACTCAAATGTGTTATAGTAAAGACATGTTCTACTGTGGAATATTGCTTGTGAAAGTCTGTCTGTTCCATTTTAATACTCTTATCAAGGATGACCTCAATGTGTGTGCATATAACATAATATCTAAATTCAGGTTGCTAAATTTTCCTCCTGGGAACTATGATGCTTAAAAGTTTATGCAGTATAGATCTACTGGCAAATAAAAAGAGCTCCAGAGTTTGAGCCAGAGGACCTCTTTTTGAATCCCATATGTACCACTTATTTTATCTTGTAAAAAAAATAAAGATTTCAACTCATATATCAGGTGCATTATTGAAATACCCTGCTCATGTATGCCTACCTCAAGTCTCTCCTCACTCTGACCTATCCTCCATTCAGCCACTAAAATTATTTTTATAAAACAGATCCAATCATTATCATTCTCCTACTCAACAAACTCCAGTGGCTCCTCATTGCCTTCAAGATCAAACACAAATTGTTCTGTTTGGCATTCAAAGACCTAACCACCTTTATAACCTAGCCGCCACCTATGTTCCTGGTTTTCTTATATCTTACTACCTGATATGTACTCTTTTTTTTTTTTGCTTTTTGCAGGGCAGTTGGGGTTAAGTGACTTGCCCAAGGTCACAAGGCTAGTTTTTGTGTTAAGTGTCTGAGGCCAGATTTGAACTCAGGTCTTCCTGACTCCAGGGCCGGTGCTGTATTCACTGTGCCACCTAGCCGCCCCCTGACATGTACTCTTTAGTCCAGTGACACTGGCTTACTGATCATTACATAAACAAGAAATTTATTCTCAGTTCTGAGCATTTTTCTCTATCTACCATATCTTAAGTGCTCTTCCTCCTCGGCTCCAACACCTGACATCCCTGGCTTCCTTTAAGTCACGACTAAAATCTTACTTTCTAAGGAAAGCCTTTCCCAACATTTTTTTTATTCTAGTGCCTTCCTTCTCTTCATTATTTCCCATTTATCCTGAGGGCAGCTAGGTGGCACAGCATATAGAATTCTGGGCCTGAAGTCAGGAAGATTTATCTTCCTGAGTTTAAATCTTACCAGATACTTACTAACTGTTTGAACCTGGACAAGTCACTTAGCCCTGTTTGCCTCAGTTTCTACATCTGTAAAATGAGTTGCAAAAGGAAATAGCAAACCACTCCAATATCTTTGCCAAGAAAATTCCAGGTGAGATCCCAGAGTCAGACATGACTGAAATGACTGAAAACCTTTATCCTGCATACAACTTGCTTAATATAGGTTTGTTTGGCAGGTTGTCTCCCCCATTATATTATAAATTGGAAGAGGGCAAAGACTGTCTTTGTTTCTTGTTTTATTACCAGTGCTTAATACAGTATCTGGCACATAGTAGGCGCTTAATAAATTTTGAATGATTGATTAATGGTGGTAGAAAGGAGCTGGTAGCAACCCAGCTGTTTTAACAATCTCAGGAAATGATACTACATCATGATGTGCTGGGTAGTATTGTTCCTGCTCAAATATGGTAATTTTGTATCAATAAACTCCCATGGGTTCATGTACCAGTGTCAATACCTGTAACTGCGAATAGGCTTGTGTTGTGCCACTAAGGATAAATAACCTAGAATATACACCTTCAACTTAACACTATGGACTCTTCTTTTTTTCTTTTTTGGAAATTTCTTTCTTGAATTAGCACTAATACTACCCACTTGGAATGCAAATTTTTTATCATCACATAGAAAGTTGATCTTTAGTGTCTTCCCAGTGGCATTCACATGGATGTTTATAGGAATGGAATCAATCAGTTTCTTATTTGAGATAGTTCAAACTACATAGTGTCGCTGAAGGAGCATGTGACTCTGGTTGATCCATTCTGGGTCTTGGGTTGATCATCTATAAAACGAGGGGTTAGACAAGATGACACGGTCCCCTCCAGCTTTAAATCTATGATCATATGGCCCCGTACAATTCCATAGTAGAATTTAGTACAAGGGATAACAATCTTGGATCCCAGTCAAGGGAAGTTATTCATTAAAGCAATGATTAACAAATTGACAAGAATTTATTGTGTCTATTACATGACAGGTCTGTTCTAGGTTTTGGAGATACAAGTAAAAAGAATTTTTTAAAAATCCATATTCACTAAGAACTTATATTCTTGTGGCAAAACAGTAAGTGCGTATCGAATGTTATACCACATAAATAGGAAATTAGTAAACATAGTTTGGGTTTTTTGGGGGGAGAGGCAGGGCAATTGGGGCTTTGACTTGCCCAAGGTCACACAGCTACTAAGTGTTAAGTGCCTCAGGCTAGATTTGAACTCAGATCCTCCTGAGTCCAGGGCTGGTGCTCTATTCTCTGTGCCACCTAGCCAGCCTGATCAATACAGTTATTTACAAAGCAGCTTGAGAGGGAGGGCACTAAGCAATTGGGAAGTCAGGATGGACTTATGCAAATATATTTGTAGTGTGCTAAGGTTTACTAGGGTCTTACTTCATATTAAGACTATGCAGTAGGTAGTGTATGTGTTGAAGAGGATTCTGGCAGGAATCCTGTCAGCAATGACTGAGAGAGAGACCACCCTGTGATTGTCACAGGATTATCTATTTCCTTTTCCTTTATAGAGATGGACAATGGAGGCATCCATGAACTCCTTGGGGACAATCTTCTCTTCCCATATAACTTGGAAAATTTTAGTCAGTTCTTGTATAAGAAATCAATTTGCTGCCTTGTAAATCTAAGCTGGGTAGCACCAGCACCAGGCACTTTGTCACACAAGGGAAGTCTAATGGCATTGAAAGCCTTATTTTCATTGGAAGTTTGGCTAAAATCAGACTGACTTCAACCTGAGAGTGGATGGAGCCATACTGATTAGGGATAAGGGCTTGGTCTTGGAGAGATGGGATGAATAGTTCCACAGTGTTCCCAGTATATCATCATCAATCAATGCTGAAGCCATTGATCATGTATGTATTAACATTTCCATGTGACAGATGATGAAATAGAGGTTCTCAGAAGTCAAGAAGTTTGAAGTGGGTCATATACTGGAAAGCGTCGAAGTTGGGACTTGAACTTGGGTCCCTTTACTGCAAGGTTAGTGGTCTTTCTACAATACCACCTGAAGACATCATCATAAGGCAATTTTAATGATATTTTACTCATATACCTTGATCCTGTGGCAATGGTTCACCAGGATCATGTTACTGTTTGACTTTAGCGGAAGCAAAATTATCACTAGGATCCAAAAAAAGAGGAACCAAAGTATGGAGGGGGGTGCAGAGAGTATTTGATTTGGAGACAGACAACCCTGGTTTAAGACATGACTCATCATATAATACATCTGTGACCTTACATTAGTTACTAAATTTTCTTAGCGATGGTAGCTTAAATGTTTTCAAGCTACCAAATGTGGTTACTGGACAAAGATCTCTTCTAGTTGTAAAAGTCTGTTTCTATATAATCTGAACAATCCCATTTACTGTCCTGAAGGACAGGGACTGAGGAAGACAACCAGAGGACTAAAGCACAGTTGGTGTATGAAGATCATATTAGAAATGACCACATGAACAGGTATAATCTGAATGTATATTGCCACCAATACCACTATGACAAATCATGGAATCATGCCACTTCTTCCTCTCTGTTTCCTTCCCTTCAAACATACACATGATCATCAGTCTTCTCTTTGTGACTTCATTCAATGTTAAGGCTGACACTGATATTAGATTTAATCAATAAAAACAATGACAATGTTTTGGAACCAGAGCACATAGAACACTTTATCCTGAGCCATTTACACCATAAAAATAACTAGGGATCATGGATTCATGGATTTTGATTCCCCTAGGGACAATTCTACTACTTAACATTTTTAGGATGTGAGGGAAAACATTTCTCCAGATATCAGTTTCTTCACCTGTCAATAAAAAAGGAAAGAAAGAGAGACAGAGAGAGACAGAGACAGAGACAGAGAGACAGAGAGAGGGAGGAGAGAGAGTGAGAGGGAGAGGAAGGGGTTAAATAAGTTAAGTGACCCCAGAAATCCCTTTCAGTTCTAGATACTACAAAAGTAATAGCATGTTATATGTTCTTGAAGGAATGTAGCTTTTCCCTAAATCAAATTGACCTGCTTTGAACAAATTGGAGAGATCTTATTGTTGTTCTAAAAAAGATCATTTAAAAAATCAATTCACTCTTATGGAGAAAGGTTAAATGTGGTTTTAATGTACTTTTCCTAGTATTTGTTTTACTTTATTTAAAACGAACAAGTGCTAAGAGCTTTTTCATGTAAATTGAGGGTAATAATACTTCCAAAAGTTTCAGTGGTAAAGAAGTACAAATTCTTGTTAGCAACAGCATATTATAGTAGAGAGAAAGTCAACAATCCAGGAAGACTTGGTTCTGCTATATGCTGTTTATATGACCCTTGGCAAGTGATTTAAACTCTCGGTAATCTAGGCAACTCCCTAAACTTATAAATTGTAGTGAAGAGTATCAACTTGCATTATTAGAGAGAGTTTCCCAGTCAGTGAACTGCCCATACCAATGTAATCAAAGGTACCTTTCCCTTTCA
Organism: Pseudocheirus occidentalis; assembly: GCA_028646575.1. NCBI lineage: Eukaryota > Metazoa > Chordata > Mammalia > Diprotodontia > Pseudocheiridae > Pseudocheirus > Pseudocheirus occidentalis. The sequence continues at coordinate 196,835,075 of CM053599.1, forward strand.
CTATTGCTAGGGATAGCAATAGTAACATTGACTGAATTGAAGGGGGGAAAAAGAACATGTTATTTTGACAACCACCTCTAAGAAAATTTAGTAATCCTATAAGAGTTAATACATATGCATACCATATGAATTGCTGTGTTTACCTGGTAACAATAAGAATCCATAATTTCACTGGAGTAATTAATCATTCCTGCCATTTAAGCAATTAACTCCACAGACCTGATTGTTATATTTGAGTCAATTTTCAAATATGTATGCTTAAATGAATAATGTGAGAAAAGTAAGCAACAGAGTAGATAAATACATTTTTCAACTTGTCTGTCCAATTGACTAAACCCTTTCTTATAGTGTAAAGAAGTGCTGAAACCCACACATCTGGACTAGATAAAGGGAGATGGTCTTTCTGTTTACCTCCCAGATTCCCTACTTCAGCCAGATTGAAATGCATAGAAAATCAAGATTTAGACAGCTACGTTATTATGGGATATTGTGAAAAACATACACAATGGGATGGTGGATATTGCCTGCAACCAAAGCAGGCATTATTGTTCAAATTGTTTTGGCCATGTCTGACTGTTTGCAACCCATTTGGAATTTTCCTGGCAAAAATATTGGAGTGGTTTGCCATTTCCTTCTTCAACTTATTTTACAGGTGGGAAAATTGAAGCAAACAGGATCAAGTGACTTGCCCAGGATCACACAGCTAAAAAGCATCTAAGGCCAGATTTAAACTCATGAAGTCTTTCTGACTTCAGACACTCTACCACCCATTGTGACATCTAGCTGCCAAAGTAGGTCTAAGTCTTATCCCAGGCAATCACTTAGGAAGACAAATTGTCTGAGATCTTTGCAGGGTGTGAATCCAGTTCAGATATAGGTAAAGTGCAGACATTTTTTTTCTGGCATAGTGTTTATTTCAATATTTCAACAGGTCCATAAATTCTTCATTGTAGACACTTAGAAGATCATAATTCCTCCATACCTTAGTTCATGGTCTTCATGTGTTTTCATAACCTTCCAAATTCATCACCCAGTAGCTAGTCTCCAAGTAATAAGGCTGTCTGAACACATCATTGCTTGACCTAAGACTAAAACATTTTTGTTCCATCACTAACACTGATGCTTTTCTTACTTGGCAAAACCAGACAGGACTTAGTTGCAGGTGTAGCAGCAAATACCCTAGCATACTCAGGATGGCTGCTAGCACAGGTTCTTAGATCTGCTTTTCTAAGGTAAAGCAACTCAAAAGGGTTTACAATCTTACTTTAATCAAACATATGTCATTTACCTAGTTCAGGGGAAAAGTCAGGACCCTGAAATTCAGAGAATACAAACAAAAGTCACAAGTAGACAAAAAAATACAGACAGAGAAAAGTAACACAATTCAGCAGACGGGGTTTCTAATTGTCTGATCATTGCATGCATACAATGCTAGGTACCAGAGAGATATGCACCAACATCTGGGCTTTTAAAACTAGGGGTCTCAATATCCACTCAGTCTCATCTAGTCAAATCACACAACTCCTTCTCTAAATGAGCACCAAAGCAAAATCTTACCTCAGTGTATATATAGTCTTCTCAAGGGTCAGAGAACTATCACAACCTTCATGACCCACTGCCTAATCACAAAGTAACAAAAGGTGCAGGCCTTCCTGAAAAACAAGCCACCCCTAAGCAAGCTTCTCCCATCAGCTCTGTTCCACCCTTCAGCAAATTCCTCCTACCACCGGCTCCATGTGACCAAAGTCAGCCTATTAGGGGGACAGAGTATATTTTCAAGTGAGGGAAGGTCCTCAAATTCACTTAGGCTTATTAAGGGGTAGTGAAGATCTTCAATTTGCCATTACTATTACAGTAGATGGTCTCCTTTGCTCTCTGCATATCATCTCTATTTAATGATGAGACACCATTGTGGTGAAGTAAACATTAGGGGAGATCAAGTTCAATAATTTTAGAAAATATATAGGTTTGGTTTTCATTCAGATTTTCTGAATAAACATAAAGAGAAACATTTTGGTTTTATTTCCATTATCGTTTTTTAACTAACATTAAAATTTCTTCATGTTAGAAACTAAATAAACCAAGAAGTATGACATAGAAAGTTTTAGGTGTTTTTTTGGTAAATTACAGAAATGAGTTATTTAGGGTTATATTGACTCTCTGACCAAGTCTCTCCCACCTATCCCTGATCCCTTTAAACAAGACATCATATATTTTATTCTACTTCCTCAGCCACATCTTTTTTTCTTATTATTGGACCTACAATTTCATTTATACCGATGACAATTCCTATTGAGAAAGAATCCTATGTCAATGTAGATCAGTATCTTCTCTGATATTTTAAGTGTCAGAGTGTTTTCTAGAGTATTGAGAGCCTAAAGAAATTATCAAAGGTCATATTTCCAGAACTTCAGAGGTGGGACTTGATCCCAGGTCTTTCTGACCAGAAGAAAGCTCCCTATTTAAAACCCCACAAGGTGATTCAAATCTTTCTTATAACCCTTCAAAATTTATATCTGTAATGACTTCTAAGGTCATTTCTAAATTTTTTTCTTCTTTTTTCCCCCTTTTTAAATGTTCAGATGAGCCACTACTTAGTTGCATATCTTCAGGTTCAAATGAAATGTGTCTGGTTTTTTTGAGCTCATCATACCCTTACATCTAACTGGTCCTCTATGTCCAATCTCTCTCTCTATTCCTTTCTTCACATATCTACTAGAGAATTTTTGAAAATACAAAGGCTTATATTATATTAGGCCTTCATTAAAAACCTTCAGTAATTCTCTACTGTCTACCAAGTGGCACATGGCATAGTTTAAAAAATATATTGATTTGTTTATTTACTTTTAGTTTACAATATTCAGTTCCACAATCCCTTGAGTTCCAAAGGGATCTGGAAATGCTTTCACATTAGACATTAGTCTGTTTTCAAAGAAGGATTATAACCAATGGAATGAACAATGGGAAAGAGGAAAGAAGAGCAAACAAGAAAAAGAAAGAGAGCAGGTAGTTTGCTTCAGTCTGCATTCAAACTCTGTTCTTTCTAGATTTTTCTCTGTACATAGACATATCTTTCCAACCCGAATCTTTTGGAGTTGTCTTATAACCTTGCGTTTCTGAGAAGAGTCCAGTCTATCAAAGCTGGTCATCACACATCCATAATGCATGGCATAGTTAATAGAGTTATGGACTTGGAATCACACACACACACACAAAATTATCAAAACTGTTATTTACTTTTTGTGTTACTAAGTTCATCACTGAATCTCTTTGTACATAAGTTTCTTATCTCTAAAAGCAACATAATGTAGCTTTTGAATGGCTAGTATGAACATAGAAATTTAAGAATATAGAAATTGCTGCAGTAAGCAAATCAGATTCTTTCCCAGAACTCATGAGTTTTAGCAACCTGAAACATTGCTACAAGAAGAAGAAGACAGGAAAACTTCTCTCCTTGTCCATGCTTCCAAAAAGTAGGAGCTACAAAATAAGTCCCTTGGTATGGAACACCCCCTTAATACCACTCATATTATTGCTTCTCAAATAACTGAAAAAAAAATTGGAAATTCTTCCACATTCTTCCTCGCAGATTTTTTTCTTTTTACTGCACAACAAGATCATATCTCTAAGAATGGTGAATTTTGAAGAAGAATTAACTTTGATCACCACAATGCAGGTACAACATTTATACTACATGAAGGATTTACTTTACATGATTGTTGTGAAGCTTAAATGGCATAATATATGTAAGACAATACATAAAGTCAGTTATAATAATAATTAAATAAAAAAAACATTTCCTTAGCCTGGAGTACAATGACTTTTACAATCTGGCTCTCAATCCCAATTAATGTGGTAGTTATCTAGATTTTCAACAGCCAACATGTCTCACTTACTGGCTTCCTGTCAAATATAATGACTAAATAAATTGTTATTAATTCCCAGAAGTCCAGAAATGACCTTCATATCATCCATTGACTGGCCCATACTTTGGTTACTGCACAACAGGAAGCATTATCTCAACTTTCCTCCATTAAACTCATATATGGAGCCAAGAGCTTCATGGGACATGTATTCACTTTCCATCAAAGTATCTCTCTTATATTTGCAATGGTCACTCCTAATATTTTCAGCAATTGAAATTCTTCCCCCTGTCAAGGTCCAACATAGATGCCTCCAGCTCCCTAAAGAGCATCCCTAACTCACCACCTTTAATAAAAAGAGCTGTATCTTTTCCTGAATGCTTCATATCAACTCAATCCAACTCATGAATATGAATGTCTCCTATGTACTTATTGAAATATAATTTCTACTACAGTTATCCTTAATGGCTAGTAAGAGTTATCATCTATATGGAGTTTTAAGTTTGGCAGAGCCCTTTACAAAAAATATCATTTTATCCTCCTAAGGAATCTTGGAAGTAGGTGTTATTATTATCAATATTTTATAGATGATAAAACTGAGTTTAAATGGCTTTCCCAGAGTCACACAGCTAGAAATCATCTGAGGTGGAATTTGGATTTAGATATTCCTGACTCCAGGTCCATCATTCCAGCCACTACACTACCCAACTACCTGTGCATTGAATGTATCTTAATAACTAATATAATGCCAGTTGATCGTGGGTATACATTCAGAGACTGTAGAGTTGTTTATACGTTCAAAGAATGTCAACAATGTAAGAGACCTCAGAGGCTCTCTAATCCAACCTGTACCTGAATAGAAATGCACTCTTCAAAATATATGACAATTGATCAGCTAGCCTTTGGAAGGAAAAATTTCTAATGAGAACAGTACTCCTACTGAAGCCCGTTCTACTTTTGTATAATTGTAATTGTAAGGAAACGTTTCCCTTATATCAAGTTGAAATATTGTAATGTTAATGAAATCAGAAGATCTTCCATGCCCCTTTCTATCGCACCTACTAAAGGCACTTAGCACCTAGTAAAGGCTTAGCTCCTTACTTCCAGTTAACTCCTTGGGAGTAGTTCACACCTTAACAGGAAGGGGCTGAACAGGGAAGAGCTACACTATATATAAGGAGATAACCAGGTGGACCTTCAGATTCTCTCAGTTACCACCTGGAGACTGAACATTTC
>CM053599.1:196840673-196869182 GCA_028646575.1 Pseudocheirus occidentalis
CAAGCACAAGTTACAAACACAAGTTACAAACACAAGTTACAAGCAGACCAAGAAACAGATCAGCAGATGGGCTTCCAACCATCTGACCATCACATCCATTATCTATTCAAGTTACCAGAGAGGGAAGCATCAACATCTGGGTTTTCAAAGCCAGGGCTCAGCGGCTTCCCAGAGTCTCCTCTGGCCAAATCACACAACTCTTCTCAAAGTGAGCCCCAAAGGAAACCTCACATCAGGGGGTATATATAGGCTTCTCCTGGGTCAGAGAATGTCACAGCCCTCTTGACCCACTGCCCAATTACAAAGTAATAAGGTGTGGCCATTCGCCCAAAAAAAAAAAGCCTTCAGCCACAGGCTCCATGTGACCACATTCAGCCTATTAGGGGGCAGATAATACTTTCAAATCAGGGAACATTCTCAGAGCCACTTAAGCCTATGAAAGGGTCTAGGGGCAGGAAAGATCTTCAGATTCCCATTACAGATAGCTATTCATATGAAAACATAAAGTTATGGCATCCAGGTGTCTGAGTGGATAGAGTGTCTGAAGTCAGGAGGACATGAGTTCAAATCCTGATTCATTTACTACAGTGTGACTTGCGGTAAGTCACTTATCTATGGTTCACCTCAATTTCATCAACTGTAAAATGGGGATAATAATAGGACCCACAATTGAAGATTGCTGTGAGAATCAATCACCTCATAAAGTTAAAAAAACAACACTTCTTAAATCCCATTCATGTGGTAGGCATTGTGCTAAGTACTGGAACAAAGTACTAAAAGAGGAAAAAGAAAGCTACTGTTCTCAAGGATAAAGTGAAATTAGATTTGTAAAGGGCTTAGCACAATACCTGGAACAGAGCAGGCACAACATAAAATATTAGTTATGATAATGAAGAGCCATAATAAAGGAAAAATAGAAGAAAAGAGTAAAATTAGTTAAAACTTCTAAGAATATTTATATGTATGCATATACATACATACATACATACATATATACATATATACATATATACATACATATATATATATATATATATATATATATATATATGAAGTGTCTTCTGCTAATTATTATAGCTTTAAATGCATTTGACTTCTGGACTTCGGTGAAGTGTGGCCAATAGTCAAGAAGAAGGCTGGCAGTCACAGTGAGGGTAAAGGCCCAGCCAGCTTCAATTCTATTACTTGTGTTTATGAAGTCACATTTGCTCCAGAACTCAGGAGTGTATAAAATCTTAGTGCTATTTGCTAAGCATTATCCTATGTCCTGGAGGATACAAATATGAAAGTAAAGGCAGTCCTTGCCCTCAAACAGTTTCTATTCCAAGGCAAGTTACAACACACCTTAAAGAGTGGTGGCCAGAAAGGAGCACTTCATCCCAGGAATGATGAGTGGGACCATAGGTAAATAGATTGATATACTCCATCCAAGGGTGTTTAATTTCATGTTTCAGGGTCCCAGAATTGGAATTGGTGAAGGTGGGGATCAGCTATGGGAGGCAGAGGTGAAGCTGTGAAGGAAGTGGCTAGAGAGGGGAGGGTAAAATGAAATGTGACTGAGGATTTCCTAGACAGTACTTTGGAAGAAGCAGTTTCCAAGCAGGAGAGCAGAGTCCAAGGGACAAAGTTCCTTTAAGATGACCAGGATATAGAAGCAGTGACTAGAGTTTTATAGGCAGAATGTCCCTTAAATTCATGCTCACCCTCTTACTATCTATGTAACTTTTTTTTTTACTTCATTTAACCTCCCTGGGCCTCAGTTTCCTCATGTGTGAAAAGGAGAGGTAGGAAAAGACAAACTCATTAGTCCTTTATAGCCCCAGATCTTCAATCCTTATTCTGCCCTGCATCACTAAACTCCTTAAAGGGCATGGGGACGAGGAAATGCCTAAACATTCTCTTATGACTAAATGTTCTGGTAGATATGCCTCTAATGGACTCCCAATCCTCTGTACAAATGTTTACTCCTTTTTTTCAGCATCACTGAAACCAATAAGTCAGAGACTCTTGTTAGGAACTGCATTTGGAGGCTTCTTTTTCTTAGAACATGCTGCCCGTATTAGGACTGCATTAACTCTGCCCAGGTTTACCAATTCCTTTGAGAAACAAAAAAAGTCTCAAATCTTCCTTTACAACTGAGAACATAAGTAATTTGAAAGAAGGTGGCACATGTGGAGGCAGAATCAATTCTGCCAAGTATTCACAATTTCTATCTAAGAAAATAATATCTCTTTCCTCCATTAATGTAGAGCATCTAGATGAATGGGGTCCAATGAGTCCAAAGTTCCTACCATAGACTATTGTCTGTCTGGGAAGCTTGATAAATTACCAGGCAGTGATTTCTCTTGGTAGCCAAAGATGCCAAGCAAGACTCTGTAGCACCTTACATCAAGTGTGTGCCTTCTGACAGGAGACTCCAATGACAAGTGAAACTCAGCCCTGATGGGTGGATATTTAATGAGGAAAAGGATGAAAACTCTTCAGTTTCTCCTTCTGAGAATGTGGCTGGATCTTGAGACTCAGCCACCTCAAGGCATCTGGGCAGGTGAAGCCATTTTCCATCCAGACCTCTCTGGCTAGTTTTCTCCCTCATAAGCTGTGTTGCCCTAAAATCTAATAGAGTCAAAGGACTCATCAAGACTGCATTCTGTCTATAGTCTAAAGAGAAATCAGGTTTCCTAATTGGTGGAGTCCCATTAAACTAAGGTAAGGAGCATGTGCCTTGGGGTCTAGGAAAAATGTTATCACTCAGTTATGCCCTTCAGAGACTAACTGATGTTTTCAGGAGTGGAGTCTCAACAGAAATAGGAGGAAAAGGATGAATCATAAACTAATATTTAGTTATTAATATAACAATATCATATTCATTTCTTTTAGTATCTAATAGTTGTGCTTCATCTTTCTATAGAAATACTATGTATAGAATATATATAAATAGGTATTATATTGTATGTATGTGTGTGGGTATATATATATGTATATCCTGGTCAACTTAGATGAACTTCGTCCCTTGGACCCTGCTCTCCTGATTGGAAACTGCTTCTTCCAAAGTACTGTCTAGGAAATCCTCAGTCATATTTCAGGAAAGTAAGCCTCCAAATGCAGTTCCTAACAAAGGTCTCTGACTTATTGGTTTCAGTGATGCTGAAAAAAGGAGTAAACATTTGTACAGATGCTTGGGAGTCCATTAGAGGCATATCTACCAGAACATTTAGTCATAAGAGAATGTTTAGGCGTTTCCTTGTCCCTATATATATTCTATGCTTAGAATATATATATAAATATATATAAACAAATATAAAATACTTTATATACATTTTCTAAACTTTAAAATACTATGCAAATAATATCTATAGTTATAATATTCAATTACTCATCTGGTATTGAAAATGTATGTTGTTTTCTCATCCTCATCATCCTTCTCCTCCTCCTCCTCTTCTTCCTCCTCCTCTTCCTCCTCCTCCTTCTTTCAGAAAAAAAGATAGATTTTAAGCAAAAGGTAATGCAAATCAGTGGACATCTGTACCAGTTAACTCACATCTGTGCTACTCTTTTCACCTAAAACCTAAAGTGTCTTTGGGTACTGGGGAAGAGGACAGGAGATATATTCATCAGTCACTCACCTGAAGCACAGATCTTTTCTAACTGTGACTTAAAGGAAGCCAGGGATTTAACCATTTATTTAATTAAAAAAGCATTTAAAAATATCTGCTCTGCACCAGGCATTAGATGAAGCTCAGGAGATACAAAGATAAAATTAAAGAGACTTTGCCCTGGAGTACTTTTTATATTATATTGGTAATGACAACATGTATACAAGTATCCACAGTATGGAAAATGTATGCAGAAAAAATGAAATGTAATTGTTAGGGGAAGGCATACGAGCTATGGTGAAAGGCTCACCTTCATGTATTCGTCCTTTCTTTTTTAGGGCTTTGAAGAAAAGCAGGAATTCTAAGGAGGCAGATGTAAGGAAAGTGTTCATTTCAGTCATAGAGGATAGTTAGCCAGACAAAAGGCATGGAGATGGGAGAGTCAACATCTTCCTATATATGTTCAATAGCACTTGGGGCACTTGGTGGTACAGTGAATAGAGCAACAAGCTTGGAGTCAGGAAGACTCATAGTCCTGAGTTAAAATCTGACCTCAGAAACATATTGGCTGTGTGACACTGGGCCAGTCACTTAATGCTGTTTGTCTCAGTTTCTCTATCTGTAAAATAAACTGGAGAAGGAAATAGCAAACCACTGACTGCACTTTCTTTGCAAGAAAACCCCAAATGGGGTTATATAGGGTCAAATATGAATAAAACCACCAATAACCCCAACAAATAGCATTGATACTCCTCATTTCAGATGCATTCCTACTTCACTGAAACATAGAAAGGAAAGTGGTTGTGATGATTGCCTTACCCACCATTTCCTCCACCTGGAAGATGCCTTCTAAGAGTTGGCTAAGGTTGGGGTGGACCTGCAGCCCCTTGCTGCAAAGTATTGTAACATCAGTATTATGAAGATATCAAAATAGTCCCAAATGTCATTGATAATCTAAATTGTATGATAGAGTGTTTCAGCTTGAGGTATATTAAATGTACTGCTTTGATGTTGTCCACAAATGGATTTTATTTTCTTTTATGTATCTTATGAAATTCCCTGATGATTTCCAGAGGTTAAGCTGCCCGACTCTTCTGCAGACAGTTTTTCCCCCTGTATTCAGGGACTTCTTGATTATCTGTTATCAGCTAGATGGATAAATTTTTTAAAATTTTTCCCAAAAGAAATCATTTCTGGTTATTTTTATAACAACTATTTTATAAAAAGTTTAATTTTCTGAATATTTTCCACAAAACATTCTTCATGTGTCCTGTGTCTCATCAGTTCAAAGAATAAAAGGACACCATTTCATTGAAAACAATTAGTTGAGGGAAAAAAATGAAATATGGTCACAAATCCTTGTACCCATGTCACTAGGAACAAAAATACACAACATGTTGCTCAAAATGGTAACTACTGCCAGCTGTAAGTGAATATTTATAATGCAAAATAATCCCTCTGTGGTGTTCCAGATGCAATATGGTCTGGATGGCTACTCAGAGCCAAAATAACTCAGTTTCAAAGTAAGGTCAGAACAGTAGGAGGATATAATTTTTTTTTTTGCTTTTTTTTGGAGGGCAGTTGGGATTAAGTGACTTGCCCAAGGTCACACGGCTAGTTTTTTTGTGTTAAGTGTCTGAGGTCAGATTTGAACTCAGGTACTCCTGACTCCAGGGCCAGTGCTCTATTCACTGCACTACCTAGCCGCCCCTATAATTTTTCTTACTATAGGGAATGATAACGACTTCCTTACACTTTGGGTAGGTAAGGAAAGGATAATAGTACAGGAGCATTATTGAAACACAGATAGGAGTATCAGCCTTATATCATCTACAGCAACCATTCCCCAATTTTATAAATCTTACTATTTAAATTTACCCCATAATCCTGAATTAAATCATGTGGAGACTTTATGCTTGGAAATGAAGGACAAACTTGAACTATACTTGACAGCAAATAAGTTTAGTAATGTATCTATGCCCCTTGGTAAGTAAGGAAAATCTAATGTAGTTGCTCTATCTCAAAGGATGGGCATTTAGTCATTGTTTTGAGCCATCTCCTTTCATTTAACAATACTGTTCTCAAAGTCAAGTTGATATTAAATGCAATAATGCCAATTATGCTTACATACACCATATTGCTGATCACTGACATGTATTATTATGCTTATAGTTATCTTTCCCTGCTGTTCTATTTTATCCAGAGATATAATAAGTAGCAGAATGGTACAATTGGAAGAATATTGAATCAGAACCTTGGATTTGAATCTCAGGTATAAAATTCAGTGTCTGTGGAACAATGGACAAGTCCCTTACCCTCTCTGAGTCTCATTTTCCTTATAAAAATATGGTGATTATAATGTATATGCTACTGATCTCACATATGTTTCCTAACCTCTCAAGTAGATGCCGCTATACTACTTTGGGTCTGCTAAAAAGAATGATGGTTTGATGTCCATTTTCCTCTTGTTTTCCACATAATGTACTCTTTTAAAGGTCTCCTTTAATTAAAGGGCAAGGACTTCACCTGTGATTCCATAGACATGGAGAGGTCAAAGATGAGGAAACTCCCTTTATCAATTAAGGTTAGCATGCCCAGTGGACATTATATTCTTAAAGAGCTGTTTAAAATATTGTGAGGTTACTTAAGTTTCCTTAGATCCCATAGCTAGTGTGTGTCCAAGATGGGGCTGGAATTGAGGTCTTCTTGGCTGCGACACCAGTTTTATTATGCTGTATTTCCTCTCTTTATAACTTCAGAATGACCATGGACAGTAGGTACCTCCACTTTCTCTTCTCTCACACTTCTTAACCCCTTACAATGTGGCATCTGACCATATCATTTCACCAAAAATGCTCTCTCCAAAGTTACCATTGATTGCTTAGTTGACAAATCCAGTAACCTTTTGCCAGTCTTCATTCTTTCCTTTCTCTGCAACCTTTGGCATTGTTAATTAGCTTCTCTTTTCTCTCTAGGTGTTTGGGACATCCCTCCCTTTCTGACCATTCCTTCTCAGTCTCCTTTGCTGGTTCATCATCTAGATCACACCCTCCAAGTAGGTGTTTCACAAGGTTTCACTCTGGACTCTCAGCTTCTCCCTCTGTGATATTTGGTGATCTTACCATCTCCCATGGATTTAATTGCAAACTCCATACTGACAGTACTCAAATATTCCTATCCTGCTGCAACTTCCAATCTTGAATCTCCAATTGACTGTCAGATATATTAAATTAGGTCCATCTAAATCAGAACTCACTAATTTTCCCCTTAAACCTTTCCCCCTCACCTTTTTATTACTCTATCAGGAGGCAATAGTTGCCTTTTACCTGCAACCTAGGAATCATGCTTAACTCCTCACTATCTCTCACTCCCATATCTGCTAAGGTCTATCAATTTTAACCTTTCCACTTCTCTCGAATACCTTCCCTTGCCACCAGTCTATTATAGGTTCTCATCATCTTATGCTGAGACCATTACAATAGGCTGATATTGGGTCTACCTGCCTTAAGTCTCCCCCCACTCCCATCCAATTTCAATTCAGCCACCAAAGGAATTTTTTTTCCCATGCTACCAGTTAGGAATTTTTCTAAAGTACATATCTGACTGTAACATACCTCCAACCAACATAAACTCAAGTTACTCCTGATTGCCTCTGGGATCAAATATGAACTGGTCTGTTTGGCATTCAAAGCCTTTCATAACCTACACTCTCCTACCTTTAAATTCTTCATATCTTACTCTCTGCCAGGTAGTCTTTGATCCAGTGACACTGACTTTCTGGTTATTCTGTGAATAAGACACTTTATCTTTTTACCCCAGTCATTTTCTCAGGTTTTTCCCTCACATATGGAAATGCTCTCACTCCTCAACTCTATCTACTAACTTCCCTGGCTTCCTTTAAGTTCCAAATAAAATCCCATATTTTGCCTTTTCCAACCTCTCTTAATTCTCATGACTTCCTTTCTAAATTATTTCTTATTTATCTTGTATATAGTTAGCTTTGTACACATTTGCTTACAAGTTGATTTCCCCATTAGACTGTAAACTTCTTGAGTGCAGGGACTATCTTTTGTCTTTTTTTATCCCCAGCATTTAGCACAGTGCCTGACAAATATTATGTCTAATTCCTTAATAAATATTTATAAATTCCTTTTAATAAATGTTTGTGTTAATAACTACTGGTTTTGCCTATACAAGAAAGACTATGACTTCTCCAACTATTATGTGTGGTGAACATACTGAGGATTATTGAAGGTAGATTTTTCTTTGTTTTACTCTTAAACTTAAAACTATTTGCCAAGAAAATTTAATAGTTTGTATGACACCTTATTCTTCTTTCTTTTTTTGGAGGGAGATGGGGTATTTATTATTCCAGTGGTGTTTGTATTTCGCAAAGAATAATATTTTAAAGGTTTTTCAAATCTTTAGTATTTGTTATCTGTCTACTTTTCACCAGAGGACAGAATCTTCTATGGAAATTAGAATGGAAGTTAAAAAAATATCTAGCTTAGTAGTCCAGAAGATACAGCAAATATTTTATATTAATTAATCTTTTGGGAAATTCAACTTTGGCAAGCTTTTTTTAAATAAATATTTTTTTAAGAGAATGCTTGTACAAAGTGTGTACTAGATTCTATTTTAATTAAATGAGATAATACATGTATACATCTTTGAAATGGTAAAGCTCTATATAAATGTCACTTATTATTAGTATTAGTATTATTACTATAACTATTACTATATTATTATTATACTATATAATAATAAAATTATTACTATAATAATAATATATTATTACTATACTATAATAATATAATTATTACTATAAATGCAAGTACCATGCATTATCACAAACTTTATCTATAAGTATCTTAAATTTCACATACATATACACTTCAGAACAAAGAAATAGGTAAAAATCTCATGATTACTATACTAAATATTTGACTGTACAAAATGTGAATCTAACAAAAAATATCAGAAAAGCTTAAAATGAATCAATATTTACAAAACTATACTAATATACTACAATTTTGTCATGAGATCTATAATGTTTTGAAGAAAATGTGTTTTCCCTGATAATTAATCAATTCTAATGCCTACCACTGTAGTTGAATTTCTCAGTCATCTCTGAAAAACAGTGCCACCTTGTCCTTCAGTGAGTTTGTCCCTGAAGTACTACTTAAGCAATTCCCTCCCCCCCCATTTTTATTTTAACCTTTAGAATTTGAATTCAGTTAGGAAATGTGGTGCTTTTGCCAAGGTCAAAACACAGAAATAACTCAATATTCTGTGTTCTTCACCTCTTTTATGAAGATCTCCTTGTGGTTGCCTGGAGAACATTTTTTTAAACCTATGACAGATATGGAGCATGTAAGATCTTGAAAGTTTAAATGATTTCCTAAAGGTTTTGTATAGACTTAGAGGTGAAATCAGAAAAAGTAGTCTTCAATTTCTTGGTCTCAGTATTATCCTTGGACTGTCATTCCAAGGTCACAACATTTTATAAAGTCTATCCTGAGACTGAGTCAAAGATAACTAAATGGTCAACTTATGTCATGCTACTTTATCAAGGATTTGATGATTGGATCATAATCGCAAGAATATATACTATCCCAAATATTCAGACTGAGAGAAATTGTACATTTGGGGTTTAGTATTTTTCAATGAATAAAGAAATTTCTTTGACTACACATACTATTAATTTCTGTTCTCAGAGCTATTTCTCATTGACAATGTCAATGAATTTATTTTTGCATTAAGTTTAGTATGGGAGAAATTCCAGGCTTGAAATCACCATATTTATGGTCTCTTATTTTACTCTCATGTCACAAAAACCTGTCTCCTACCACTCATCCCCATTTTGTTAATGTCTACAAAATGTGTGTCAGTGAAGAATGTGAATGTGAAGAATGATGAACTCTCTATCCTTACTTATGATTCATTAGTTGATTTTTAACTCTCAGATAAGCTAGTCAGAATGATTATTGTCATGATATAGAATAATTGAAGAAGAATATTTATGTAAAAGCAAAATGTGAAGATTAAATTATCATGGCACAATGAGCTCAGGTCTTTTTTAAAAATCTGTGTGGCATAGTGGAAAGTTCCTAGACTTAGTGTCACAGGATTTGAGTCCCAATCCAAAAACTGACTCTGTTATTTACCAGCTGTGTGACCTTGGAGAAGTCACTGAATTTTCTGGACTTCAGTTTCTTCATCTATAAATGAAGGTTGGTGAATTTGATCAGCTATAATGTCTCTTTAATGATTTGTATGTGTGCATATGTGTGAAATATTGCATTAATTTATTAATATACTCATAGTTAGTTGATCTTATTTTTAGGACAATTTACTTGACTATGGGAGTAGAGTAAAAAACTTAGATGCTCTGAGGTATTACTTTTCCTATATGCTTTCATTAGACGGCAAAAAGAAGTAATGGAAGAAAAGGTTGCTGAAATGGTGAGCCAGTATATTCAAAGGAGATACAGGATGAAATGTGAAAAATTCAATTCAATTCAGTCAATCCAATTCAATTAAATAAAACTAGACACTAAGTGCTGAAGTTATTGAGGGTGTAAGAAGGATAATCTGGTAATTCAGTGTTGACAGTATAAAGGTACCAACAAGATAGAATTTTTTTTAGCTATTGCAAATATTTTAATAAGTGTTCTTTGCAAGGCATTTCAAACAGCAGTTTGTGAGGATAAACTCCATTGGAGAGAGAGAAGACAGAACGCAGGTAGCCGCGGAGCTGAGGAATTTTCTTGATCTGGGGCAGGATCTGAGAGTCTACTGTTTTCTGATCAGCCTTGTGCTGCTCTGTAATCTCGTATTTCTCTTTTTCTGTGTCAAAATCTCTCCTTCTTGATGTCTAGGTTTACAGAATGTCTTCTTCTTGAATCAGTAAGATGATTTGGAATTTTCACACCTGACAGGTTAACCTTGGTAGAGATGGCAATGACAAATTTCTGATGAGTCCTTCTCAGAAGAACACGGTTGATGATCAGAGGTCCAGTTACCGGTAGCAATCTACTAGCCAGCTGCTTCAGGAAAACCATTTGCTTGCCCCTGTGGCGGCCAGTGAGCATGATCAGAACAGTGCCCAGGCTGATGCAAGCTTGAAGTCTCCTCACATGCTGGCTGAAGGGCTTTTTGCCATGACTTAGCAGCTTTCTAGGCACATCCTCAGTAGGGTAATAGCTAGGCATTTTGTGAATCTTTACCACTCGAGTTCCTCCACTCTTGTCACTGCCAACAGGCTCTGAGATAGTAGCAGGCACTTTTTCCTTCTTCTTCCTTTCAATCTGGGTTTTGGGGGCAGAGTATTTCCACTTGTACATGGCTCTCCAGGAATACATCACAGACCTGGAGTATCTACCAATTCCTCAGGCCAGGACTGGGTTCCAACTATAATGCTTTTGAGGGTTTTTGACATTTTCAGCTACATCTGCCTTTTTATTCTCTTTTTTTTTCTTTTTTGACCTTCTTTTCCTTGGGTGGCTTTTTGTTGACCATCTTGAGAGACGGGCAAGATAGAATTGTACAAGAGGTAAAGTAACTACTGTTTGGGGAAGGGCCAGTCATGATATTAACATAGTATTGGGGAGCAAGTAGTTTGCCAACTCCTCTGGGCCCTGTCTGTCAGAAAAGAATAATTGGCTTTGAAGAGAGTATGGTTTCTTGAGACGATACCTGGGTCTCAGTGAGTACTGTAAAGTTGATGCTTCTTAGATCACAATCCATGAAACATATGGTTTCATTTTATCTTTCCAGAAAGTAGGTAAATATGCCATTTTCAAGTCATTTACAAACCATACTTCCTGTGCTCTGCCTCATTCTCAGGTTCCATTCTCCAAGCCAATTTCCTCTTTATTTATTATCATCCTCTGGTGATATTTAAACTTCTCAAGAGCAGTAACTATCTTTTTTTTACTTGTTTATTATATTTTCAACATTTTTCACAGTGTTTGACACATATCATTTGTTGAATATTTTTTCCCATCCATTCACTCAGGTCATTCATGCATATGAAATGAAGTAATCAAGGACTACAGAATTATATATTTAATTATTTTTACTACATATATATATATGAGTGTGTGTGTATACATGTGTGTATATGTATATATGTATGTATATGTGCATATATACATACATGCATACATATACACGTATAGATACACATATATGTATATGTATATGTATATATAGTGTTTTGTGCTTTTAAAGCACTTTATATGGTATGGCCCATGTGTAGACTTCATCAGTATAAGTGATGCCATCCTATCTTTTTTTTTTTGAGGGGGAAAGTCAAGACAATTGGGGTTAAGTGACTTGCCCAAGATCACACAGCTACTAAGTGTATCAAGTATCTGAAGCCAGATTTGAACTCATGTTCTTCTGGCTCTAGACCCAGTGCTTTATTCACTTCACCACCTAGATGCCCTTCCATCTTATTTTTTTGTTCTTGTTGTTTGTTCTTTGGTTTTGAAGAAGACCGTGACATCAGAAAGATGATGCCATGATTTGCAATTGAATTGGATTTAAGTGAGGCAGGGCTGTGCAAAGTCACCAGCCTCACTTTTTCCTCCAGAGCATCTGGGTCCAATGGCAAAATATAGATCAGGACTATCAGAGATGGCTTTCTGCCATCTTAGCAAATGAATAGCATCTATGTATCAGACCCCCATTACATATGTATTATCTCTTTGGATTCTCACAGTTTTCCTTTGGAGTGAGTGATATTGTTATTATTTTTAAGGAAGAAGAAAGTGATGTGGAAAGAGGTTAAGGGAATAGCCATGGGTTACAAAGTAGCAAATGTATGAGGAAGAATTTGAACACTGGGCTTCCAGATTTAATAAGCTGTTTGTTATATGAAGCTATGCTTTGTGGATTTAGAGATAAAGGTGACTTTAGAGATCATCTACTCTTAGTCCCTCATTTTATAGATAAGAAAACTGAAGCACAGAGAAGGGTAGAGATTTGCCTTTACAAATTCACAAGTCTAGTAAGTGGTAGAACCAAGACTCAAATCCAGGTTCTCTGACCCTAAAAGTTGTTATCTCTGCATTGCACTTGAATGGAGGAGCATCTCTCCTTACCTCCACCTCTTGGAAACCTTAGTTCCTTCAATATTTAAGTCAAGTACTATCTTCTTCAAAATATCATTTCTGATTCCTCCATTCCTCCCAACTTTGTTCCCTGAAAATAATTTATTTTGCATATCATCTATATGCTCTATGAATATTCTGCATCCCCCAGACACTTGAAGTTCCTTCAAAGTATTGACTCTCAAATTTGTATTTGTAAGCCATTAAATAGAACAGTGAGGCAGTTATATGAGTCTAGAGTCAAGAAGACCTGAGATAAAATCCAACCACATACATTCATTAGCTATGTGACCCTAG
Source organism: Pseudocheirus occidentalis (assembly GCA_028646575.1). Taxonomy (NCBI): domain Eukaryota; kingdom Metazoa; phylum Chordata; class Mammalia; order Diprotodontia; family Pseudocheiridae; genus Pseudocheirus; species Pseudocheirus occidentalis. The sequence continues at coordinate 196,853,683 of CM053599.1, forward strand.
GCAAGTCACTTATTCTCTTTCTGCCTTAATCCACTACAGAAATAAATGGCAAACCACTCCAGTATCTTTCCAAAGAAAACCTCATTTGGGATCACAAAGAGTAAGACATGGCTGAATGAATGAACAAGAGATAATATGTAATAAATGAGTAATAAATGTTTATTTGTTGATTGCTTGGCTTTTTATTTGCAGAGAGGATACTAGTAAGTGGAGGATAGAGACTGAGGAATAGGTTTAAGTTTACTATTATGGATAGTGGGCAGAGAAAGGCATTACCTTCTAGGTCATTTCATCTTCTTTTGTTACTGGTCCTTTCAGTTTATTTACCACTGATTCTGGGAGTATCAGAAGGCACAGGTTAACAAGCCAGACATTACTTCAATGATAGATGATTCAAGAAGAGTTTTCCATAGAGAAAATAATGGAAACTGGAGGTTGGTGGCAGCAAGGGACTGAGCAAATCAGAAAGGAAGGAAAAGAATAGTGTTGGAATAAAGGAAAGTATTCCTTCCAGGGGGAGGAATGAATCATCTGGAGATAATCATGCCCCCTACTATATTTGTATCTGAGCCAGAGTTCTGACTGCCCTGCCTAAGTTCTGGCTCTGTACAAAAGCTTCTATTTTAAAGTTCCTTCCTTCCCTTAAAAACACTTGCTTTAAGCTAGAAAAACTCAGTTTCTAAAACAGCAAATCATACCATTCCTTTAAATCTCACATAATAAATCTTTTGTCCATATCTACATATGCTCATGAACGCTTAGAGATGGGAGTGCTTAAAAATAAGTCTAGAAATATACATAGCTCAAAAGCATAATAAAGCATGATATAATTTGCAGTGGTGAATAGGAATGGTTGTGCAAAGTTGCCAAGCACACAGTAATTGACCAAGTGGGTGTATAAGGTGTTGAGAGAGGACAAGCACCTCTGGTGTGAGGGCTTGTTGAGCTCTTTTCAGGGCTGATCATCCACCTTTGGTGTCCATCTGTCACCCAGTTCTCACCTTTGGCTCCAAAAACCTGCAGCATGCCCAGCAGCTGCACCCGCAATAAAAACAACTTGACAGATGGGCTAATAGGCAGCTAGTAGTGCCATAGTGCACAGAGTGTCAGGCATGGAATCAAGAAGACTCATCTTCTTGAGTTCAAATCTGCTCTCAGATTTACTAGCTCTTCAACCCTGAGTAGCTCTTTTTTTCCCCTCGGTTTCTCATCTATAAAAAGAGCTGGAGAAGGAAATGTCAAAGTATTCCTGTAGCTTTTCCAAGAAGAGTTGAACAGGACTGAAAACAACTGAACAATGAAAGAGAGGCTAAACCAGGTTGATGGTCACTGACAGGCCTCAGATCCAGTAGTGAGTTAGGGGGATGTCTACTCCAAGGATGTGAAGACTTTCTCTGGCAGAATGGGTATATGAGGGCAATTTGTCTCAATGAACATAGAGGTGGCTGTGACAGGTTCTGTACAATGCTTAGAGCTTGGTCAGACATCAAAGATGCCATCTCAGGCTGTCACCAGTCATGTTGATTGTTTGTCCTGCCACATGATGTCAGTGATTCTGGAAGAGACAGTGAGGCTAACAACTCTGTCCAGCTCTGCCTCACTTGAATCCAATTCTTGCATGAAACAAGCATCACACCATGATGTCTTTGATGCTCTTTGAAAACAAAGGATGAATAACAGCAACAAGTGAAAAAAGGCAACTCAGTAAAGATCAAAGCTTGGGGAAGGGCTGGGCAGCATGTTGAAATCAGATCCAGAACTTTGTGCTTTATTGTCAGCTTTGACCATTGTTTGCCAAGTTTTGTTGGTTGACTCTCAATGTGATTTTAGAAATGTCACCTAAGTCCTGAGACTTCTAGAAGGCACAGAGAAGAGAAATCTGGGTCTGCAGCCAGGAAGACATGAGTTCAAATCCAGTCTCAGACACTTAGTAGCTGTAGGGCCTGAGCATTTAACATCTATCTCCCTCAGTTTGCTCAATGACAAAATGGGAAGCATAATACCATCTCTTTATAGGGCTATTTTGAGGACCAAATGAGATGTGAAGTGGTAACTACTAGATAGCTCTTAATAAATGCTTATTTTCATTTCCCCTCAGGGCCTTGGTCTCACTAGGTCTGCCAAATTACAAAGCAGTCAAATTTACCTTCTGCTCTAAGGTACATACAAAGCAAAAGGTTTTCATGAGTCTTCAATGTCAACTCTGTTCTACAAATTTTTTTATTATTATTTTTAAAGCCCAGTATGACCTTGGATCAATAGGTCAACGTATAATGATTTCTCTATGTAGTGTCTCATAGCATTGACCCTTTGCATTACTGCATGAAAACGAAGTATAAAGTAATTCTACTACCTATTCTTAAAAATATTTCCCTACTGCTAAAGAGAAATGTCTATGTTGAGGTCACTTTAACAAGTCAACAAGGATTTATTAAGTGCCTTGATGTTCAGTTCTTCAGCTGTGCCTGACTTTGTGACCCTATAGATGCCTTATTGTCCTTAGGGTTTTCTTGGCAAAGAAAACTTTTTTTTGTCATTTCCTTTTCCAGTGGATTAAGGTAAGCAGAGGTCAAGTGACTTGCCCAGAGATACACAGCTACTGTCTGAAGCTGGATTTGAACTCAGGTCTTCCTGGCTCCAGGCCTAGTACTCTACCCACTGAGCCACCTAGCTGCCTCATTATTAAGTGTCTGCTGCATGCCAAATCCTGTGGTAATTGCTGAGGATACAAAGAAAGACAAAAGACAGATATCACCCACAAGGAGTTCTGAAGCTAATGGGGAAGATATACAAACAATTATGCACAAATAAAATATATAAAGAATATTTGGGGGATAGTCTCATAAGGAAGGCATTAAGGCTAAGGAAAAATGGGAAAGAAGTCTTAAAGAATTTGAGACTTTAGCTTAGACTTGAAGGAATCCAAGAAAGTTTAGAGGTAGAAGAGAACAAAATTCTAGGCATAGGTGACAGTCAATGATAATTCTCAGTCAGGAGATGAAGTGCCTTGTGTAAGGAATGGCAAAGGCATTGGTACCACTAGAATGCAAAGCAAATGGAGGGGAGTAAGGGATAAGAGCCCTAGAAAGGTAGAAACATGGCACGTTAGAAAGGGATTCAATAGTCAAACAGAAGATTTTACTTAGTCCTAAAGGGAATAGAAAATCACTGGAGTTTATTGAATCAAAGCACGATTTGTGCCCAGCAGCACCTTAGAAAGATTATTTGATAGCTAAGTGGAGGATGGCCTGGAGGTGGAGAGACTTGAGCAGGCACATCAAAATAGAAGACTATTGCTAGTGCTTGGACATGAAGTGGTAAGAGTCTATATCAGGGCTGCAGGAGAGAAGGGGAGTGGGGCAGAATATACAATATAATCTGCCAAAGTAGAAGATAAGACATGGCCAAAAATTTGCACATGAGGGGAGAGAGAGAGAAAAAGAAGAGATAGAGAGACAGAGACAGACAGAGACAGAGACACAGAGAGAAAGAGTCAAAAACGACAGCTTGGTTTTAAGCCTAGTTGACTGGGATGATGATTTTACCTTTAACATTAATATGGATGTAAAGAAGAGAATAAGATTTAAGGGAATGGAAAATTACTTTAGGATTAAATAAACTGAGAATAAGATATTTATGGGAAAACAGTTTAAGATATCCAGTAGGCTGCTGGAGACATCAGGCCAGGAAAGAGATTAGGGTTGGATAAATATATGTTTGAATCATCTGGAAAAAAGATAATAATTGAATTCATGAAAGGTGATGAGCTCAACAAGTGAAGCAGTATAGAGGAAGAAAAAATAAAGGTCAAAGGAAGAGTCTTTTAGGACATGCACTGTAGATCAGTTCTACATGAATGAAGATACAGAAAAGGAAACTGAGAAAAAATCTATAAGACAGATGGAAAAATAATGAGAGGAATTTTACAAAAACCTAGAGAGAAGAAAATATGAAGGAGAAAAAGGTAGGAGACAAAGTAGTTCCAAAAGCTACAGAAACATTAAGAATGATAAGAATTGATGTAAAGCTACCATGTTCGGCAGTTAAGGGATCATCAGTGACCTGAGAGAGCAATTTTAGTTGAATGATAAGGTCAGAAGTCAGATTAAAGGTTAAGAATAAAGGGAGAAGAAAACACTTTACACTATCAAGTTTGTGGTCATGTAACGCAAAATGCAAGAAGTGTTGATCCTATAAATAGGTGTAATAGTTACCAGCTTACAAGAGGGGGTTACAATTGAGGAGGTTCTGGGCAGGGATTCTTATCTCTACACCTGAAATAAATCACATTGACAAATATAGGTATATTGCTCCATGCCTTGAAGACTTTTTCATCCTTCAGAGCAGCCTATAAATATTTCTTGAGATATTAATCCTTTTAAACTAGTACACTATTGGCATTGGTAGATTATTTTGAAAGCTGTGACAGGTTAAATCAAGAGGACAATGGACATAGAATAGAAAGAAGAGGGAGCAAGGCTTGTCAAGGAGCATGAGAAAGAAAATTTCTTTTTTTAAGGTAAGGGAAGGTAATTGGGGTTACGTGACTTGTCTAAGGTCACACAGCTAGTTAAGTGTCAAGTGTCTAAGGCTGGGATTGAATTGAGGATCTTTTGACTTCAGGGTCAATGTTCTATTTGCTGAGCCACTTAGCTGCCCCAGGAAAGTTTCTTTAAAAGTCCTTTCCCACCTGGTTTCAACTCTTTTATATACTATTCCCTCTCCTATACTCTATAATCTAATAAAATGGACCTCTCTAATTTTCCTCGTATATAATACTTAATCTTCCATCTCTATGTTTTTGTACTGAGTTTTGGAATCCATCATTTCCCTCAAAACTCTGCTATCAACTTCTATAAGAGACCTTTCCTTACCCCCAGATGTTATGACTCAATATTAAAAGTGAAAAAACAAAACAAAACAAAAAACCCTTTTATTTATTTTGTGTAAATTTTGTTGATACTTTAAAAAATTCATTCATTGTCTCACGTGATAGAATGTAAGCTATGTGAGGACAAGCATGATTAACATTTTTTCTTATATCTTAAGGACCTATTAGAGCACCCGGCAAATTGTAGGTTCATTTTGATTACTTGATTGATTAGCAGATGTAGAAAGATATCAAAAAACAAATTCTTCCTACTTTATAAATGTGTTCTGTCTTCCCAAGCTATAGTAACTAAAGAAAAACAGTGGGGTAGAATTTGACTAAGAAGTTGAATAAGTGACCTAAAAATTATCAGACTAGTCAGACTATAGAATTTTACTGTGGTGACAGAGGAAATAACCTAGGGATCTAAAAGATTTTGTCTATGGAAAATATTCTCTGCTCAGTTCTACCAAATTAGAAAGTCTTTGAGTATATGCATAGAAAATGTTTTATATATCATACACATATATTCATATACACACATGTGTGTACACACATATATACATACATATATATTCATCAATTCTGTCAAATTCACTCTTCATACTTCAAATCTATAGGCTAATAACTAGGTGGTAAATTTTTGACCCCCAAATCAACATTTGTATGGACTTGCTGAGATGAATTTGGAAAAAAATAATCCTAATTTTCAAATAATAGATATTTTGAAGGAAGTACTGCTATTGAGTATTGACTTAAAAGACTTCACTACAGATGGATATTGTACTGTACATAGTCTACATAGGAAAGAGATTTCCTACATAAAGAATTTCTGGTGATGCTCCTATTTGCACATAGCAAATGGTATGGGCTGTTTGGAATAAACTCCATTAAACAAGAATGCCTCCTTTTGATATCAGTGGCCAACAAAAGAGATCATCCTAGTTAAAAAAAAAAGATGTATAATCTGTGTTGCCCAGTTCATGACCTGTATGTACCTGAATGGAAAAGCAATTGAATCAGTCTATCAGTGTATTGATCTTGAATAGGTTCTGTCATTAGACCTAGTATTGATTAAAAGGACATTGTGCTATGTTGAAAATTGGGGTGGGGGGTGTCAACATGGTGGCATAGAAACACTAGAACTCCACAAACTTCCCCCAGTACCAACTTAAATACCTATCAAATATGACTGTAAACAAATTTTAGAGCTCCAGACTCCACAAAAAATAACAGAGTAACAAAGCTCCCACCGAGGACAGCCTAGCAGGTGGTCATCACAGTGTGCTGGAAACAGAGCCCAGCTCCATGTGGTTTCAGCCCCAGGGCACCCAGGAGAAGCCACAGCTGTAGCATTCTGGAGAGCAGACCAGCAGCAGCTGTGGTGATTTCCAGAATCACCAACCAACAAGAGCCAGGGACAAAAAGAAAAGGTCAGTGGAATTCAGCTAAATTTTGGGGGAGATGGTCTGGCCAAACGGCCACCAGAGTTAGCAGCAGTCTGAAGTAGTGGACCTGCAGCCACCTCCATGTGGCTGCTTCAGAAGCTCCTAGCCTGCAGATTGCAGGGCAGCCAAGCAATCATTCAGAGATTAAGTGCTCTTTCCTTGAGCTGCCTGGATCTTATCATGGTCTTGGGTGGTAGTCTTGAGGCATGTTTTCAGTGAGCCAAAGCTGGTGGGGACTGCAAAAAATTGGGGCCTACTAATAGCTCCAGCAGCTGTGAAAACCCCAGCAATTTGGGACAGAGCTTTCCCCTCTGAAAGCAGAGGTTTACTACAGAACCCAAAAGCCATGTAATTGACTGGCAACATGAGCAGGCAAAGGAAGTAAAGCAAGCCCAGCAGTGCAGCTTTAGATTCCATCTTTGGGGACAAAAAGGACCAAAGCATAGAATGGGAGGGAGACAACACAGTCAGAACTCCCACACCAAAAGCTTCCAAGAAAAATATGAAATGGATATAGGCCATAGAGGGGCTTAAAAAGGAATTTGAAAACCAATAAGAGAAATGAAAGAAAAACTGGGGAGATAAATGAGAATGATGCAAGAAAATAGTGGAAAGAGTCAACAACCTGACTGAAGAAAATAACGCCTTAAAATAGACTAAATCAAATGACAAAGGAGGTCCAAAAAGCCAATGAGGAGAAGACCATATGCCAAGGAAAGTGAAGAGGGGAAGTTGGACTAGATGCTTTCTGAGGTCTCCTTTTCATTCTGGTTGTTTCCATTCTATGTGTTTCCTTATTTGTGAAACTTTATATTTCATTTTGATATTCAATATATATGTATATATGTATATATATATATGTGTGTGTGTATATATATATATATATATATATATCTTACATTTTTATATTCTTATGATCTTTATATTCCATTCAGAACTGGGGACTTCTACAAGTAGTTTGATCACAATAGTATCTAATCTTTTTCTCCAGGTGAGCAATGTTTCATTGTGAATTCTAATTTATCTGGCTATAAATGGATAAAGGAAGCATTCATTAAGCATTTGTTATAAGTACTGTGTTAAACACTTGGAATAAAAAGAGAAAAGACATTTCCTCCTCTCAAGGAGCACACATTCCAAAGATGGGGGCAAAATATATGGAAGGTTTTAACTGTAAGTTAGATGAAAATGTAGCATGCACTTTAAAGTGTGTTGTTGAAGGAAATGGGAATGCTTTTTCTTTAATGTGATTCTGCACTGAGAAGAATAGGTGGTCAGATTTTATTTTATCTCATTATCTGTGCCAAGTAGCAGGAATAGATTATTGATGATTTTGTTTATTTTCCCAGTTGATGCCTGAGATATGATTGTTCTGAGATTTAATCTTACTTAAAAATATGAGGTATGAAAAGAGGACCTGGAGTTATCACATAAATCTTGCTTTGGGGCACTTGATTTTTTTTACTCTAATTGAATTATTTTATTCCTATTTAATTCATTTTGTCTAATTCAGATCATTGTTATAGTCTGCTGAGATATTACATTCTGAAGCATAGATTATGTTTGTATGTTTATGTATAAAATTACAAGGTGCCAGAGAAGGGGACAGAGTCAAGATGGAAGAGTAAAGCAAGTACCTGTCTGAGCTCCTGCTCCCAAAACCTCCAAAACCTGCAAAATATGATTCTAAATAAATTTTAGACCTACAGAACCAACAAAATGACAGAGATAAACAAATCTGCTGTAGGCAGCCTGGAAGGATGACAGGAAAGGTCTATCTCACCAAGTGGTTGCTGACCACAGTCCCACATGAGCCACATGGTAATAGACCTGGGACAGCCCTGACCAATGGCAAAGACTAGACAGAGCAGATTTTGGGAGACTGAATCACCAGCAGCTGTGGTGGGTTTCATACTTCTCAACCAATAGACATCAAAGAGAAAGTAAAAGGTCAGTAATGAACTCGGTTGGAACCAAGTAACAGAAGAGTATGATCTGTCCCCTGCCCCCAGGGCAAGAGGTGATCAGGAACTGCAGCTGCTGCTGTGTGGCTGCCTCTGGAGCTCCTGGGCTGCAGATTATAGGGGGAACAAGCAGCAATTCAGAGGGCAATCAATCTTGCTTTGGTCAGCTTGGTCAGGATCATGGTCATTAGTAGTGGTCCTGGAGTGTATGTCCAGTGTGTCTAGTGTTCTATACCTTGGGGTACCTGTAGAGAGGGTGCATCCCTCATAGCTCTGACAACATCAGAGAAAATCTCAATGATGTGGGATACAACTCTCTCCACTCTGGAAGAAGAGTTCTACCATAGCAAAGACATCAAAAGTCAAGTAATTGGCTGGCAAGATAAACAAGCAGAAGAAGCACAATGAGACCATTGAATCCTTTTGTGGAGATAAATAGGATCAACACATGGAACAAGAACAAGTCAATGAAGTCAAAACTCATGCATCACAAGCTTCCAAGAAAAATAGTAGCTGCTCACTGGCCATGGAGGAGCTCTAGAAGGATTTTGAAAATCAAGTAAGAGAAGTAAAGGAAAAATTGGGAAGATAAATGGAATGATGCAAGAAAATCATGAAAAGTGTGTCAACAACCTGCTAAAGGAGACCCCCCCCAAATGCTGAAGAAAATAATATCTTAAAAAATAGACTAATTAAAATGGCAAAAGAGGCCCAAAAAGCCAATGAGGAGAAGAGTGCCTTAAAAAGCCAAATTGGCTAGATGGAAAAGTAATTTCAAAAACTTACTGAAGAGAATAATTTCTTCAAAATTGTATTGGAGCAAATGGGAGCTAATGACTTTATGAGAAACCAAGATCCTATAAAACATATCCAAACAAATGAAAAAAAGATAGAACACAATGTCAAATATCTCATTGGAAAAGCCACTTACCTGGAAAATAGATCCAGGAGAGAGAATTTAAAAGTTATTGGACTATTTGAAAGCCATGATTAAAAAAAGAGCCTTGAAGCTCATCCTTCAAGAAATTCTTAAGGAAAATTTCCCTGATATTCTAGAACCATAGGACAAAATAGAAATGGAAAGAATTCACTGATCACCTCTTGAAAAAGATCCACAATATTTGTACAATCTATATTTGATTACATGCCACTATGGGGGGGGACAGGGAGGAGAGAGGGGGAAGAAAATTTGAAACTTAAGAGATTGTGGAACTGAATGTTGTAAACTAAAAGTAAATAAAAAGACATCAATTTAAAAAATAAAAGAAAAAATGAAAATTTCCCCAAAAGAAAACTCCTAGGATTATCAGAGTCAAATTCCAGAGTTCCCAGGTCAAGGAGAAAATATTACAAGCTGTCAAGAAGAAACAATTTGAGAACTGTGGAAACACATTCAGGATAACACAAGATCTAGCAGCTTGTACACTAAGGGATCAAAGGACTTATAATACGATATTTTGGAGGACAAAGGAGCTAGGATCTGAACGAAGAATCACCTAACCAGCAAAACTTAGTATAATGTTTCCGGGGAAAATATGGTCATTCAATGAAATAGAGGCCTTTCACGCATTCTTGATGAAAAATTAGAGCTGAACAGAAAATTTGACTTTCATATACTAGAAGCAAGAGAAGCATGAGAAGGTAAACAGGAAAAAGAAATCATATAGAAATTATTAAAGTTGAACTATTTACATTCCGACATGGAAAAATGATAATTGTAACTGATGAGACTTTTCTCAGTATGAAGATAGTTGAGGGGGAAATATATACATGTATGTGTATATCTATATATTTCTCTCTCTCTTTCTATATATATAATATATATATACACACACATACATACATGCATGATATACACACATATATGTATATATGTATAACACATAGATATATGTTTACATATATGTGTGTATAGTAGCATGTATGTGTACATAAATATGTATGTGAACGTATATATGTGTGTACATGTATACATAGACTGTGGGCTCAAGATGAGGTGAATAGAAAGAGATGATATCAAAAAATAAAATTAAGAGGCAAGAGGAGAAAGGGAGACATGTAATAGGGAAAATTATCTCATATAGAAGCGGCAAGAGAAAAGTATTACCATGGAGGGGAAGAGCACAAAGGTGAAATGAAATGGGTCAACCTTACTCTCATTGAATTTTGCTAATGGAGGGAATAACATACACACTCATTTGGGTATCTAATCCTGCAGGAAAGTAAGGGTAAAGGGGGTAAGACGGCGACGAGAGAATGGAGGGCAGATTGGGGAAGAGGGTAGTTAGAAGCACATACTTTTGAAAAGGGACCAGCTAGAAGTAGAAAATAGAATAAGTGTTGGAGGGGATAGGATGAAAAGAAATATGCACAGCCCTTCACAGTATAACTGCTATGGAATCACTTCACATGACTACACATGCACAACCTATATTGAACTACTTATCTTCCCAGCAGGGGTGGGTGAGGAGGGAAGAAGGGAAAGAATCTGGAAATCAATGTTTTAAAAACAAATGTTAAATTATTTTTACTTTCAACTTGGAAATGAGATACACAGGCACTGGGGTAGAGAAATCCATCTTGCTCTACTAGAAAGGTAGAGGGTAAATGGGGGAGGATATAAGAGAGAGCAGATTGGTGGATGGTATATTTAGTAGGATGGTTATCTTGGAGTGGAGGGTAGGAAAAAGATGGGGAGAAAATTTGTAACTCAAAATCTTGTGGAAATGAATGTTTAAAACTAAAAATAAATTTTAAAAAGGAGGCAGAAAAGAAGAAAAGATAGGTTAATTTCTGAGAGGAAGTAAATTTCATAAAACTATAAACAATGTCATATAGGGATATAAGAAATGCCAGACATTGAGTGCTTGCTGGTTCTGTGTTTAACATACTAAGATATATCAGAGCCAACTGTGTGAATTCTGATTCACTCAAAGTTGAATATGACTCTTCATCTGTTTAAAAAGTTTAGCAATGGGAGAGAGAAAAGGTGGAGACTGGTTAAAGCTTTTGCAAGGAACGTTTCTCTTTCAAATGAAGGATTCAAGACAAGGTCATTGATTGTGTTCCATAAACATCCTTTCTATTATGTATGGTTTCTACATTTTTGCCTTGAGATGTTTTTCATTCATGCTAACACTTATCACTCATCCCTCTGCACCTTCTTTTGAATCTCTTATTTTACTGTAGAACAGTTGAAGATAAATGGCTGCTTTCCTAGGAGGTAAATAAGACTCTTGAATTTTCCTTATGTTGAAGAAATGATGAATTGGTCCAAGTCTATTAAATGCAAGTACCATAGCTGTGTCAGAAAACAACCTTAGCTTGAGCTGCAAATTTCTTCTGATGCTATTAAACACTTACCTGCCTTGTGTGTCTTTACAATTTACTTTGTGTGTCTATATTTCAAAGTTCATGTCTTATCCAAGGCTATCATCCAAGGATAGCAGAATACTTAATGGAAATGTGGTATTTAATGGTCATGACTATAAAGGAAGAGAGTTTGAATTCCTCTTTGGGAGTAAGGGGTCAGGATTTTTCAATGAAAACAAAGATCAATACTATCAATTCAATTTTGTTCTATTTGTCTAACACTTGCAATTATCTTTGTATCACATTGTAGGAATCATTCTATTACTTGCTCTTTGACAGAGTATGGTATGGAACTACCTGTATCTTCTTGTTTTTGCCATGTAGTCTTTATCATATTTTTAATCTGAGTGCCCTACAAAAGGACTTTTGCTTATTCAATTATTGCATCATTGTTCTATCTATGGTATATTACTTTACCGGCTATTCCTTCTTCAAATACCACTGCCATACTTCAATTATTTCACAAATTCCCCCAGTCATGTTGAGTACATGCTCTATATACTAGACTGGCAAATGCTTGTGGGTAAGCTTAATGTTAGTTTCTTGCTCTGTATGATAAGTGCTTAGGCAAAATTCAGATTCTGTAAATTCAAATGAACCCAAGTAAAGAAAGCACCATTTCCAAAATGTCTTATCTGCTTCAGTTTGTGTCCATTACATTCCCTGATGACTGATTAAACTCAAATGGCAGCATTTTGAGGTGAAATAAACCTGTACCAGGAAAAACTATCAAGGAAAGATTAAATTCCAGGATCAAATGTACTCAGCTCCAACTTGTTTTCTATAGTTTTGCAAATAGAAATATAAGGATCTTTGGTTGTTAATGGTACTGCATATCCTCTCCATTTTGTTGATTTCTCAGTAAAGTGTCAATTAAAGATGATATGTGCAAATCATTTAAAGCTATACAGAGAAAAAAGCAAAGGTCACAAAACATAAGGTCACAGCTCAGCAATTAGGACAGCAGTGAATGAAAATTATATATAACAGGCAAACAGAATGTCTATAGAATGGAAAATTCCAATTGCATTTGTGACCTGAGATAGCATCTCCTTGCAATTTTGAATTTCTGTCATCGTAGTACCCTGCATTGTGTACCATTAATTTTGAGATATCCTATTGAAATGAAAACAAAAGACATGGTATGGATTTGAAAGGTGCATCATTTCCCATTGGAGTCTTGAAAGGGTCATTCACCAGAATGTCCTATTAGGAAATATCCAAATGGCATTTTTAAATAAGTAAAAGTTATCCTTTTAGTACACTTGAGGGTACACTTGAGGTAAAGGTTTCTAATGCCAAGTACATGACTATTAATATATGACTATTCTTTGCAAACATGGTCTACTAAGCAACCTTCATAGTCATATTATTAACAAAGGCACAATACCTGTACACTTTATAAGAATTAGGGGAAATGTTACTGGCATAAAAATTTACACTGCTTCTAAGAGAAACTTTCTTTGCTCTCACACCATAAATAAAGGAAATGTAAGATAATTGTGCTGTAAGTCACTGGTGACCTTTGAATGATTAGTCTGACATTTATTTGTCTATGAAACACTCTATAAAAAGACAATTTTCAGAAGGATTTTAGACCATGGTCCTTTGGTTTTAGTGGGAATAAGAATCAAAGCCTAAAGTTAGAAAAAGGTCTTTGGAAAAACTGTAAAGTAAATGGTTTGTCTTTTTAGACTCTATCCTTTCACCACTGCCTTTGTTGCTCAGCTGATTTTGATTTACTCAGATATTAAATGGATATGTGATCTCATCACGGTAGGTATTCTCTCCAACAGCACAAATCATAATCCATTTATGTCCAGTATCTTGTGTGACCCTTACTCATATCCTCTTGTAAGTTTGTGATGTGAAGTCCATGTCATATACTGGGGAACTTTTTTTCTGACATAGGAAGGAAACCAGTGAAAAACATGGACTGACCAACAGTAGTTCTTGACACTTAAAAAGTAACCACCTCATCTTCCTGTTCTCATATATATATTTTTAATAATATCATTTCCTCCAATTCTTCTTTATCCTTATGAGAAGATAGCATAATAGATTTTTACCTGGAAGAAATCTTAGAGGTCATGGAAAGCAATCTCTTCATTTTACAGATGAAGAAACTAAGGCAAAGAGGTTATTTAGTTTGGCCAAGGTAACACAGCTAGTAAGTGTCAGAGGCAAGATTCAAACTTAGGTCTTTCTAACTCCAAGTCCAGCACTCTATGTCAATTTAACTTTGTTTCTTGTATCTAATGATTACAGCATATTCACATCTACCATGTGACTCTTCATTGCCCTTGGTTGATACTCAACTTTTGGAGACAGTGTAGCATTACTCACTGTCATATGGCCCTAGTAGAAAACTGTTATTAAAAAGATGGAGTCATTAAAATAATTTTGTAATATTACAAGGAAATCTATCATTTGGATTTAAGAGGGGGGATATTGAAATTTCCATTTTATTATCAATGTTTGGATGACATTCTTATGATCTCAAATGTTCACTTAGGTCAATTATTTTATATCAGTATCAACTAAGAACAGTGTTGTATGAATTTTAGAAACAAAATTGGCTAAGATTCCTGTTATCCTATTTATAAAACTTATATTGATTCATTCAAAATGTATACTACCTTTACAAAAAAGTTTCTTGATACTGTCCATCCCCCTCCCCAGAAATTTCTCTTTCCACTAGAATCAGAAGCTAGAGTTGCACATGATTAGCTAACCTTATTCCTTACCTAGGATAATCCTTCTGCCTCCTCCAGTAATATCATTCTATCCGATCTGTAATGTATTGTCCCTTCTGTCTTTCCTACTTTATTTTCCATGTCTCCCAGTATACAGGCTCATTTCCTACTGCCTACACACATCCCCATCCTAAGCAAACAAACAAATAAATAAGAAAAGCTGCACTTGATGCCTTTATTCCCACTAACTATTGCCCTCTGTCTCTATTGACTGAAATTAAACTCTTTGGATAGTTCATCTGCCATAGGTGCCTGCACTTTTTCTCCTTTAACTCTCTTCTTAGTCCTCTACAATATGGCTTCTGATCTTATCTTTCCATAAACACCTCCCCACTCCAAACCCCAACAAACTAACAAAACCAAAAAAAACCTATTCTTTAATTGCTAAATTCAATGGCCTTTTCTCAATCTTATTTTCCCCAACCTCTTTGCAGTCTTTGACACTTGATCACCCTTTCCTCCTCAAAGCTTTTGGGTTACCACTCTCTCCTGGTTTTGTTACTCCCTATTTGAGCATTTCTTCTCAATCTCATTACTAGTTGCTCATTGAGATCACGTTCTTTAACTCTAGATGTCCCACACATTTCTGTCCTGAGTCCTCTCTACTTCTCATTATGTATTACTTCACTTGGAGAATTTATTAGTTTTCATGAATTTAATTACCATCTTGTAATGGTAATCAATTTGTTGGATACTTAGGGCTCAGTAGATCAGATACTTAGGGCTAAATAGATCAGATACTTAGGGCTTAGTAGCACCTAGTAACTTAGGGCTAAGTATAGAACTCTGTCGATTGGTGAAAAGGTGTGAATTCCCTTGTTGACTTAGAAGAATGCTATTGGCTGAGACACTCCCCTGTTGACCTGGGAGAAGGCCAGTGCTTATAAGGAAGAATTTTACAGAGACAGGACAGATTTTGGATTTGGCTCCTCCATGAAGCTGACTGAAGACATGAACAGGATGGGGCTTTGTTGGTGGCCTGGCTGATCCTTGAGTTCCAGACAAGAGAAGTCCTGAAGGGTTTGAGGTGTGCTGAACCTTGTGAACTTCAGTGTGTGCCAGGGATTACCCTGAGGACTGGACAAGGACC
>CM053599.1:196869682-196892215 GCA_028646575.1 Pseudocheirus occidentalis
AAGGATTGTGTGGTTGTCTAAGAACTTTATTTGGAAACTAAAGTTAATGGTTGCCCCGTGAGTGGAAGATCAGTATATTGTGAATTGTTGATTGAATCAACTCCCTCTTAGGGAAACTAGGTCATTCCTTTTGTCAGTTGATTGATTGAATCTTTAAATTTGAAGTTAAGCTGGTTTCCCTCTTAGGGAAACCAGGTGAATTGATTGATTGAATCTTTAGCTGGATTGATTGAATCTAAAAATGTGAAGCTGGTTCCCCCCTTAGGGAAACCAAGTGATTCTTCTCTTGTTCCTTGTTACTTTCTGACCTTACCTTGTCCTAAATATTGTATATAATATTGTGAATTGTTAACACTGTGAATATTGTACTGAATCTTGATTTTGTAATGGAATAAACAGAGTGTTCACTAATACTGTGTAATCTGAATCTTAAAAGCTGTTCACAGTAGCATTCTCTCAGGAATCTACTGCTGATTGGCTTTCCACATCTTTCAAATCTCTCCAATCTACCTACCCTGTTGTTACTTCTCTGAAGACCTTCAATTATACATCTCCCACTAACTTTCAGACATCTTCACCTTGATGTTCAGTAGACATTTTAAAATCAAAATGTCCAAAACTTAATTCACTATCTTTTCTCCAAAAACCTTCATTCACATATTAATTTCCTATCTCTATATCAGTCAATACCATTCTTTCAGTCCCTTGTCCTCACAACCTAGGAGTTGTACTTGACTCCTCATTATCGCTCACCTTCACGTACCCAATCTGTTGTCAAAGTGTGTCAATTTAGCCTTTGCAATACTTCTTGTATATATTCCCTTATTTCCTCTGACACTGACAGAATTCTAGTCATTTTCACCTCATGTATGGACTATTGCAATAACCTGTTGGTGGGTCTGCCTGCCCTAAGTCTCTCCTTGCTCTATTTCATCTTCCACTTAGCCACCAGATCATTTTTCTAAAGCATAGGTCTAGCCAAGACACCCTCTATTCAATAAACTTCAGTGGCTCCCTATCACATCCAGGATCAAATACAAATCCCATGCAAATACAATTTTTTTTTCTGGCCTTCTTATACTTTTATCTTTCTTTGATCCAGTGATACAATTCTTAGTACTATTCCATGACTAAGACACTCCGTCTCTAAACTCTGGACATTTTCTGTGAAATATTCTCTGTCTTCACTCTGCCTACTGATTTGCCTCATTTCCATTCAATCCCATCTAGAATCATGCCCACCTTTCCATTCCCAACACTTATTTCTAGAACCATCTCTTTAATTTCTTATTGTTCTTTATGTAGCTTGTCTGGATGTATACTTGTGCTTGTTGTCTCTCCTATTAAATTGTGAGCTTCTTGAGGGCAGGAACTATATTTTACCTCTTTTTTTGTTTGTTTCCCCATCACGTAATTCAATGTTTGGTGCATAATAGGAGGTTAGTAAGTATTTGTTGACTAAGAAGACATAAAAGCAAGCTTGTTGAAATGCCCTATTTACATCTTTCTGTGGTTTTTAGACTAATGTAATGAGCTTCCAGACATCATTCAGGAATTTTTTATAACCTTAAATATCACCATTGATATTTGGTAAACATGGGTGCCTTTATCTAAGGCAGCAGTTCTCAACCTGATGGTTGCGACCTCTTTAGGGTTGAAGGACCCTTTCACAGGGGTCACCTAAGGGAGTTGGAAAACACATATTTCCTAAGGCCTTAGGAACCGAGACACCACTCCTCTATCCATCTCCAGATGGGTCCACCCACGTGCAGATATGCCCACATACAAATATTAAATGGTTGCAGCATTAGGAAGGTTGAGAACCACTGACCTAATGCAAAGGAGAGAAAGATGGAAAATGAGTTGAGGTAAAGCAAAAGGGAATAAACCAAGGGTGGGTGGGGGGAGGGAGAAAGCACAAATTATTTGCCAGGCACTGTACTAAGTGGTTTAAAAACATCAAATTTTATCTCATTAGAGATTTACACTAAGCCTGAGATAATGGTGTTATTAGTATCCAAATTTCACATTTTAAATCAGTAGGAGTTAAATGACTTGACCAATGTCATATAGCTTGTAAGTGACTGAAGCTAGGTTTGAACTTTGATCTTCCTGACTCCCACTCCAGTGCTTTATCCACTAACAACTAGTTGCCTTTTAAATGAAATGGTAAGAAAAGATGAAAGAATAAAGGAAGTTTTACTCCTCTATAAAATAATAGCATGTCACTAGATGTCTTTAAGATCCTCCTTTTCACAAAGAATGTGCAAGTTCTGGAGGAATGCAGGGTCCACGTTTAGAGAATTTAGTTTTAAATGACTTCTCTGCTGTTTACTATCCATAGAACCATGGGGAAAACATTTGTCATATCTGGGCTTCAATTTCTTCAAGTATAAAATGAGAGGATTGAACTGGAAAATCTCTAAGGCGCCTTAAAGCTCTTGAGCTATGATCCTTTGACCTCAAGGTAGCAATGCAGAATAAGAGTGCACAGCATAGGAAATAGCTACTTACTTTTTATAAATGTCTTGGAGAAATCAATGCAATAAGTAGCCACCACTTGGAGTGGATTAGGACCTACTGAGCCCAGAACTCACTGTTGAAGAACAAGAACTACATAAAATGGGATTCAGGATCTTGGTATGTGAAGATCACAGGTCCAATTGCACATACTCACTGGCAATTATCCTATTGTCAATGGCCTTATATATCCCCAGAATCTTAAATCAACTTCTATTTCCTGAATATTCCCTTTTAATAGATGAAATCTCCTGGAACCTCAGTAACTTAATATTCAAAATTATGCATCATTTGCTTACCATCCTCCCAAATCCTTATTAGTATCAGTTCTTACAAAAATCCTAAGATCCTGATCCACAGCCACATGTGCATTCCCTCTTGTTCCAAGGTTCAGTGCAGAGACTGCCTTTGTCCTAACATTTTGTTAGGACCTTATACATGGAATCCCTATCCCAGCTCTCAGCTTCCATATATTCCTTCATTCTTTTTCTTATACACAATCTCTCTTCTTAATGTCTCCTTCCTCCTACCCCTCCCTTACCACATTCCAGGCCACTGGGGTTACGTCCTTTCTAGACCACATTTGTATTTTTCATGTCCATACAACTCTTCCTTCACTTTCTCTAATTTCCATCTCAGTTCCCCCTACTCACTAAAGATTCCCTATTTATAGTTTCCTCTTATACACACACTCATCTATTTGTACATCCAAGGATACTGTCTAATTATAGTCATCCCTTCTCTAATGATACTGTGACATAGCATCTTAACCAAATAGCCCAGGAGTTAATTAACAATGGAAAACAATTGACTAGGATCAATGACTCTCATGGATAGCTATTTGCCTTATATGGCTATTTTTCCATACTCTAACAGAACCTAGCTGCTTTGTAAGAACTCAAAGAAACTTGATATAGTGTAAAGAAGAACAAGGTGGTGGTGCAGTCAAAAGAGAGCTAGACCTAAACTCAGGAACACTTATCTTCCTGAGTTGAAATCTGGCCTCAGGCACTTAGCAGCTCAGTGACTCTGGGCAAGTCACTAATCTCTCTTTGTCTCATTTTCATCATCTACAAAGTGAACTGGAGAAAGAAATTGAAAAGCACTCCAGTATTTTTGCCAGGAAAACTTAAAATGCAGTAAGGACTACTTGGACAAGACTGATAAAGAACTGAGCAGCAACATAGTATAAAAAAAGGCCTATCATTTCCTGCGTTATAGCCCACAGACACAAGAAACGGGATGCTACAGTGATTGGTTGTCCATATGCTTAATCTGTACCTTATATAATCTCCCTCATAATCATGAACTCTCTCACTTTAGAGCCCTACCAATCATGGCCCTTCTCAGTTCTTACCTCATTAATAATCAATCAACAACAAATCATTGCCAGGAACTGTGTTGGGCTTGGGAATGCAAAAACATAAAATAAAGGCTGTTCAAGGAGCTTAAATTCAAAAACTGGTAACATCATACCTATCTAGAAGTTTATGCAAAATAATAACATAAATATAATAAGGTAGTTAGGGAGGCCAGGCACTGGCAGTGGAGGGAATAGGAGGGATTTTTATAGCATGTGGTACTTGAACTTGATCCTTAAAGAAATGAGGGCCTCTATGAGGTAAAAGTGAAGAAAGAATGCATACAAAACATGGAAGTAAATCCACACAAAAGCATGTAGATGGGAGGTGGAGTAATAGGCATGAGGAACAGGGAAAAGACCAGCTCGACTAAACTGCAAAGTAAGTAGAGAGAATATATATATATATATATATATATATATATATATATATATATATATATATACATATATATATATGTATGTATGTATGTATATTACCTACCTTTAAGTCACAGGGTCCAATCAGAATGCCAAAGGGTACTGATGAGATGTGAATGTTAAGGTTGATTTAATCTTGCAAGACAGTGAAATGTCCCATTTATGAGTTTCACGGGGGTGGAGGGGGAAGAGGGTGAAGAGTGGGGCAGAAAGGCCTGATAAAAAAAATCCAAAAGTAGTACAGGTGGTACTAAAGTTAATGGGGGTACCATATTTAAACAAAAGCATTTTGGTACCTTGTATTATATAGATTTTAATGGGGGAAAGCTGAGACAGGAAGACTAATTAAGAGTCCATTTCAATAGTTCTTGGAAAAGGTGATAATGAGAGCCTGAACTAATGTGATGGCACTATGAGTAATGAGAAGAGAATGGATGCAAGAGGTATAGAGGTAGAAAGGCTAAATTTGGAAATGGAATCTTGGGGTCAAGAAATCAGGTGAGATTTTAAACTCGGTAGAATGAAAAAAATTGTTACATCCTTGGTGAAAATATGTTTAGTATTTGACTATAGTTGTAGGGGTAGGGAAGATAATGTATTCTATTTTAAACTTGTTGAGACTGAAATGTCAATGGAAGACCTAGTTTGAAATAATTAATAGGCAATTGGTCATGTGAAATTAGAGCTCAAGAGAGAAACTGACTGGATATATAGATCTGGAAGTCATCTACATAGAAATGATCATTGAGCTCAGTGAAACTGATGATCTCACCAAATCAACAAATAAAGAGAGATATCCAAGATAGAGCCTTGCTGTATAAGCACAGTTAGGGAGCATTATGTAGATTAGAAAGGAAACTAAGAAGAAACAGTCAGACATGTAGGAAAAGAATGAATAGAGAATAGCGTTGTAAAAACCTGCAGAATTATCTAGAAGGAGAGTGACAAAAGCCAAATGACAAGTGATACAAGGACTGAGAAAAGATGCCGCAATTAAGTGATAATTGATAATTGTGGTGTGTATAGCTTCAGTTACTTGATGAGGTCAGAAGCAAAAAATTATGGAAGTTAAGAAACAAAAGGAAATAAAATTGATATAAGGAATTAAAATAGATTTTTCTAGATTTTTCCTGGGAAAGAGGGAAGAGATATAGGAAGACAGGTTAAGGGAATGGTATAGGGTATACCAAAGGTTGCTGCTGCTGCTTTGTTGTTGTTATTTTATTGTCAAGAGACGAGGGTAGGAACCATTGAATAGGACGATATTGAAAGTATGGGGGAAGAGTAAGGGGACAACAAGCTGAAGAAGATGGGAAGATATCGTATTAGCACACATACAGGGGTTGACCTTGACAAAGAGAGCAGATATCCAATTATCAAACCCCTCCAAATGGTGCTTCTGACTCTGGACTTCACCACCACAACTGAGCTGCATTCTTAGCCTGTAATATTCTTCCATCCTGGCCCCCTTCTCTCATTAGTGAATTCCCTCTAGGCTATGTCCAAGATGTTTGCCTCTGTGGACCTTAACGGTCCCATATTTGCTGTCTTGTTGCTGGTACCCAGGCTAAGATGGAACATTTGGATTCAGAACCTTGAACTTCTTTTATAAGTAGGACAGTTTAACTCTCATTAGTTTTGTCAGTCTGTAGAATCTAAAGCCTCCAGGTCTGGAAGATAGGATGAACCTTAACTCTATCTGTGATATTAGAACAGCTGAGATTCCTGAAAGCTAGATTTCAATGACTACAAGCCTTTTGTTTATCAATATGGCTTTCCAGACAAGGGAAAATGAAGGACATATTTGTAAATTAAGTTACTTTAAATACAAAAATGTGTCAATAAGATGTGCGATATTGACGTAAGTTTCTTGAGGGTAGGCTTTAAAAAACCTTTCTATTCCCAGCACCTAGTAAAATACTTGGCACATAGTAGGTGGCTAATAAATACTTAAAATTGAATCTGATCAGAACTTTCTTGTTTCCTCTGCCAGTGAAGGTAAGATGTGAAGTGGACTCTGGTGTAGCAAAAGCCAGACATTTCTATCAACTTAGATGCCCTGTGACTATCCCCAACCACCAAACTGACATAAGGAAAAGAAATTTGTAATCAAGCACCACGGATGCTATAGTAGATCCAATCAGTTTCCCCCTGCCCTCTTTCTTTAGACCATATACTCTGTCACCAACAGGTATAATTTAAAGAGAACCAAAGGAACCCAGCCCCCTGTCTCTTATTTAGCTCCATTAAATATCTTGAGTAGATGGGTCAAAAACACCACTTGGTTCAGTTACTTTCTGGGGTTTTAGATATAGAGCAACCCAAGAAAATCAGTCATGTATAACATTATTTCAGAGATTGTTCATCTTTACATCCTACAATATTTTCTTTTGTTATTATACTGATACATTATCCTTCCTCTCCAACTCTCTCTTCCATCGCTTCCTTCCTTCTTCTCACCATAAGCTTTTACCTCTCTTGGATCTTCAACTAACTAGGCAAATAGTGATGGTGACATTAGTGACACTTTGTACAACACATGGTGATTCAGGGAGCAGCAACAGCAGTAATTCAATCATTGAAAAATAGTCTTTTCTAGTTTTTTTAATTGTAGAAATTTAATAATTATAAGAAAATGTAACTGATCCTTTATTTAGCCACCAAAAGAGAATGTAAAAGGAAATAACTTATCTCGCTTATTGGAATTAATTTCAGTTTGCACGTTGCTCTTGGATTATTGAATAGAAAACATGTCTAAAATACAGAAATCTCTGCAATCTAGTAGTCTTGGGCTCCTGATTTCATTTTTTTTTAAAAAAGGTCTCCAAACAAAAGAAAAACATATTTCACAATTGATATTTTTTGTTTTCCTTTTTAGTCTCTTTGTCTTCTATTATGTTGATCTAGTTAACGGGCAACAACAGCAATGACAATGAATGAATGACCTCTGTAAATGACCAGTGTGCATCTAGGAGGAAGACCGCCATTTTCAGATAACATGTGAGATCCTTTACTGTGGCACTTTACCACTGTATTTCTTATTACAATGCTCCAGAACATGTTATTGGCTCTGTAAGGATACACTCATAATCCATTTGCAGGGTGAGGTGTTTTCTACCTGTAATAGTGGCCAACCCTTATGATTTAAGAGGAAAAAAAATTAGTACCTCATCTCATAACTTAAAAGAAAATGCTTTAAGGTACACTGCTTATATTTTCATACTGCTCACATATGTAGCCACTTACAGTCACATTCATAGGATCATATGATGAAAAGATTGAGAGTTGGACACAATCTTGGGTATCATGGCTTTACAAACCCATAAATGGAAGCCACTTCAGAGGCTCTCCAGTCCCATTTCCTCTTTTTACTGTTGAGGAAACTGAGCCCATAAAAGATAAATGGCACATCCAAGATGATGGAGATAGGAAACTGGGATTTTAACCCAAGTTCTCTGACTTCAGTTCTTTCCAGTCCCCAACATCATCTTGTCAATGGAATTCAGACCCTAAGTGATGAAGGGCCGTGCCTCAGATCACAAAGCCATTTAATAGCACATACGGATTCTTGTTACTATTTCATTTTCTTTTCTACCATTTGGAGTTATTATGATCATACTTCCCCTTCTGCCTTTACTGAGGAGACACTGAGACTCAATTCTCAAATACTTAAAATGTAAGAATGTTTCTCAACAAACAAAAGGCAGGCAACAAGCATTTATTAAGCACTTAGTACATGTCAGGCATTAAGTACCAGGGATTCAATACAAGGAAAAGTAAAAATATATCCCTGCCTTCCCAGAGCTTATATTCGAATGACGGAAGATAATGCAGTAGAAGGAGGAGAAAAGGGAACATGGTAAAAATAATAACCACGCAGGATATGGTGGTAAAGTCCTAATAATAAGAAAAAGAACCAAGAGAGGAAAGTGGAAAGGGAGCCCTTTCTTTATGCCTTTGCAAGTTAGTATGTGTACTGTACCACACTATCTTTCCCTCTTATATCTTGAAATTTATAGAAGTATAATTCAGGAGGATCATTTGGAAAACAAGGGGCTGACATTTTATAATTTTAGCAGTTGTCAACTTTTCTGCAGTGAAATGGACCATCTATACAAACATTTTCCTCCATGACACATTAGTGTCTGAAAAAAACAACAACAGAATAAAACAAGGGGCAGCTAGGTGGCACAATGAATACAGCACTGGCCCTGGAATCAAGAGAACCTGAGTTCAAATTCTCCTTCACACACTTAACACTTACTAGTTGTGTGACCTTGGGCAAGTCACTTAAACCTAATGTTCCTGCCTTCCCCCCTCCAAAAAGCAAAAATGAAAAACTAAAAACAAAACTAAAAACCAAACAAAACCAAAAAACAAAACCTTTACAGAGAAAAGTAATACTTAGTGCATTCAGAGCATGATATATGGGGTTGAAGAAACAACAAAAAAAATCCATTTAATTCCTATCAAATTATAAATTATTTCTAATGGTAGAAAAATATTCTTTTAACTAATTCTTTGAGTACAGTATCCAGAGAAAGGACAGATCTGGCAATATTTTAGCACCTCTAATTTGGCTCATCATTAGTGGAGCAGATAGGCTGTGGGGAAGATGATATGTGAAGGACTATTAGATTTATCAAATATCAAATTTTGACAGATAAAAACAAGCATAATTTTTAAAAGACATTGCCTGTCTGCCCACCTGGTCTCTCTCTCTCTGACTTTGATTCTCTCACACTGTATCTTTCCTAAACCCCCCCCCCCTCTCTCGGTCTCTGTCTCTGTCTGTCTCTGTCTCCCTCTCATGCTGTTCTCTAATCTCATCCCTTATGCTACCCCTCTTTCTCCCCCTTCATTTGCCTCCTTTTCTCCCTCTTTTCTTCTTCTATGTCACACACGTAGTGTTAGAATTGGACTCAGGTACTCTGTTGGGAAGCCATGCACTTAATATTATAAGATATAAGAATATTCCATTTTTGGATTTTTTTTTCTGTGTGTATATATGTCTTTGTATATTTTTAGGGAAGATTTTTTAAGTGCAGCTGTATAGGAAAAAAAAGAGCAATCAGGAGCAAGTAAAATCTCACACACATGCAACACACACACACACACACACACACACACACACCAAAAAACCAGTTAAGCCTTTTATGAAAAAGTAAAAGATCAGCAAAATAAAAGAAAGATGGGGGGGGAGGCAAACTGTGTTAATGATATCCAAAGGGGCTTCAAAGGAATAAGTAAGGGTCTTATAAAGATATCAGAGAGAAAAAAAATACTACTAGTTAATGAGCAGAAGGTAATGAAATCCACAAAGACTTTCAAATGACTGAGATTTTGACCTGCTTTTTAAAATCATCTTCATCAAAAATGATTTCTTAGCTCTCTCCTCAGTTTTCCTAAATACAACAACAATAACAACATTAAGCATTATATTACAAACAAATAAAGTTTCAAAGAGTAGCATATAAGGAAGACTTTATAAAATACAATGAGGGATTAAGAGTATCCAAAATTCATTTGTCTGTCATGGGTTCTAGGAGATCCCAAAATGATTATAAGATTTGTACTGTGTTTTAAAGACCTAATGAGAACACTCACTTGAAATAGCGAGTCTGCTAACTCAATTAAGAAAATAAATTTGCCAGTTTCCAACTGCAATGTGAAAAGTGCTATTTCTTATTTAATAGGAAGTCTCACAGAAAATAAAAATATCAGCAATGGAAAGGAAGAAGGAAGGAAGGAAGGAAGGAAGGAAGGAGGGAAGGAGGGAAGGAAGGGGAAAGTAGGGAACCATGAAAGGAGGGAGTGGGTGAGGAAGGAAGGGAGAGAGGGAGTGAAGAAAGAAGAGAGAGGCAGAGAAAAGAAGGGAGGGAGGGAAACAGGAAAGGAGGGATAAATGAGGGAAAAAGAAAGGAAGGGAAGAAGGGAGAGAAAGAGGGAAAATACAAGGGAGAGGAGAAAGAAGGAGGAAGGGAGAAATAGAGGAAGGGAGGAAGGAAGGAAGTCAGGAGGAATGTAGGGATTAATGAAGGGACAAAGGAAGGGAGGAATAGAAAAAGGGAGGGAGGAAAGAAAGGAGAAATAAAAGAAAGGAGGGAGAGAAGGAGAAAGGAAAGTAAGAGGGAAGAAGAGAGAGAAAGAACAAAGGAAAGAAGGAAGGAAGAAAAGGGGACGCAACTCAAATTGCTATCACTAGGTAAAATAAGGGAACAAATCTTTAGATAAATATTAGAAGACATATAGAGGATAAATGAATTATGAAAAGCAAGCAGTTGAGTTTTACAATGAACAAATCATGCCAGGCAAATTTAATTGCTTTTTTTCCCCTTTTTGGATAGAGTCATGAGATTAATAGATGAAAGCATTAGTCTATGTAGCATATCTTGTAGCACTGGATACCATGGCTTATGAAATTTTACTCAAAGAATGAGTTTAAATTAGCTCAGATATGAACAATCTTACGCAGATGAAAAATTGGTTGAAGTACCACATGAAAGGGCTAATGATAAATGACTTTTTTCTGTTTGGGAGGGGGTTTCTAGATGGGTGCTGCCAGGGTTAGTGTTAGGTCCAGTTCTTCTAAACATCTTCATTAATGATCTGAAAGAGGAAGTAAACAGCATGCTAATTAAAGTCACAGATGGTATTAAGATGGGAAACGTTGCAAACATCAGTAGGACTTGAGAAGCAATAATGAGCCCTAAAGAGGTTTGAAATTGGTCAAAACTCAACTTTAATTCAAATCTAACTTTAAAAAAATGCAACTGGGGAAAATCCTGAACCTCAAAAAATACTGAGAAGGAATAGATCTGGAAAACCATAATGCTAACAAATGACCAAAATATGAACATAAAAAATTAGATTTATTTGTGGCACAACTAGGTGAAATGTTTGGAGGAAATATTACAATAAACTTGCATTTCAGTATAAGAAATTAAGATTGACTGTGTGACTCTAGCAAGATCTGAATGGCATACTAATTTTCATACCACTGATCTTATTATGGGAAACATGTTAATAAATTAGAGAAGATTCAAAGAAGGAAAAAAACAATTGTTATGTTATGAAAAAGCTATCTGAATTAGATCAAGTAGAACATTAGGAAATAGTTGTGGAAAAGGGAAAGTGGATAAGGAGCTAATGTCTTCTATTAACAACTGGATAATAAATAGGTAGTCAAGTAATAACTGGCAGTTATCTAAGATGCAGACTAATGATCATGGAAATCCTCAAACAGTAAAATTAGACAGAACACCAAGAAATACTGACAAGCAGATCAATCGAAATGAAGAAATTATATTTAATAATGTAAAATGATGAGAACTGATGGGAACAACATTCCTAAAAATATCTCCATATAAACTAGAAAAAATATTTATAAATGTTGAGTAATAATGGGAAGAAGACAGCCAAGATGGTAGAGAAAAGGGTCACTCAACTGACCTCTCCCTCAAAGCCTTCTGACCACCTTAAAATAATTTCATGACATAATTCCTGGAGCAGTAGAAGCCACAAATGAATGAGGTAAAATAATTTTCCAGCCAATGACAACTTAGAAGATTGACAGGAAAGGTCTGTTGCACTGGGGTGAGAATGGAGGACAGAAGAGCCAGCTGGCCTTGTGAGTGACTGAATTAATAGCTGTTTCCTAAACTCTCAGTACAAAAAGGGAGAGGGGGTTGATCAACTGATCAGAATGAGATTACTGAGGTCTCTTTGTTGACACTGGGGGGCAGTACTCTATTGCTTTGCCCATAGTCAGATTTGGATTGCAGTCCTGGATGGCAGTACCAGAGCAACACACCAGAACTTGCAGGTGGCAGTGGAGCAGAGACTATCACTGCATTGCTAAGGCAGAAAAGAGATCTTGTGGTCACTCACAAGCAACAGACCAGGAGAGTAGTAAGCACACCTCCTTAAATCACAGCACCTTGAAAGAATTGAAAACTTACAGGTCCACAGAAATTTCTTTTAAAACAGTGGCACAAAACCCTTGAAGTTCAGAACAATGCACCTTTCACTCTGTAAGTAGAGTGCTACTTTAATGAACAGTTAGATGAAAAATGAGCAAATAACAGAAAAAAACCTCTGACCGTAAAAAGTCACTATTTTGATAAGGAAGATCAAAACACATACTCAGACAAAGATAACAATGTCAAGGTTCTAATATCTAAAACATTAAAGAAAAAATGTAAATTGCTCTCAAGGCATGGAAAAGCTTAAAGAGAACTTTGAAAATCAAGTAAGAGAGATAGAGGGAAAATTGGGAAAAGAAATGAGATCAATGCAAGAAAATCATGAAAAAATTCAGCATCTTGGTAAAGGAGACACATAAAAACATGGAAGGAAGTAATACCTTAAAAACAGAATAGGCCAAATGGTAAAAAATGTGCAAAAAGGCAATGAGGAGATGAATGCCTTGGAAAGTAGAAATTGCCAAATGGAAAAAGAGGCAAAAAATTCACCACAGAAAAATAATTTCCTTAAAAAGTAAAAATGGATAATGGAAAAGGAAGTGCAAAAGCTTACTGAGGAAAATAGTTCTTCAAAAATTAGAAAGGAGGAAATGGAAGCTAATCACTTAATGAGAAATGAAGACATCAAAAAACAACTAAAAAAACCTGAAACAATGAAAAAGTAGAAGACAGTTTAAAATATTTCATTGGAAAAAACAGCTGATTGGGAAAATATAACCAGGATAGATAATTTAAAAATATTGGCCTACCCAGAAGCCACAATAAAAAAGTCTAGACACCATCTTTCAAGAAATTATCAAAGAAAACTTCCCTGATATTCTAGAACCAGAGGGTAAGAAAGAAATTGAAAGAATCCACTGATCACCTCCTAAGAGGATCACAAAAGGAAAACTCCTAGGAAGATTGTAGCTAAATTCTGGAGTTCTCATGTCAAGGAGAAAATATTTCAAGCAGCCAATATAAAACAATTCAGGTATTGTGGAGCAACAATTAGAATAACACAAGATT
Organism: Pseudocheirus occidentalis; assembly: GCA_028646575.1. NCBI lineage: Eukaryota > Metazoa > Chordata > Mammalia > Diprotodontia > Pseudocheiridae > Pseudocheirus > Pseudocheirus occidentalis. Next base: position 196,882,976 of record CM053599.1, read on the forward strand.
TTGCAACTTCCACATAAAGAATCAGAAGACTTGGGATATGATATTCTGGAGGGCAAAGGAACTAAGATTACAACTAAAAATCACCTACCCAGCAACACTGAGCATAATCTATGAAGGGGAAAATAGATATTCAATGAGACAGAGAACTTTCAAACATTCCTGATGAAAAGGCCAAAGTTGAATAGAAAATTTGACTTTCAAATATGAAACTCAAGAGAAGCATGGAAAGGTAAACAGGAAAGGGAAACCATAAGGGAATTAAGTAAGTTAAACTGTTTGCATTCCTACATGAATGCAAATATATTTCCTGCATGGGAAGATGATACTTGAAACATTTAACTTTCTGATTATTAGGGGAGTTAGAAGGAATATAGATAGATAGATAGATAGATAGACAGATAGATAGATAGACAGATAGATAGAGGGCAGAGGTATAAGTTGAATATGATGGGATGATATATTTAAAAATAAAATTAAGGTGCAAGAAGGAGGAATGTGCTGGGAGAAAGAGAAAGAGAGGTAGAACGAGGTAAAATATCTCATATAAAAGCCACAAGTAAGAGCTATTACAGTGGAGGAGAAAAGGGGGGGGGAATAGGAGTGTGTGAGTAAACCTTATTACTCTTATCAGAATTGATTCAAAGAGGGATTAACATACACACTCAATTGGCTATACAAACCTTTCCCTTCAGGAAAATAGGAGGGAAAGGCGATGGGGGGATATTGATAGAAGACAGGACAGATTTGGGGAGACGTTAGTTTGGGGGAGGGACAAGGTGAAGGAGAGAGAGAATAGATTAAATGTGGGCTAGGATGAAAAATACATTTAGGAATCATAACTTTTTTTAAAAGTTAGCAAGTTTCCCTGAGAAAGAACTCATTTTTCAAATGAGAACTGAATCAAACCTATAAAATAAAAGCCCCTCCCCAATTGTTCAATGATTAAAAATATGAACAGTATTTGCCATATTGAAAAAAATTCTAACTCACTATTGACTAGAGAAATGCAAATTAAAACAATTCTAAAGTACTATCTCATATACATTAGGTTGGCTAATAGGATAGAAAGGGAATATCATCAATATTAGAGAGGATATGGGGAATGAGACATTAACGCATTGTTGTGGGAGTTGGGAACTGATTCAAACATTCTGTAGAGCAAGTTGTAACTATGCCCAAAGGGAGAAATACCACTAATAGGTCTGTATCCCAAAACATATTTTTTAAAAAAGGAAAAGGACTTATAGGTACAAAAATATTTATAGCAGCTCTTTTCTGGGGCAAAGAATGGGAAATTGAGGGTATACCTATCATTTGGAGAATCACAAAGCACATTGTGGTATATGGTTATGATGAAATACTACTGTGCTATAAGAAATGATGAACAGAATTCTCTCTGGAATACCTGTGAAGATTTCCATAAGCTGATGCAAACTGAATTGTATTTTGTGTAAAAGAACAATATTGTAAGATGATTAGCTGTGGATGACTTAGCTATTCTCAGCAATACAGTGATCTAATACAGCCTACAAGGACTTGCTAAAAAATTCTGTCTATCTCAAGACAAAGAACTGTTGGTGTTGTAATACATATTGAAACATACTTTTTTAAACTTCATTTTTCTTGACTTTTTAAACTATCTTTTCTTTCACAACATGACTAATATGGATATTTCCATATTTCACATTTTGCATGACTATACATATATAATCTATATCAACTTGCTTGCCTTCTCAAGAAGTTGGGTGAAGGCAAAGTCGGATGAAGGCAAAGAAATTGGAACACAGAGTTTAAAAATTGGTATTAATGGGGGGGGAGAGGTGCAAAACCAATATGGCAGAGTAGAAATAACACTTCTATGCTGCTCTGGCTTCCACCTCCTCCAATACATGTAAAACAATGACTCTAAACAAACTTTAGAGCTACAGAACTCACAAAGTGACGAAGAGAAACAAATCTCCCACTGAGAGAAGCCCAGAAGGCCTACAGGAAGGGTACAACTCAGCACAATGGGAGAAGAGTACAGTCCCACCTGAGCCAAAGTTTTAGCCCCAGGGCAGCTCTGACCATCCAGGGCTGGAGCAGTCTTCAAGAGAGTAAATCCCCAGCAACTGTAGTTGTTTCCAGACCTCTCAATCCATAAATGTCAAAGACAAAGTAAAAAGTCAGTGTGAAACATTGCTGTTCCAGGGGGAGATAGAAGAGAATGGTCGGGCTGCTACACCCAGAGGTAGGAGTGACAGAAGTGTGGTGGCTACAGCTACTGCCAAGTGGTTGCTTCTAGAGCTCCTGGCCTGCAGATTGTAGGGGGACCAAGTGACCATTCAGAAGGTAATCACTCTTACTTTGACCTTCTTGGATCTGAATCATGGTCTTGGGTGGTGGTCCTGGGGTATGTGACCAGTGAGCCAGAGTGTGTGGAGGCTGCAGAGAGGACAACCATCTAATAGCTCCAGAAGGTGCAAAACCCCCAGTGATTTGGGACAAAGCTCTCTCCATTCTGGAAGCAGAGTTCTACCATAGAAAAGAGCTCTAAAGTAAAGTAATTGGCTGCCAATATGAGCAAGCAGAGGAAGCACAAATAGACAATAGAATCCTTTTTTAGGGACAAAAAGGATTAAGGCATGGAGTGGGAGGAAGACATCAAAGTCAGAACTCCTGCATCAAAAGCCTCCAAGAAAAATATGAATTGGTTACAGGCCGTGGAAGAGCTCAAGAAGGATTTGGAAAATCAAGTGAGAGAAGTGGGGGAAAAATTGAGAACAGAAATGAGAGTGATACAAGAAAATCATGAAAAGCAAGTCAACAGCCTGCTAATGGAGACCCAAAAACACATTGAAGACAGTGACACCTTAAAAACAGTCTAACTCAAATGACAAAAGAGGCCCAAAGAGCCAATAAACAGAAGAATGCTTTAAAAAACTAAATTTGCCATATGGAAAAGGAATTTAATAAAGACCCTGGAGAGAATAACTCCTTAAAAATTAGATTGGAGCAATCAGAAGCTAATGATTATATGAGAAATAAAAATACTATAAAACAGATCCAAACAACTGGAAAAATAGAGGGCAATGTGAAATATCTCATTGGAAAAACCACTACCTGAAAAATAAATCCAGGAGAGATAATGTAAAAATTATTGGACTACCTGAAAGTCATGATCAGAAAAAGAGCCTGATACCATCTTGAAAGAAATCATCAAACAAAATTGCCCTTATATTCAAGAACCAGAGTGCAAAATAGAAATGGAAAGAATTCACTGAACAGTTCTTGAAAAAGATCTTAAAAAGAAAATTCCTAGTAATATTATGGCCAAATTCCAGAGTTCTCAGGTCAAGGAGAAAATACTGCACAGTCAGGAAGAAACAATTTGAGTATTGTGGAAACACAATCAGGATAGCACAGGACCTAGCACCTTCTGCATTAAGGGATTGAAGGGCTTGGAATATGATATTCTGGATGTCAAAGGAACTACGGCTAAAACCAAGAATCACCTATCAGCAAAACTGAGTATAATGCTACAGGAAAAAATGTGGTCATTCAATGAAATATAGCATTTTCAAGCATTCTTGGTGAAAAAAACTTGAGGTGAACAGAAAATTTGACTCTCCAATACAAGAAGCAAGAGAAGCGAGTTCTATATATGAAATAAATCAAATTTCAAATTTTCCTCTAATGAATATGGAACCTGCAGATATTCAGCCATCCTTATGAAATGTGCTCAATGCAGTTTCCTTTCAAAGGAAAAACAAAACAGATTCTCCTGAATGTGTACTGAGCCCCAGAGATTATCTTTTAAGATATATTTTCATTACTAGTTACTTAACTTTCGTCATTATTCTAAAAGGTTAAGTTAAACATATTTTTCCATTAATTGATGAATTTTTGCTAGTTCAGTTTTAATTTATTAACTTATTTATTTAAAAAAAACACTTATTAAATCTGTTTTATGTTCAGCCCTGCAACATGTTCCATGCAACAGTACAACAGGGGTGGCTAGGTGGCGCACGGGGGCGGCTAGGTGGCGCAGTGAATAGAGCACCGGCCCTGGATTCAGGAGTACCTGAGTTCAAATCCGGCCTCAGACACTTAACACAAAAAAAACTAGCCATGTGACCTTGGGCAAGTCACTTAACCCCAACTGCCCTCCAAAAAAAAAAAAAGCAAACAGTACAACAAAAATGAAACAGTTCTTACCTCTGAAAGTCTTGCATTCTGCCAGGAGGAAACAGCAGGAAAATATATATGTAAATTTTAAAATGCACAAAATAGATGCAAATTATTTTTCAGGGTGCAGGAGAATGGTAACAAGTAAGAGTAGAAATGGAGGATGGATCTGGAATGGATCCTGTTCCTACAAGAATCCTGGAAACAGAATCTATGTGGCTGAGTTTTGAAGGAACTTAGGGATTCTTTGCCAAGAAAACTTCAAAGGGGGCCATGAAGAGTCAGACATCACTGAAAAACAGTGCCTGGAAGAAAGGGATTCTTTGAAGGGGAGACAAGAAGGAAATGTATTTTCTTGGTATGGTGGCTAGTCTATGAAAAGTCTCTAGGATGGAAAATGAAGTGTTGTGTGAGGGGAACAGCAAGTAGGTCAATATAACTAGAAAAGAGTGCAGGAATAATGTGCCATAAGAAAGAAATTTGGTTTTCAGTCATTTCAAGTGAGTCTGACTCTTCATTACCAAATGTGGGACTTTTTTTGAGGAGGGCAAAGATGCTGGAATGGTTTGCCATTTGCCTTTTCCAATTCCTTTTACAGATGAGGAAACTGAGGCAAACAAGGTTAAGTATCTTGCCCAGGATTGCACAACTAGTAAGTGTCTGAGGTGAAAGAAGTCTTTCTAACCCCATATCTCATTCTTTATCCATTGTACCACCTAGCTACCCCTATAAAGGAATACTGAAGCCATATTATAAAGGACCTTAAAAGGCAAAAAGTGGTATACATGCACATACCCAGAAAAAATAAGAGAAGGTGTGACAGAAAGTTAGAAGGGAGGGCAGATTGGGTCAGGGCATGGTTAGAAACAAGACACTTTTGAGACTATGTGAAACTACAAATCTATTATGTAAAGCTTGCATTCTGTACATACTTCTAGTTATCATTGTTTTCTCTGGATGCTGATGGCATCCTCCTTCATATGTCCTTTGAAATTAATTTAGGAAAATATTTGTTTATTTATTATAGTTTCATGTACACTATGTTTTGTTGCTCCTCTTTATACAACTTATGTTTTGGCTCACCTGGCATATGAGCTGTTTACAGACTTTATTTTTTTTTCATCATTTCGCATCCCTTTGCCTTTGCCCTAGGCCTATTCCTGATGCCTAGAAAGCCCTCCTGTCTTGACTCTATCTTTTAGAATTTCTACTTTTTAAAAAAGCTTTTATCTAATAATTTATTTCCTCATTTACATATAAACAATTTTATTACTCATTTTTAAAACTTTGAGTTCCAAATTTTCTATTTTCCTGCTTCCCCACCCCCTCTCATTTAGAAGGCAAGTAATTATACACATGTGGTCATGCAAAACACGCTGATAGTCATGTTTTGAAACACGAACTTTATTTCTATCCATTCTGTTCTCCCCTCCCTGTTTATTTTCACTCTCATTTCACCCTGTTACTCCACAAAAATGTTTTGTTTCTAACTATCCCCTGGCCCAATCATCTCTCCCTTCTATCCTTCTATCACTCCCCCTTCAGTGTAGACACTGCCAGATCCTGGGTTATCCTAATCTGTTTCCACAGTATTCAAATTGTTTTCTCTTGGCAGTCTATATTATTTTCTCCTTGACCTGAGGATTCCTGAATCTGGCTACAACATTTCTAGGAGTTTTCTTCAGGGGATCTTTTTCAATAGGTGATTGGTGAATTCTTTCAAGTTCTATTTTGCTGTCTGTTTCTAAAATATCAGGGCAATTTTCCTTGAGAATTTCTTGAAGGATGCTTTCCAAGTTCTTTTTTTGATAACGGTTTTCAGGTAGATCAATAATTTTCAGATTGTCTCTCCTGGCTCTATTTTCTGGGTTAATGGTTTTTTCAAGGAGATATTTCACATTGCTTTCTATTTTTTCATTTTTTGTAACTGTTTAATACTATCTTGGTTTCTCATAAAGTCATTAGCTTCCACTTGCTTCACTCTAATTCTGAAGGAATTATTCTTTTCAGAATGCTTTTGAGACTCTTTTTCCATCCGGGAAATTCGACTTTTTAAGGCATTCTTCTCCTCATTGGCTTTCTGGGCCTCCTTTGCCATCTGAGTTAATTTGCTCTTTAAAGTGTTGTTTTCTTCAGGCAGGTTGTTGACTCTCTCTTCATGATTTTCTCACATCTTTCTCATTTCTCTTCCAATTTTTTCACCATTTCACTTAATTGGTTTTGAAAGCCCTTTTTAAGTCGATCTATGGCTTGTAGGCAATCTTCATATTTCTTGGGAGCATTTGGTGTTGGAGTTTTGACTGTGTTGTCTTCCTCCCACTCCATGCTTTGATTCTTTCTGCCCACAAAAAAAAAGGATTCTAGAGTTTTATTGCTGTTCTTACTTTGCTTCCTTTTCCTCATGTTGGCTGGTCTGTTAATTGCTTAGTTTTTTAGCTCTTTGGAATTCTGCTTCCTGGGGAAGAGGGGAGCGGGGGAAAGCTCTGTCCCAAATCCCTGGGGTTTTCACAGCTGCCAGAGTTATTGGGGGGGTGCTGCAGCACCCTCCCCCAGCTTTGGCTCACTGAAAGCACACCCCAGGACCACCACTCAATACCGTAATCTAGATCCAGGCCACTCAACGCAAGAGCCCTTGGCCCTGATTAATTGCCTCTGCAGGCCAGGAGCTCTGAAGCAGTCCAGTGGAGGCCTTTCCTGTTTTCAGCCATTCCTGCTGCCACAGCTGCCTCTCGCTGCTTCCTTGCCCTGGAAGTAGTTTGACTGAACTACTTTTCTACCCCAAATTTAGCAAAATCCACTGACCTTTCTCTTAGCCTTTTTCCTTCTGGCCTGATAAATGCGGGAACTGTGCCTCCACTGCCACCAATCTGCTCTCCTATAGACTCGGCTCCCCCTGGCTGTCCTGGGGCCTGGCTGGGCCAGGGTTTCAGGCTGGTCTGGCTACGGTTCTGAACCTGCTGTGATGAACCCGACATGCCCAGCTGCCTTTAGTGAGAGGTGTGTTTTCTGTATTTTTGAGAGTTTTGGAGCCCTAAAATTTGTTTAGAGTCCTATCTTATGGATATTTAGGGTGGATGTGTGGGAGCTACAAAACTTTGCTGCTTCTACGTTTCCATCTTGGCTCTGCCCCTCTTTTCACATTTTCTTGTATCATTGTCATTTGTCTTCCCAATTTTTCCTCCACTTCTCTTACTTGATTTTCAAAATCCTTCTTGAATTCCTCCATGGCCTGTGACTAGCTTATATTTTTCTTGGAAGCTTTTGGGCATGAGTTCTAACCATGTTGTCTTCCTCTTGTTCCATGCCTTGATCTTTTTTTGTCCTCAAAAAAGGATTCTATAGTTGGATGGCTATTCTTGCTTTGCCTCCTTTGCTTGCTCATGCTGCCAGTCAATTACTTGACTTTTGATATCTTTCTCACAGTGGAACTCTGCTTCCCAAGGGGAGATAATTGTTCCAAATCAATAGGGTTTTCACAATTGCCAGAGCTATTAGGAGGATGCCATCTCTACAGCCCCTACCAGCTTTGGCTCACTGATCACATACCTTAGGACCACCACTGAAAACTGTGATCCTGATCCAGGTAGGTTAAGGCAAGAGCACTTAGCCTCTAAATCATCACTTGATCCCTGGAAGATATGCAGGCTAGGACCTCTGAAGCTGCCACGTGGAGCTGGCTACAGGGTGGCTGCACGTTCCCAGTTTCTCATTCTAGGGGCAGAGACCAGATCACACTCAGTTCTCCTCAGATTTAGCAGAGTTCAACTGACTTTTTACTTTTTCTTTGGCATTTATGTTTTGATAATTCTGGAAATTGCCACTGCTGCTAGTAATCCACTCTCATGAATGCTCCAACTGGGGCTGGTCCAGTCCACCCTGGGGCTAAAAGCAAGGGATCACTGTGGGGCTTGGCTCCACTTCCAGCATGCTGCAATGAACACTTGCTGTCCACCTGCTGGGATGCCTTCAGTGGGAGATTTGTTCCTGTCTATCACTTTGTGGGTTCTAGAGCTCTAAAATTTGTTTAGAGTCATATTTTATAAGTATTCGATGTAGTTATGGGGGGAGCCATTTTTGCTTCTACACTGCCATCTTGAATCTGCCCCTGATATTATGAACATTAAAAGAATGGAAGTCTAGGTCTTCCAAGTAGGGTCATTAGCAGTGTCTAGTGGCTGCTCTCTGCCTTGGAAGCCAAGGAAAAGTAGACATATTGGGGAAAGGAAGCCTCAAAATTCCAAAAGATCATAATTCATTGGACCTCAGAAGGGGGAAATACTCAAGGGAAATTTCATAAAGACTCCACAAAAGGGATTGGCAGAGTTACAATAATCAAGAGCTGTGAGTTATCTCTTTTCTACATGCTTTAAGTTTATAAGCAGGAGAATGCACTTTCCCCTGGGATCAGCATTTAATTGTATGAGAGAGAATGTTCGAGAATTTTAGAAAAAAATTAATTTTGTACCAAATTTTCTTATTATTCCTACTTATAAAAAAAACTAACTAAAAGCAAAGGTATTTTGACTGGTTAACTGGTGAGCATATACAAGATGGGGGCTCATGAACAAATACCTTGTCTTTCAGTCCATCAGAATTACCTCCAGAATCCTGTTGAGTGAAGCATTAAGTCCCTGGCACTCAACATGATAGAAAGAGTAGAAATTGAAAGGGTAAGCCCAGAGTGGCTGCTAAATACAAACACACACGCACACTTATACATACATACACATACACACATACATATTATAATCTATATATACAAGGAGATATGTACACATATATGTGAACATGAAATAACAAAATGGTAACCAAATTCCTCCATTCTTGGCTCTCAATATTTTTTTCCTGTCTTATGTTTTGAGGACAAATATATGTATGTATTCTTGGGCAAGCCACTTAATTGGTATGGGCTTCTGTAATGGTAATCAATTTGTTGGATATTGAGGGCTAAGTATGGAAGGTGTCAGCTCTGTCTGGAAGTTATGAGCTCAGTATGGAAGGTGTGAGCCTTGTCTGGAAGGTGTGAATTCCCCTGCTCATGTGGAAGTATGCCATTGGCTGAGACACTCCCCT
>CM053599.1:196892715-196927026 GCA_028646575.1 Pseudocheirus occidentalis
ATGTGATCGCGACCGAATAAACACCACCGCCTTTCACCTCGGGTGCTCTGTCTGGTTATTCCTCCTCGGAGGCCTGTGCCTGGGACGCTGGGCTACCGAAGACTTGGTACGCAAATGCGGTAAGTAAAGAGGGCAGGGCTGACCCTTTATAGTCCCTTAAACCCCAAGTAGCCCGCAACAAGTAGAAAGAGTGTTTTATTTAGTTTTGGTTTGTTTTTCACCCAGAAACTTCCTAGACCAATGAAATTACACATTCAATCCACAAAAATTGTCCCTTTTTGGAAAAGGAAGGCATTATGAACATTGCCTTTAATACATAAGAGGACACCGTAGGACACTTCACAAATGAAACAAAAAAACAAAGTCACTTAGTCAACAGGAGGATGGCACATAAAGGAAAATAATAATGTGGAAGAAATTTGAATAGTTTCCCAATATTTCCATTCATTAGAATTCTACAAGATGTTAGAAAATTCAGAACTAAAGAGAGAGTGTGATGTTTCCCCCTAATATATAGACACATACCATTCAATTTGGTAGGAATAGCAGTGATTCTCTGGCTCCCATTGCCTAAAGACCAGATCTGATAGATTTTACTCCTCCCTTATGTTTCTCTGACAACCTTAATTTTTATTGGTGTTACCTCATTTCTATCACTGGCTCAAGTCCAATTTTCCTGTAATTTTAAGAGTCTAAGTCATCCAATTCCTTTAAATAATTTAACAGTCAGATTAGCTTTTATAAAGGAATATTTACTTTAAAGGTATTGCAAAAACAAACACACTTTCCCCTTAATACTTTGAGGGCATGATCTCTCCCTACATCTCAGTCTCTTGGGGATGGAAAGAGAATTAGGTTCACACTTGAGGGCAAGAATTGCTTTGCCTTTCTTTGTAGGTGCAGCACTTAGTACAATTCTAGGTAGGTACTAAACATTTCATCAATACTTGATGTCTTCACAATTGCTCACACACACAAGGAAAACTCAAAGAGAAGAAAGAGAGGGTATGTGGCAGAGAGACAAAGTCTGTAGGAGGTGCATTTGGGTCTTCAAAACTCAGCGACTGGGGTGGCTAGGTGGCGCAGTGAATAGAGCATCGGCCCTGGAGTCAGGAGGACCTGAGTTCAAATACGACCTCAGGCATTTGACACACAAACTAGCCGTGTGACCTTGGGCAAGTCACTTAACCCTAACTCCCCTCCAAAAAGCAAAAAAAAAAAACTCAGCAACTGAATGCAAATGCCACCCAACAAGAAAATGTGTTAGTTAAGCCATAAAATGAGATCTGTTACACAAAAAAAAAGTGAACTTGTAAAGACATCATAATCATATGAGGGGATTTTCCCAGTCGGTTATCTTGGGACCTTACTGCTACATTATACCCACAAATAACCAGTGATACACCATTCCACTTTTAATTAAAGCTCAGGGTTAAACATCAATTGGATGAACTCACTGATCTGTTCTTCTGAAGCATTTGGAATAGGAGAACAAATAAAATCCTGCAAAGGCCAATAAGAAAAATAAAACACCCAACTGCACATTTCTGAAACAGGTACTTGTATGATCTGTCTCCTGACATGAGTCTCATCAAAGTAACTGAGCAAAAATGTGTATGTTCTGGAATCAGAATTCAGTAATCTGTGGTTGTATTTATGAGCAAAGCTACAGAGCAGCTAAAATTAACTGGGTTTTGCAACTGCTCCTGCTATAGATTTCTCTTCAAAAGTCTCCTTTTGTAGGAAGATTAACCTAGTTCCATATAGAATAGTCAAGGAATCCAGCTAATACTGTTCACTTTCCCAGGTTCCCATTATCAGCATACAGGAGGTTTGCTTTAGTGGTCCCACTGGAATGCCTCTTACATCTAACTTACATGCTGTGAGTCCAAGACATTGTTTCTCTGGATATATTTGGCTGACTAGCTGTTTCACTTTCTCTTTGCTCACTATCTCATACTGTAACCCCTTATGAGTTAAAAACTATCAAAAAAAAGTTAGACTTTGCTTTTGGACTGTTTTTTTTTCTTTTTAATTGTCTTTTATTCAAAATTAAAACTTGGTCAATTGAACTATCTGCGGGGTTGCTCTCCATCCAGGAATCACTCATATACTGTCTGGAATATTAAGGGTCCCTTCAAGCATCAAAATACTCATTGACCTTGAATTCCTGTTCTTATTTATCTAGGAAGTAACTGAATTCTTTGGCAAGGCAAAGGGACTGAACCTTGTGCTGCTACTTCTGCTGAGCTTCTTCATATCTTTCCTTTTTGATCTATGAAAATCCTACCTATTAGCTAAATTAAGTTAAAAAACCCCAAAAGCTAAACTCAAGTCCTCCATAAACCCAGTCTTGGTGACATCAGGCCAGTGAGTTAGCCCTTTAGGCAGTAAAGTACATAGAGTGCTTCACTTGCAGTCAAGAAGACCTGAGTTCTGTCTCAGAAATATGATCCTAAGCAATCTGATTAGTCTTTTTGTTCCTCAGTTCCCTTATCTGTAAAATGAATAATAACAGTGTCTATCTCCCACAGTCATTATAAAGGATGAAATGGAATAAAATATGTACAAACAAAAGTGGTTTTCAAACTTTAAAATTTGCTATGTAACCACTAACTATTTTACCTTTGATTTTTAATCATGGTGTCTATTGTATGCCACACATTTTCATCCTTATGTTTCTCCAATAATCTACTGATATGAAGAGGTGAAAAATGAAGATTTATCCATTAATGGGTTGTTCTGTCTGCAAAATGTCCAATGAGCATTTAAAATTTTTTTACTGAATTGATAAAATATTTTATTATCCCATAACCAGTGCCACTTACTAATTATACCACTATTATTTTCTCACCAAAAAATTCCATAAGATTGCCCTAAGTACTCCCAACTCCCTACTTTCCATTGGAATCTCTGGTCCTCTTGCCCACCACCTCCACCCCCTTCCCCCATTCAATAACAAGCTCCTTAAGGGCAGGAGCTGTCTTTTTTTCCCTTATTTATACAGACATCACTTAGCATAATACCTGGCACATACAAAGCATTTAATAAATGTTTACTGAATTGAATCCCAAGCAAGGAGATTATGCCATTCTGGGGGTGACGGGGAATAGTCTTGCTCAGAATTGAAGATATACTAAACAATCTCCATATTGTACTTCTTCTGGCTATGATTTATCTCTACAACTATCATATCTATCAGTAGACATGTTCTAATGGATAAAGTGCTGATGGATTTAAAATCAGGAAAATCCCAGGTCCATCACTGCCCTGACTGCTTTTTAAGCTGTTTGGCTATGGAAGAGTCACCCACCCTCTCTCTGACTCATTTTCCTCTCCTCTAAAGTGGAAATAATAATAATAGTGCCTCATAGGGATACTGTGAGGCTCAACTGAGACAAAATAATTTGACAGTGTTTAAAGGCTATAATTTACAGAGCAGTTGCTGATCCACATTGGTAGTAGGCATTTCCCCAATGGGAACTGCCTATGTTTTGAGAACAGAGACCCGGTTCCATGTTTTTATTTATTCTTCATTTTCAGAAAACCATCATGTGACATCATGATGTTGGGGTCAGGGAACAGTCGGTGTGTTCAGCTATGAATGCGTAGTCCAAAATGAGTTTAGAAGGCTCTGTCATAAAAGTGGGTTAAAAGTATTCTGCTAGAATATGTGGGATGGAGATATCTCTGGATTTGTACAGCTCACATCTGCTTTGCTCTACTTCAATTTTAATTTGCTCATGGGATACAGCGCATTCCTTAATGGGGGGCACATAATGCTTTGAAGAGCTTAGAGTGTGGCCAAACTCCAAGGTCATCATTACATCCAGGGCCACCACAAGTTCTCTTGGGTAATTTCCTTGCCACTGGACTCCAATGACTCTGAAAGAGACAGTGAGCCAGACAACTTTGTGCCACTCTGCCTCACTTAAGTCCAATTCATGTGCAAATCAAGATATAACTCATTATCCACAATCATGGACAAATATGATCACACATATCAGACATAAATATTTTATGATCCAGTAAATATTTTATTGGAATCAAAGACTTTAAAAAACAATTCCCCAAACTGTTTTATCGGATGTGAATCCCATTCAAAATAATATTAGCCTTTTCAAACTTTCCAGATGATGGGGATAGGGACTGAACCTGTGATTTCACTGAATTAGGAAACTCCCAAGGAAAAAAACTCCTATTACTAATGCAAGTCAGCATCTTCTCCACTATTTTGTAGTTGACCAGGGGACTAAGATATTAAGTGATTTCCCCAGGGTCATACAGTATGTGTCAGAGGTGAGATTTGAATCCATGATTTGCTAGTGCTAAAGGAGACTTTCCATTCACTTTCTAAAACTTACCAAAAATTATTAGACCATTAACACTTCATCAGAACAAAAATCTTGCATTAGTTCTCAGACATTTCTACCTCTATCTGTTGATCTTCCTCATCATTAATTATTTTTATTCTGTATCTCCTTAATATAAGATGCCATAGTGACATATATGAACATTCTATATGGTTATTCATGGAATCTCTTGACTCACACACCCCTCCACCCAAAACATGTCCAAGAAGAGAACTAAGAGGTAAAATATTATGTAGAATAACATTGACTTAATGTTATTAAGTATGACTATTAAGTCAGTCACTCAATAGACATTTGTTAAACACCTACTATTGTAACAGTAATGCAATTTGAAGATCTTGTATTGGAAGCTAACAGGTACTTAGCACTTAACTCCAAGTTCATGATTGTGTTAAGCATTACAATCCAGAACTTATGAATCCCACAGTAGGATGAACTTATTTACATAACAGGAAAGGGGCAGGTTAGAAAGGAGCTAATACCTTATATAAAGAAAATCCCAAGCTGCAGAGGCCAAAACTTCTGGGAATGAGCATCGGGAGGCTAGGCTGCTACTGCTGAAGTGAGAGAAGAGAACTAAGAACTGAACTTAGAAGAACTGAGAAGAGAAATAAGAACTGAGGAATTAAGAATTGAGAAGAACTGAGAAATTAAAAGAGAGAACTGGGAGGAGGCATGGCTGTGGTATCAGTACACTGTCGGTTTTGATGTTACTTTGTCAGATTCATCTACAGAGAGAGGACAGTGCTGTTGTCACAGAAGCCCTGGGACCTTGCTGCTGTTTCAGAAGCCCTAAAAGAGGATTTTCTTGTTGTATGTTTACAGAAATCCTGGAGGAGGGTCTTGCTGACATTTTTAGAGGTCCAGAGACTATACCAATGATTTGTGTTGATTCCTCAGACTTTGTTGTTGGGTCTGTGTTGATTCCATAGGCAGAAAGTGAATTGATGAGGATACTGGCAATGCGTATAAATGTTATTGTAGCTTTGTTAAGCTTTGTCTTCCCAGGAAGAGAAACAGTAAAGGAATTAAGGTGGACTACACACTGTGAGCTTCAGTATGGAATAGGAGCTAGACAACAAGGAGCTGGCAGTAGCTGAGACCATGGAAGGGGAACCATGGAAGCAGAGAGTCAGCCTCAAGTCAAGATGAAAAAACCTCTCCTTGGATATTTAATGCAAACTGAGAAAATCATGATTTTCTAGGGGTGGAGAACTTTTACTTTACATTCAGATGACTGAGTTAAGGACTTACTAATTAAGGATGGTTGCAAACTAATCTCCAATTAAGAAGAAAGAAGACTTTTTGATTGAAGAGATTAAGACAACATGACCTAGAGGTGGAAAATTTTTTACTTCTGTACTTTGTGTCAATTAAGGAGGCTAAATGAATTTACTTTGTTGAAAACTATGGGACCACTTTGGTGAAAACTATGTGGCCACTTTAGTGATAAGTGGTTAAGCCACAATATTGTAAATGCTGCATTTTAAATTCTGTGAATGTTTTGCCTTAATTTGCTACTGAATAAAGAGAGTTCACTATACTGTGTAATTAAAACCTTGATTACTGTGTAATCAGAACCTCTGGAAAGCTTGGCTTTAAAACTTTGTATCAAGCATTGTGCTAAGCTCTCAGGATACAAAAGGAGGACTATTATTGTATTAGCTGAATAACAGGACAAATGTCTTTTAGATTGGGCAGCTAGGTGGCTCAGTGAATAGAGCACTGGCCCTGGAGTCAGGAGGACCTAAGTTCAAATCCAGCCTCAGACACTTAACACAAAAACTAGCTGTGTGACCTTGGGCAAGTCACTTAACCCCAACTGCCCTCCAAAAAAAAAAAAGAAAAAAATGTCTTTTAGATTCAACCAGATTTTAAAGTTACTTCTTTTAGTTCATATATTCATAGCTGGGTCTCAGGAGTTTTAGGTGTGATTAATCTTAGATTTTCTCTATTAAAATCCTATTTTGATAATCCATCATATTCTGTAGGTTACCGTGACAGGGCAGTGGAATGAGTACTCTATCTGGAGCCAGAGGAAATGAGTTCAAATTCCAGTTCTATTACTACCTCTCCAAGTTGAATCAAGTCACTTAAACTCTGTGAGACCCTCTACTCCAACAAACAGTGAGAAGCTGTATTAGATGATGTCAAGTTTTTTTTGCAGCAATCCATCTGTGATCCTAACCAAGCTAAAAAGACAAATTCATTTATGGTCACAGATGTTATATGTGGTGGGTAATTATTTGACCTCAGTAACTTTCTAAAGAGCATCCACTAAATTACAGAAGGATTGTGAATGGCATCAATGAATGAACAACTTAGGCTACTGAAATTACAGATCTTTATGTATTGAAATCAAAGTATATCATTTGAGGTGTTGTATTTCCCATTAATATGGATGGATGGGTTGATACAAAAGAGTAAATTTGGCAAATTTAAGCTTAAACAAAGTCTGGTGCTTTACTGTCTAAGAGACACTTTGGCATCATGGATAAGGAGCTGAGATCAAAGCTTGGAAGTCTGGGATTGACTCCTATTTTGGTACACAATGAATTATGTGGCTCTGAGTAAGTCACCTAACCTCTGGCATAGGGTAAGTTTACTCACGTGGGAGTTTCCTTTAGCAGTGTAATCAGAGGTCCCAATCTCTTCCCCTAAACCTTGGTGGAGACGGTGGCACAGGAAAGTTTAGCTTTCACCTTCCCAAAATGTATGGTTCTCACCCAAAATATCTAATTCATAGTATTTTTAAGATCATATTATTTGAAAGGGATTCCAGTAATATTCTAATGCAAGCATACTTAACATGTGGTTTACAGACCTCTAGGATCCATGAATATATTTGGGGAAGTCCATGAACTTAGTTGGTTGGGGGTGGGGAGGAATCTCTATTTGCACTAACCTGTAATTGAAATTTAACACTTTTCCTTAAATCATTATTTTTAAAAATCATTATGAGAGATGATGCCAGAGGGATTCATCACACACACACACACACACACACACACACACACACAGACACACACACACGATTAAGAATTCCAGATCTAATCTAGCCCTTTATTTTTATCGATGAGAAAAATAAGGATCAGAGTATATAGCTTATTTTCCCAGTGCATACACATAAGTAGTAGAGCCAGGACTCATATCTTCTGACTCCACCTTGACTCTCCACTAAGCCATGCCATCTATCAGATACTTGTCATTCAGGTATGTGCTCTACCTCAATTAAATGAAATGTGTGTGTGTGTGTGTGTGTGTGTGTGTGTGTTTATGCCTTACCTTCATTGCTCTCCTCAGATCAGAAAATCACCACTTTTCTACATTTTTCCTTTGTTGCACTTTTGCTTCATTTATTCATTTCAAGAAGGCTTAGCATTAAACTTTAAAAGTCTGACTATCTGAAAGAAAAAGGTGCAAAATGGTAGGTGAAATACAAAGTAGGTGTCCATCAACTGAAGAATAGCTGAACAAATTTTGCTATGTAGCTACAACCAAATGTTATTGTATTATAAGAAATAATGAATATAACAGAGGTAGAAAAATTCAAAGCAATGCAGAGTGAAATAAGGAGAACCATGAGAACAACATATTCAATGACCACATTCATAAGAATTATGATCTGAGCAGTGATAGATTATGCCTTCCAATGACTGATAATGAAACACTTCCAACCACCTGGCAGAGAGGTGAGAGAACAGAGGTACAGAATGAAAAATGAAATTATTTTGTTTAACTATAAATATTTGTTGCAAAGGAGGATTTCTACTAGACATATGATATGTATTAGTGAGTAGTGATGAGCATGAAAAATAGTATTATTATTATTAAACATGCAAAAGTAAAAATGACAAGACTAGCGTAATTTTATTACCTTTTCAAACTAAATTTTATTTCTTTTTTTAAAAGTACATCACAGAAGTTTACTTTCTCATATAGTATTCTTTGTTCTTTTTGAACTTTGAAATGTTTGTTGATAATTGTTCACAATAAGAATAGTATTTTATGAAACAGCAAAAAGAAATAACTTGTTTCAATCATATGTATATCTCAGATAAAGACAACTTCCGTATTGTATTCACCTAAACAGTTGCTTTCTGTCTATTTGCTTTCAACATGCAAATACAGGGTGGTACTAGAGAGTGAAGAAAAACCCCAAAATTTGTTAAAAACAAAATGCTGTGGTCTTTCTCTTTGATTGGGTAGTTATCATGAACTAGAGTTACCCACAATTGCTCCATTTTGATGAACTATAACTAGTGAGTTTTATCAATAGCATGAATGACTAGATAGGAGAAACATAATGTTAGTGAACAGAGAGATAGCTTGGGAGTCAAGAAAATTTCGATTCTAGCTGGCTCTGGATTTAACAATTTGACAAGGTGATGAAACTCTAAATCCCTCATGGAATTCTCTAGGACTCTAAGATCTAAAAAGAAGTTGCTGCTTATGTTGGGGAGTTTTCTGACCAGATGTTCCCTAAATGAATGAAGTCACAGATCTAATTCAAGAAAATAAACTTTTGTACCATTCTATCATGGACTATGTTTACAAAGAAATTTGGAAGTAAGTCAAGGAGCTACCTGAATTATCTTTTACCTTGTTTAATTTTCTTAATGTATTCTCTTTAAGATCTTGCTTTTGACATTGCAAATTAAGCAATAAAGTACAAAGTTCAAGTAATGAGTTGATATTACTATTCTAAGTAGATACCTTATTAGTGGCTAGTTGATAACTTCTCCATTTTAAGTTCTCTTCATCTGTATAATACAAATTAGAAAGCAACATTATTAGTCCATTTTAACAGCATTCTAATAAGTAAATTATATCTAAATGCCCATTTTCCCTTCATAGATAATCTAACACAGTCAAAACTCAGATAATATTTTTAAAGTTCCACTTAATTTTATACTGACATATAAAAATGCATAGCATATATAGTATAGGAGGTCATAAACTCTTTTTATTCATGGAAATCTTTAGCAGTGTGTTAAAACCTATGGGTCCATTTTCAGAATAATGTTTTTTTTTCATTTTTTTAAGTTCATAAATGAAGAAAATTCTAAATTTCATAGGTAAAAGTTAGTGGAAATAAAGATGCATATTTCCTCATTCAAATTCATGGATCTATTTCCTGCCTTCTCAATTAGTCAGAAGAACATGGAGGGAGGGAGAGAATTTGGAAATGAAAATAAAACTGATGCAAAAAACAGAAAAATCATAGATCTACTGAAATATATTCACAGACCTTCAGGGGACATACGGACTTCAGATTCAGAAGCATTGGTATAGAGGCTAAAAGCTTAACCTTGCTATCATTAAGATCTCAGCTCAAGAGCAGCATTTGAAATATACTATCTATGTAATCAGAAATAAATTACATAATCTTTACATCTCTCTGGCAACTTTCTGTGACTATAAGTAAGAAATAAATTTCTTTCCTGAATCAACAGCAAGTCTCTATGTTTGGAATTCACTACACTGATGTAATCACAAATATGAACCACTCCCCCAGATGCCAAATTGTATTGAACAGAGGATTATCTAGATAAATCAAGTACCTCTCCCTCCAAGTACTATGACCTTGAATATGCACATATGGAAGATGAAGGTGTTGCATGATCTGAATTATCCAGATAATTACTTCTGTTCTCTGATTCACTTTGCATTTGTAGAGAGTCTGAATGGCTAAACCTTGACCTTATATTTGAGTACTCTTCTGTACCTGTGATAATGTTCAATCATTTCATCTTGATATTAAAGGCCCAGCAGAGCCTGCATCATTATCTTGAAAGAGATTCCAAAGCATCTTTCAAACCTGACACTCAGATCTAAACTACTCAGCATGTTTGGCAAAATGCTCACAACACAGCTATCCATTTTTGGAATAAGTGTTCCTCTCCATTCTAGTTAATTGAAAACAACTCTAAATTGCCCTCTTGAGCATAAAGAACCAGGGATTAAGATATAGTAGTGGAAAAGTATCAGGGTTTTAAAGACTTATATAAACAACACAGTTGTTTGAGTCCTTGACAAATAAATTCCAGCTCCCCAGGACACACTTGTTTAGGATTTTCCCAATTAGGCATTTTATTTGATCTCCAGGTCTGGGTGAGCCACAATTCTCTAGAATTGAAGAAGAGATTAATGGACCAGAGACAATGGCTAATTCATCTCCAGGGCTTTGTTCATTGCTTGTCTTTACTAATTTAATACTGTATATCCAAACTTAAATAAATCAAAATGAGAATTGGGCTAGGGCAGCCCATCTTTTGAAGGGAGGTGATGAGCTGCTAGATTCCTTGCTGCAGGTACCAGCTTGGTGACAGAGATCTTTGCCTAGAATTAATGGAGCCACTGTCTGAAAAGCATAAATAGTGCAAGGAGAGCATTGTGCCTCTGACTAGATCAGGCAGGCATATTTTTCTTGGGGTGAGGAGGGGAGGGGAAGGGAATGCATTTTTAAAAGAGACTGAATATCCAGAATTTCAAAAGCATTTCAGCTTGGGGACCTGGTCGTCAGCAATAGCTTGGAGGAGAATTAGTGCAATATGGGGCAAAGATAAAAGAAAACAGTGTTTTTTTTTTCTTTTTCTTAATGATAGCACTAGAATCTGAAATGAAGCTCAGCAGGTAAGGAGATCCTACAGGGATTTTTAAAAGACACCTCGCATCTGTGGGCTAACAAACTTTGTTTTGTAGCCTTGAGTGCCCTCCACAGAATTGGTCTTTGAATTGGGAGAATTCTTTGGGGGGTGTACATACATATATTTATATGTGTATGCACATATATATGTAAACATATATGAATGCATATATGTATTTGTGTGTATTTTACCATATCCTCTCTGTAAGGCAACTTACTTTCCCTATATCCAAAATATATACATATTATAGTTAAGATTAAAGTTTGATTTAAAATATTTTTAATTTTCTTCTTTCCCTTATTTCTTCCTTATCAAAGGATTTTATCTGTATAAAATTAGCTAAAGCCCACTAAAAACTAGAGAAGAAAATTAAAGAAAGTTGAAGGGAACACATTAAAAGGAAGGCAATGAAGAGTCAAAGTGCCTGCCTTAGCTATCATTCTCATCACCTTTTAAAACCACTGCATGAATTCAGGGCTAAAATCATCCTAACTGTGACATATGACTTTGTATAACATATAAATGCACTGATAGTTTCACACCTCAAGATGTATTTACATGAGTAAAACAGAAATAAGTAGACTCCACAATAGCTTGCAGAAAACTGTCTCTATGACCAGCATTCATCCTCCCCTTTGAGGAAATTCACTGCTACTGAAGGCACAAAGAAGAGAAGACAGGGAAAAAAAAGGCAGATGAGCTGACTTCAAAAATGCTTCAACCAATTACACAATAAAAGAATAAATAAGCAAAATGCACAGGTAATAAAATAATACGGATACTTCAAAGAATTTTTTAATCTACATTCCTTACAAAATAATGGAGAGCATCCGTGATGAAAAATGTTGTTTCTGGACCCTTTATACATATCATGTGGTCTTATCATGTAAGCATATAAAACATGACCATATAAAAACCACCCACTTGCAGATATGTCCCTGCAACACACTTGTAGATATATGTAGATACATTTATCTACATGTAAGAAACAAATAGATAAAGACCAAAAAGCAGAATGGTGTCATACATATGTAAGAAGATTGTGTGGTTGCCATAAATTTCCACCCTATATAAGCAAAGTAAAGGATTGCTTTTTTCCATTTCAGATCAAAGCAATTAGCAAATGCGTGAATGCATAATTAGTTGTTGAGATTATTTTAAGTGTTTATTAGCACATTGAGAAAATACATTATCATAATGGATCATATTCTTCCTTCATTGACACCATTGCTGCTTTTTTCTTCAGGAATTATCAGCTGCTATATATGCATATAAAAATAATGGAAATTACTTTACCTCCACCAGATGTTCTTACTAAATAGGAATTGAATGCAATTGAGAGAAATGCAAAGGCTAACTAAGGACATGGCTAGAAATTATACAGGACCAAAGAACTGGACACAGAGGCATCTGGTGTTGAGAAATTAATTAAATTATCCAAGAACAATATTATTCTCAATCCTCTTCATGTCCTTGAGGAAGTTGCTCAGAATACAACTTTTTTTTATTTTAAGTGAAAATTCTCACTTCCATATTCTATATCTAGCCCTGTGTAGCGATTAGCAAGGAAAGGCTTTTGGTTCTTTTTACTATACCAACTTCTGCAAAGAAAAAAAAAAGGAGAGAGAGAGTGTGTTATACATATGCATAGGCACATGTGTGTGTATGCATGTATATATAAATAAAATGATTCTATGTGCTAGCCATATACTGTACAAGAGATACTATCTTTGTCTTCTTGAAGATTATGATCTAAGATAAAGAAGCAGCTTATATCTATTTTCTTGAGTAAATATGATATAGCATCTGTGTGAAAGATAGAATCCCTACCCTTGCACTTGTGCCCCTTGACCAAAACCAATCCCCCCAGTCTCCTCAGTATAGGTATAAAAACTAAAACAATACCCAACAAACAGAACTAAGTGCTTCCTCTAAAAACAAACAATCCTCCCATCTCTAGCCGGTTACCCTTAACTCCAGAGTGAAGTAATTTTCCAGCATTAAACCTTATCACATTGATATGAACCATAACTTTCTTTCACAGACAAGGTAGAATGATAACATATTATTATATTAAAGTGGAACAGTAATAATAATGATTAGACAAAAAGAGAAATGGGAGTAATGAGTCATGAAGATTTGCTACAGAAATTGAATGATTTCTGGTGGCAGTTTGGGACCTGAATCAGAAATTACAGGTTATGTTTAAAGAGTCAGGACCCAATCAATTATCAATGCAAATTATGCAAAAAATGGTAAAAACTGTGAAACATATCACTACAGGTTGTAAAAATGTAGCATGTACTGAATATCTAGCAGGACATAATTTGATTTCTAAAATTACCTATTAGAAGCTATCTTTTATGGAGAAAGACATGGCACATCCCCATACTGCAAATAAAGCCTTCAAAATACCTTGGAGAATTCAACCAAAAAACCTACTAGAACCAGACAATTATTACAGAAAGGACTATTGCCCCAAATCAATAAGACGCAAGATTGATCCATAAAAGCTTAAAAACAATGTTTTCAATAGTTGTGCCAGGACCCTATATGCAAAAACCTTGGAAATAGTCATTGCTAATGCCCTCAGGCATGAACCAAGATAAGAAACCTTTATGCATATGTAGCCTAGTAACTGCTCCTGAAGCTGGTATAGCCACAGTTACTGAAGGCCAAGAAAAGCAATTTTTTGTTTTCATATGTGCTTTCTCCCTTATTCGAAACGTGAGCTCCTTAAGAGCAGAGATGGTCTTATTTATGGATTTGTATCCTAGGTGCATTTGTATTTTGCACAGAGTAAGTGCTAAATAAATATTTCATTCATTCATGTGAAATATGAAATACTGATAATTTTCAAGCTCTATGGAACATAAAGCTTACAAAATATTTTTAAAAGGGGGAAGCTAGGTGGCACAGTGGATAAAGCACTGGCCCTGACAAAAGGAGGACCTGAGTTCAAATCCAGCCTCTGACCAGACACTTGATAATTACTAGCTGCATGACCCTGGACAAGTCACTCAACTCCAATTGCCTCACCAATATATAGGTAAAGGTATATGTATACGTATACGTATAGGTACAGGTATACGTATATGTATAGGTACAGGTACAGGTATAGGTAGGTAGGTAGGTGTATGTGTATATATGTATATACACACATATACACACATATACATATATTGTATATGTATGGATAATTTGTCTATATATGTATATGTGCATATGTATGTACATATATAATACACACATATACATATGCATATATACTATGTGCATATACCTAATACATACGTATATAATACGTATTATATATGTGTATATTATATATATATAATATATTTTTTTTTAACTGTCATCCTGTCTGTGGTTGGACTAATATCCAGAATACTTTCAGTGAGCCTACAGATGATGAACTTACATCCTAATATTCTCAAAAATCTACCCAAATATGATCAATATTAAACCTAAAGAAAAGTAAAGATACAACTTGTCCCAGGGCCAAATATTGGCATCAATTCCATTAAACTAAGATAAGAAGAATTTATTATATTATAATTTGTGGTAATCTAATAATAACGTTTAGGAAGCTCTTTATATACATTATCCAATTTACATATGAGCACCCTGAAGTTCAAAGAGGTTAAATGCTTGTCCGTTGTCAAACACAGCTAGTATGTATCACAGATAAGGTTTGAACCAAGGTCTTCCTTGAATTCCAGAACTCTATCCATTAACCCATGCTATAAATTGAATATTGAAAGTAAGTATTTTTTTAGTCATTTACCACTGTGTTCCCTTTAATGAAAAAATATCTCCCAATACAGAGCTTATATAGTAGGTAGTCAATAAAGTTCAACATAAAAACATTTGGATGCAGTTTATATTCCATATTTCTTATTCTGAGCTGGAGAGGAGGGGAAGAAAGGATAGTAAGAAACTAAAATTTTAATGAATTTTCCAAAATCACTTACTACTCGAAGGCAGGAGGAAGCTATGCATTCTTACCTGCAGTGGGAGAATTTAGCTCATTGTGCAGTCACATCATTACACTGACTATTGCCCACGATGGACTCTGTTCCCTCCAGGGCCTAAGTCACTCTCTGATAGTAAGCTAATAATGCACTTAGGGAGGTACATTAACTCCTTCCAGGCCCATCAGCATCATTTACTACAATGTTTCCTCATCTTTTTCAGTCCCTGACTTACCTGTGAGCTTGTTGAGAGGAAGAGAAAGGGAAAGAATCATTTGTCCAGCTAAGAAAATATCCATATAACACAACCCAGAATATATCCTTTCTACACATTGTTACACACATACACCAAGTGGCATCCTTCCTTTTGACCATGGTTGCCGATATCACTGGCATTGTGGGTAAAATCTGCCAAAAGGCAGCACAGAAATTCAAGATGTAGTAGTATACTGATGGTATCTTTTCAATATGTGTGCTAGTTGTCAGAAACTTTCTAAATTGATTGGGAAGTCAGTGAGTCAGCACATATTAAGCACTTTCTATTTGCCAGGCACCAGTAATGTATAAATTTCCATTAATACATGCCTTTGAAATTTACAAAGTAAAACAAACTAAGCATTATCACCCCCGGGAAAAATAGGTTTTGTTTGTTTGTTTGTTTTTAACATAAGCAGTTTCAGGGAAGACCTCAGA
This sequence comes from Pseudocheirus occidentalis, assembly GCA_028646575.1. Taxonomy (NCBI): domain Eukaryota; kingdom Metazoa; phylum Chordata; class Mammalia; order Diprotodontia; family Pseudocheiridae; genus Pseudocheirus; species Pseudocheirus occidentalis. The sequence continues at coordinate 196,908,406 of CM053599.1, forward strand.
ATTTGGGACACAAAATTATATTGGGGAAGAGTCTTCAGTATATTATCCTATGAGAGAGAAACAGAATTCCTGAGACACTTGGAGACTATACTAAGGGAAGAAGCAGGATGGGTGGGGCCAGGCCAAACTTATGGCTTAGGGATAGCATAAAAGACCTTTGGGTAGCTTCATTTTAATCACTTTTTCTTCCTAACTATTGACCAAATTCATTTATTTCTTCCAAATGAAGTTGTACAAGTCCTGTCCATGCTCCACTTCCTTTAAAAAAATTAATTTCTAGGAACAAAGGACTAGTTGTTCCACTCTAGTTATACCACAGCAAAGTGTTCTCCTTACAGCGACCCTTTGAGATTTATAATTGTGCCTTGTGAGGTACAGTGGGAATCTCTGGATCAATAAATAAAATGCATGTGGAATAGAAGTATGAGATATAATCATGCCCTATAATCATAAGCACTTGAATTCTTTTCAGTCAGGGAAAATAAAAGTTCAAATTAAATTATAACTGGACCATAGAAACCAAAGTCAAAGCAAAAACAAGACAGAGGAAAAGCTAAAGAACTCTAGTTATAGAGGTAGCATTTATTTCTAGATAAATAAGCCGTGTTTATTGGATTTGACTAGTATACCCACTTATGTAGACAGAAAAAAAGAGAGCCAAGCAAATAGCCCCCTCCTACACATAAAGTAGTAGCTGCAGGGAAGGAGGCAATTACAGTTGGATTGCTTACACCTTAAACCCCAGGTGAGCTGAATGGATGGACAATTCCCGACAGAATGAATTTGTAGCTTGAGACTCAAGGGAGTGACAGGGGCAAAGCCATGACAGGTAGGTTTTGCATTAGAGCTAGCAGAAAGACTTTAAAAGTTAAAAGCCTGAGGTCCCTGGGAATGGGAGGAATATCTATTTCAAAAAAGAAAAGGAATTTAAAGTGAGAATAAATAAATGTATATGGTAGATGGAAGAGTAGAAAGATGTGGGGGAGAGGAAAACAGATCAGAAAGTTTAAGAACAAGGAATATACCTATAATTTCACTGCCATTGGAAACTCCTCTTGAGATGCAGTTAAGCATCTTCTTTCCAAATTATAGTCATAGAGAGTTGTCTACAACACAGAGAGTTGTCTAGAACACGGAGTCACATAAGAAGTATGGTACAGAGGGGAAACAAACTGTATTTCCTGCTTCTCAAGCCAGTTCCTGTCATTTAAGCACAGTCACTTCTTACATGGGTTAAACACAAAAAAGTAACAGTTGGTTTTTATACAGTGCTTTAAATTTTGCAAAATGCTCTATATCCATCATTTCATCCTCACAGCAGCCTTATGGGTTGATAGTATAGATAATGCTATCTCTATTTTGTGTATCAGGAAGACAAGGGTCACAGAAATTGAATGACTTTTATACGGTTACACAACTAAAATGTGTCACAAGCGAGACTGGCACTTGGGTGTCTTCTCCAAGAAGTGCCCTGTAACGTGAAAGCCCTGAATTTGAGGTCAGAAGACCTTAGTTCAGATCTTGTCTTTGTCACTTAGCTACTTTGTGACGTGGGGAAAGTCACTTAATTTCTCTGCATCTCAGTCTCTTCATTTCTAAAATTAAGTGGTAGAACTAGATGGTTTATAAGGGTCCTCCGAGATCTAAGTACATGATCCTATAACTTCAAATCTTGTGCTTCTCCCACTCTTCTACCCTGCCTTAAGAGATACAGAACTTTACGTTGAGATTGGTAGAAAACAGAAACTAAATGTCTAACCATGAACAAATATGTGGAAGTGGGAATGTCAGCTAAAAACTTTCACTCATGGTCACTTGATCTAATAACCAAATGACAGGAAGTGGAAAATCAAGCAGTTTCTATTTCATTCCAGACTATTACAAAGAAAGCCACTTTGTCCTTCCAGAGTCTTGACTTTCTCTTTGGAAAAACTGGCTTCAACAAAAACTAGAATCTTACACAAACCCTTCAGCATTTTCTTGAATGCATAGGGGGAAAAGATGCTTTGGGCATCTTGATAAAAGGTGTTGTATAGATATGAAATTTTATTACTGACTTTCATGTCACATATCCCAGAAGAGCCAGATAAGGAAAAAAATCAAATCAAACCTTGAATTTATTTGGTCTTCTGCTGAAACAAGTATGCGTGTGTGTATACACACATATATATGTATACATACATGCATGCATCTATTCCAATCCATTCCATTCCATTCCATTCCATTCCATTCCATTCCATTCCATTCTATTCTATTCTATTCTATTCCAAACAGTTTTTACCAGGAAGTCTCATTGCCCCAAGATAGCTTGTAGAAAAAACAAAGTAGACGAGGGACAGAATGACTTTAGCATGGGGGTTCAGGATGCAAGTGGCTGATCCCATACACTCAATATAGGGTTGAAATAAGAAACCAGCCCATATCTACTTTTTTAATCCTTCTAAGCCTAGTGTTAATTTGACTTCATAGATATCAAAGAAAGAAAGAAATTTGGCTAAATGTTTTTAAAGAGTGAATTCTACATTGTTTACATGGATATTGCTTTCTAGTTTTTTTAAGCAAACCACTTTACACAGTCTAATATTGCAGTGAAAACAAAAAAGAAAAATGACCAAAAATCATCCTAAAAATTGGCACTTATTAAGTAGCAGATGTTCTGACCATCCAAAACAACAGCAGCCTTGGATACTGTGCTAGGTTTTAGTTTAATGTAGCATCTTTATGCAAATCTTCAAGAAAGCCCTTAGCCACCTATGAGTAGGTACATCTTACCTCTTAATTGATTTTAAGGTATACAGCACTGCCCAGGGAGTCCTGACAACATAAGCTCCCCTTGGCTCATGCTCCTTTATCCATATTATCCTTGATGTGGTATCAGAAAACCCTCTGCCTCCCTGTGGTTCTCTCTCCCTTCAGGGGACCCTTTTTTCCTCTGGGTGGAGGAGCTAGGGTTATGGAGATGACTCAGTAGGGGATTGTAATGGCCCTGCCTTTCACATTGCTGAACTGAGGGGGGAAATTCTTCCACCACATCTAACACACAGTTCAGCATCATAAATCCTAGAAATATCCTACCAAATTTAAGATACTCTTTTAAATAAAGCACTCTTTGCCCATTTTGTTTGTCAACACTCTGATGACCAGAATGATTTACTCAAGTGTAAATACTATCAAATACCTACTGTTCCTCTGTAGTAACTGGTAGTGAAGGGAGGGAGTAACTTCAAAAACAGCCACCTTAGATCTCTGTTCTTCAAATAATGTCTGATGAAAACTTGTTTACAGCATAAGCTGAAAAATGCTTTCTATTCTTCTGTAAGTATTAGCCCATTAAAGCATCTATATCCTACAAAAAAAATCCCCTTTCATAACACTATCAGCCAACACAAACTAACTTCAGGCATGTTCATAGGGTAAAACTACAAATCCAAAAACCTCAGGAGAAAAGAGTGATCTCAGGTGATCCTTCCCAACTACCACTTCTCAGAGTAACATAAAATACCACCCAAATAGTAGAACAAATTTAGAATGGCAAATTGGGGGGGAGGGAAAGGGGTATGGAAAAGATAATGGTGGAAGTCTTGCAGAGGCTTTTTTCTCTAAACCTGGGCTTTCCCCTTGGGTGTCAGTGACAAGTTCAATTTCATGCTGAGAATCAGGGCAGCAATTCCTATATTTGTCAGTTCTTTTGCTTCTAAGGCTTTCTACACTTTGTCTAGCTAACTGCTGATGTGGGCCTAGGAGTGGCCCAAAACACAATGAAATCCAATGTAATTTAATTCAACAGAAGAATGGAATCAGAAAGTATGAAGGGAAAATAGAAGAATTCTCTAAATTTGATATTCTGATGAGCAGGACTGGGGGACAGTGTTAAGTATGGGAAATTCCTCTTGGATAACCTTCCATTTTCTTCTTTTACAGCCCTCTTAACCTCATCTACAAGTCAGATAGTACTTTCATGCTGCTCTTTAGTTGCCCATGTTTTTTCTACCTCAGATCTATCCTTTCTGGGTATTGTATCATGCTGTGAACCTTTCCTGACCCATATTCTCTGCATCTTCTCCACAATACCTGCCCTTGCCCATAGATGTAAATGGCCAAAGGAAAGGACCTAAAGCAGACATATATGATAGGACCAATATTTATCTAATCCCCCCCCATGAGTAAGGAAAAAGTAACAACTACAGAGGTTCATTGGTCCAAAGATGGAGCAAGGCTTAATTTTGGCTTCCCTTAACACAGTTTCCTGGTGGCTCTGAATGTGTCGAAAGATGGCATGGAGTAGTAGCTAAGTACTGGATTTAGAACCAAGAAAACCTGTCTTCAAATCCTGGATCTCTCTCTTAGAAGCTGAATGCTCCTGGAGAAACAGTTTTAACCTCTTGGTATCCCAGTTTATTCGCTAGGATTTGTCTACTGTCACAGATAGTTTATACTTTGCACCAGTGAAGGGACATGACATGACATGATATATATCCTTCAGATATTCACATATGAATTCAAAATAATAACTTGTGTCTCATTACTCCCAGATTCTCCTCTGGATAAGGTCACAAGATTAGAGATTTAAAACAGCAAAGGACTTTACAAGTCAACTTCTTCATTTTGTATATGACAAAACCAAGGCCCTGGGAGTTTAAGCAACTTTATTTAATGTCAATGAGATAATAAATGGAAATATGAATATAGATGTGTCATTCATATCAGATCCTTAGATCAAATTCAGCTCCTCCAGGCTTCAAATATAATTCTCCATTCACTTCAACAGATCAAGACTGATTGGCTAGATAAATAGATCCAAGTAAAATTAGCTGGTACCAATGGCTTAAGATGTTTAAAAAATAATGCTGTGTATTTTACCAAAAGTCTTCTTAATACATTTTCCCTAATCTTTCGGTTATTATTATTATTATTATTATTATTATTGATGGCAAATTTTGGTCATCATCATAAGCCTGCAGTAGACATATTATCAGGAAGATAGAGTTTAGGTACCATTCAAATTTCACTATTTGGGATGTCATATAAATCTCACATGATTTCTTAAATCATGTTTAAATGAACCTCAAGAGATTATCTTGTCCATCTCCTCACTGACAGTTATGCTAGGCCACTGGCTTGTATTTTCTCCTTGAAGATCTGCAGGACCAGAGATTTAAGTTGCCCCTTTTGGTAGGAGCCATTCTAGTGTTTCAGCATTTTGGTGATGAAGAGGTTCTTCCTTACATCCAAACTAAATGAGCCATTTCTTAAGTTTATATATGTTTTATAGATATGAAATAAATATGAATACATATATCTAGTAATACACATCTTTCATATTCTTGATTCTTTGCCCTGGGGCAGGCAAAAAGGAATTCCAGGAAGGAAAATCTTCATAGCTGGTTAGGCAGTAGAACTTTTGACCTCCCATCATATACAAATTACAATCAGGTTGTATATCTTGTAGCCTGAATAGTCAAACAAATTGGTCATCATCATGACCAATCTGAGCACTCTACCAGCAGGAAAGAACCAAAACAATAAAACCAAAACAACTCCAAACCTATATATCCATACCTAACCTTGCTTTTGGTTGCCAGTCCCATATGACTAAATGCCCACTCAATATTTTCCCCATATTAAATCTTAACTTAATCTTTTAAAACAGAACTCTTTATACATGTAACAAATAACAGCAAGGATGATGGTGGTGGTAATGATGATGTCTCTTCAAACTTCCTTGTCAGTGTTGATGATACTCCACTTCTTCTAATCATGAGGATTTGCAATCTTGGAATCATCTTTGACTTTGACTCTTCCCTCTCCCTTAAACTGCCATGGCAATAGCTAGATTTCTACAGCCCTCTAAGACTTACAAAACACTTAAACATTGGATCTCCTCATTACAACTCTGGTGCCATTATTATCCCCATTTTATGGAAGATATAGACAAAGATTAAGTGAATTTGCTGAGCTCACACTAATAGTAAGTGTCTGAGGTGAGATTTGAGTTCAGGTGTGCCTGCTTCCAAGTCTACATTGCATCCAGTTGGTCACCTCACTGCTCCTATCCAATCATTTGCCCTATCTTGTTGCTCCTAATTCCATCTCTTACATTTGTCCCCCTCTCTGCATTAACACAACCTTTACTTTTGTTCAGACCCTCATTACCTCTCACCTAAAGTATAGCAATAGTCCCATACTTAGTTTCCCAGTTTTTTATATATGACCTTCCCAGTCCAGCCTCTACATAGCTAGAAAATTGATATTTCTAAAACATAAATCTGATGTCATTCTCTTATCCAAGAAATAAAATAATAGCTTCCTTTTGCCTCTAGATTAAAATGCAAGCCCTTCAGTATAACATCCAAGGTTCTCACCAATGTTATTTTATATTACTTATTTTATATTATTCTTTGATTATATATGTACATGTATATGCACACAGACATAGACACAGATACACACATACACACCACACACATAATTCTCTACTATTTTATATTAGCCTTTATTCATGACATTCTATCTCCTGCCTTCATAAAAGTGGTCTAAGTTATCTGGAATGTAATCTATTCTCTATTCATAGAATTCTTTGCTTCCCTTAAAACATATTCAAGCTACCACTTCTTGCACACAACGTCTCCTGATCCCATCAACTGTCAGCAATCTCTTTCTCTTGAAACTATTTTGCATTCATCTATTTTTGTACATGCTGCATTTTCCAGTAGAATGTAAGCCCTTTGAGGGCAAGGGCTTTCATTTTTTTTCTTCTTTTTTATCTCTAATGTCTAACAAAGTAATTCTTTCATAGTATGGGTTAATATGTATTTCTTGAATTGAATTAAATTAAATTTAAATGCAAATAACATGCTTGCTATATGAATATAGATGTGTCATTTGGTATTTTTGCAGATAATTATGTCAGATATATTTGAATTATTTTCATTTGATGTATATTAAGTGTCTAATATATGTAAGATACTATGCCAGGTCCTAAAGACACCAAAATATGAAAAAAAATGCTCTAAATCACTATCAATTAGAGAAATGCAAATGAAAACAATTCTAAAGTATTACTTCATATCCATTAGATTGGCTAATAGGACAGGAGAAAAACATGACAAATGTTGGAGGGGATATGGAGAAAATGAGATATTTATGCACTGTTGGTAGAGCCGTGAGCCTATTCAATCATTCTGTAGAGCAATTTGTAAGTATACTCAAAATTTTATAAAACTATGTATATCCTTTGACCTAGCAATACCACTACTAATTCTGTATCTTAAAAGTGATATAGAAAATAAAAACAAAAAGGACATATGTGTCCAAAAATATTTAGAGCAGTTCTTTTCTAGTGACAAAGAATTGGAAGATGAAGGCCTGCCCATCAATTTGGGAATGGACGAATAAATGATGGTATGTGAATGTGATGGAATATTACTGTGCTATAAGAAATGATGAGCAGGATGCTCTCAGAAAAACTGAGAAAGACTTGCATGGGCTGACGCAAATTTGCATATACTGTGTACAAATTAACAGAAATATTATAGGACGATCAGCTGTGAATGACTTAGATCATTGATACAATACAATGATCCAAGACAACTCTAAAGTACTTATGATGAAAAATGCTATCCATCTTCAGAGAAAGAACTAATGGTGTCTGGATAAAGATTAAAGCATATTCTTAACTTTATTTTTCTTGATTTTTTTCCTGTTTTCTTTCACAATGTGACTAATATAGAAATATGTTTTATGTGATATAACCTCTTACTGAATTGATTTCTTTCTCAATCAGATGAATGGGGAGGGAGGGAGAGAGAAAATTTGGAACTCAAAATTTTTTAAATAAATATTACAAATTATTTATACATGTAACTGGGGGAAAATGAAATACTGAACAAAACAAACAAAAAAGGATCACCTAAAGCAAGGAAAGCAGTACAGGATAACAGAGGGGGCACTGGATCTCCAATGAGGAACAATGTGGTTTTGAATCTTACTATTGCTAATTTTCATGTTTTAATTAATAAAAACTATGCTTTTAAAAAGAGGAAATTCTGGAAATTCAGTAAAAAAAACTAGTTGAAACATTTAATAACTCTATTAACATATGATACATACAAGTTACTTACACAAAAAATATTATCAACATTAATTTAAGTGAAAACAAAACAAGAAACTAGAAAAAAATACTACATATTTCTCTTATAAAGAGCTCATTTCTCAACTATTTAAGAAACTGAGTCAAATTTATAAAAATGAGTCATTATTTTAAGAAACTAATAAGTATAAGGAAAAATAAATACATAAATAAAGCCTAGCAGAAGACAGGAAACTATATTTGAAATAATTACAAATCAGTTAACCTATTAAAAGAAAAATTTGTAATCCTCTGATGTTTTTGTGCCCTAATTCAAATCCCAGGTCACCTGCCCACCACCTGAGCGTTGCCCACTTGTGTCCCACTATTAAGCCCCTTTTTATTTTTGCTTTTGTCCCTGTCCTTTATTCTGCAATAGCTTGAAACTGCTTAAGGCAAGTCGGGGCACATTGCCGAAGGCATAGTCCCCTGTCCCCTACTTCCCCAAATTAGCATTCTGTATTTTTCCTTATACTGTACAAGGATTAGCCTGGGGTGCAAGACTGGAGTCCACCCTGTTCCACTGACCAAGTAGGGTCCCCACACCCTCTGCCCAGAACATGACCCTGGCCTAGTCTGGGACTTTCCAGTTCCCTTTCCCCATGACCCTACACCCTGCTTTGGAAAGTGCTGACTATGGCTCTCCACCCTGTTCTGGGAGAGACCCTTACATCATTGGGGGTTGCACCCTTGTACCCTTGCACCATCTTCCCAAATTAGGCCAGGACTATGTAGCTAACCAATCACCCTCTCTCTTAGCTTTTGTGTGTCATAGCTTTTGCTAGCTCCTCCCCAGTTGTGGTTTGCAATTTTGGTCTATATAATCAAGTCTGTGAGATTTGATAGGGACTGCTTGATTTGAGTTTATACTCCAGGTAGTTGAGTGCTTGATCACTAAATCCACACCTAAATTTATTTTGAACCCAGGTCTCGGTTTGTTCTTATTCTCTGTACAACAATGTCTGTAAACTTTTTTTATTGACTTGTTTATTTAATTTTACTTTACAAGATTCAGTTACAGAATCACTTGAGTTTTAGATTTTCTCCCCTCCCTTCTACCCCCCACCAAGGTGGCATACAATCATGTATGGGATCTGAAAACACTTTCACGTTGTACAATAGAGTGGTTGTATAGAAGCATTGTAACCAATGGAGCAAATAATGGGAAAAGAAAAAAAAAGAAACAAAAGAAACAAAACCGAACATGGAAAAGAACAATACTATGTGTTGCTTCAGTCTCCTTTAAACTCTGGTCTTTCTAGATCTTTCTCTGAGTGTAGGTATCTACTTCCATTCTGAGACTTGTAGAGTTGTCTTTTAACTGTGCGTTGCTGAGAATAGTCCAGTTTATCAAAGTTGGTCATCACACATATGATGTATCTGTGAAAGTGTACAAATTTTTCCTGGTTCTGCTCTTCTCACTTAGCATCAATTTGTATAAGCCTCTCCAGGAAAATATGAAGTCCATCTCCTTTCCATTTCTTATAGCACAATAGTATTCCATTACATTCATATACCATAACTTGTTCAGCCATTCCCCAATTGATGAGCATCCCCTAAGTTTCCAGTTTTTTGCCACCACAAAGAGAGCTGCAATAAATATTTTTGTACATATGGGACCTTTTCCCACTTCTATGATCTCTTTGGGATACAACCCCAAAAGTGGTATTACTGGGTCAAAATGTATGTGATAATTTATAGCCCTTTGGGTATAGTTCCAGATTGCCCTCTAGAATGGTTGTACTGGTTCACAGCTGCACCAACAGTGCATTAGAGTTCCATTTTTTCCACATTCTCTCCAGCACTTGTCATTTTCCTGTTTTGCCATCTTAGACAATCTGGCTGGTGAGATGCGGTACCTCAAAGTTGTTTTGATTTGCATTTTTCAAATCAATAGTGATTTAGAGCATTTTTCCATATGCTTAAAGATATCTTTAATTTCATCCTCTGAAAATTGCCCATTCATATGCTTTGCCCATTTATAAATTGGGGAATTTATCAATTATATTCTTATAAATTTTACTTAATTCCCTGTATATTTTAGAAATGAGGCCTTTATCAGAAACACTGGTTGTAAATATTCTTTCCCAATTTCTGACTTCCGTCTTAATCTTGGTTACATTGGCTTTGTTTGTACAGAAACTTTTCAATTTAATGCAATCAAGATTATCCATTTTGCATTTTATAATGCTCTACAACTCTTCTTTAGTGATAAAACCTTCTTCTTTTTTTAATCTGGAGAGTTCAGCCATAAAAGGGAATGTCTCCCCCAAGCCCAGAAACATACTCAAGACTTATTTATAAAGCACATAGACAAGAACAGAAGTGAACAGAGTGACAAAGAGTAAATTATATTCAAGGACAAAAATAAAAGAATAGGGTTAGGAGAGAATGACCTTTTTGAACTTCTAATCAAAATGGAAATCAGTTTGTCAGAAATGTTTCAAATCTGAATCTTACCATATGCCACAAAATTCTCTAAATGGTTTGCAACCTAAATTTAAAATGATTAAATCATTTAAAAATCAGAAGTAACAGTTAGAGAAATATTGATAAGGAACAAGGGATAGAGATGTTAATAAAAAGGTGAAATAAATAATTTTTATTACACACAATTAAAATACTGCCATTAATTAAGTCAGTGTAGCTAGGGCAAGAAAAGAATCAATCAAATGGGGAAGATCTACTAAAATTAATACAAATGAAGGTAGCTTTGAAGGTCTTTGGTCAAATCTCAAAAATTAGAAAAAGATAAAAGATGAAAATAATTAATAACAGAACTATTTTTGGAAGGTGGGCACTAATGTACTATTATTGATTCCTAAATTGGTCTAATAATTCCAAAAAGTATTTTGGAACAAAGAAAAGTGTCTAAATTTTTCCTGCTTTTTAACCCAAGGATTCTACACCTTGGTATATGCCCTCAAAAAAGTTAGTAGCAGAAATAAGAGTAGAAAGATTATTAACCTTTTTGTGTATCTTTGATGTCTTTGGAAAACTGGTGAAGCATATTCACCTTTCCCTAGAATAGTATTTTAAAATGCATAAAATAAAATACATAAGATTACAAAGGAAACTATATTGAAATAGTAATCAGAATATGTCTGCATGTATGTATATATATATATATTTGTATATATGTGTATATATATGTGTGTGTGTGTGTATGTGTGTGTCTATATACGTGTGTGTGTATAAAATGTATATTTCTGCATGTATAAACACAAGTTTGTAGACCCTAGTTCCTTAGTTTAAGAGTCCCTTGTTATGGAAGTACCTCTTTGTAATAGCAAAAATACATGTAGTATATGAATATAAGGAAATATTTTTCTTAGGATATTATGATTATGAATAACTCAAAGAATGTGGCGAGACTTGTGCAAACTGGTGCAAAATGAAGTAACTAGAATCAGAGGGAACTGTTTACAAGTAAAATTGCAGAATAAAACATTTAGAGATATAACTCAGAGCACCTTAATAATCATTCTTCACTTTAGAGGACTAATGATGAAACGTTTTTTTTTTTCCTTTTCTTGATTAAGTACTAGAGAATTGGAATTATTTCTCTGATCATGCATCATTTTATGGAATTGATCATGCCACATTATGGTACCTGATATGCATTTGGTTAAAAAAAAAAAGAGGGTGCAGAGCCAAGATGACAGAGTAATAGCAAGAACTTACTTGTGCTTGTCCCCCAACGAACTCCACAACCTGTAAAAACAAATTACTCTATTCAAATTTTAGAGCTATAGAACCCACAAAATGAAGAGTAAAATACATCTCCAGCTGAAGGCAGCCTGGAAAACAGAAAGGAAGGGTTGATTTCAACAGGCTAGGAGTGGAGCCCAGTCCCACATGGGCTGTGCTGGCACAGAATGGTGGCATAGACCCAGACCAGAGAAGACCCCAGGGTAATTACACAATAAACAGGAAGTAATTGTAGCTAAATCTTAAGGAGAAAGAAGATGAAACAGCTACAAGATAATTTCCTTATGGATTAATGTGTGACAACTCAACCCTTTAAAATATTTAATCAAGCATCTCTTTCCCATTAATCCCTGGGAAAATGGCAAAAGCCAAAACTCACATGGAAGTAATTCCCTGCTTATACACATAATCCCCTGAAACAATTTGTCTCTCCTCATGTAAAACCAATTGCGAGCAGTTCTCCTGGGGATTGCTGTTGTGATAACTTTAAGAATCTAGTCGCATAGCATAGTGAACTCTCTATTTATTTAGCAATAAACTAAAGCAAAACATTCAAGAAACTAAAGCACAACATTCACAAGAATATAACATAACAATTTAGTCTTAAACACAGTCTTAAACAAAAGGTATTATTCAGTAACTCACAATCTCCTCAATAAGTACACAGTATCCAAGTAAAGCCCTCCTTCATCTTGACTTGAGGCTGGCTTCCAGTCATCCTTAAGGAGTAGCAGAAAGTATAAACACCATCCACCCCTAGGTCATGGTAAGTTACAATCTCTTCAGTCAACACAGAGTATACAAAGCAAAATCCTCTTTCATATTGACTGGAGGCTAACTTCTAAATCAACTGGCTCTTCCTCTATGAACAGCTCTTGCCTGGGCCCGAGCTGAGGCAGCTCTCTACATTGGTTCTCTATCTCAGTTTACAGGGACAGCTCCACTTGAAGCTCTTCACAATTTCTGTTTCTAGGAAAACAAAGCTTAACACGGCTACAACAATATTTACACACATTAAACTTAACAGAGCTACAACACTATTCATACACGTTGTCAGCACTATCATCTCAATTCACTTTCTGGCAAAGCAACACAAATCAATAGACAAGGCTTCTGTCTGAGAATTCAAACAAATCAATAGTAAAGTCCTCTTTCAATAGACAGAACACTACTGTCTGACAAAGTAACATCAACCCAAACAGAACAGAGTGCTGACATCACAAACATTCTCTCTCTTAGCTCTGCTCCCTCCCAGCTCAGCTCAAACTTTGCTCTGCTCTGTTCCTTCTTGTTTCACCTTCCCTATTTCCCCTTTCCTATTCTGCTCTTTCAGCAAGCTCTTCCCACCATGGTACGCTATGTCCAAAAAAAGACTCTTGATTCAATCAAAGGCAAGACTCAAAGGCACCTCAATAGCTGAAACTAGTAGCAAAGTATAACTTTGCTTGCAATTTACACTGCAGCCCTCATGAACTAGCAGAAACAGGCTTTTCTCAGCAACAGAAAACTGAAGCAGCAGAGGTTGGGAACAGTGCTGAAAATGTGTTGTTTTCTTATGCTGGCCTAGCCCAAAATTAGTAATTCCCCAGGCTTGAGTGACTCTGAACAGAACCCTGCCTGCTCTCTCCATATCTAGCAAAAAGAATAGCTGCTGATTCAGCCCAAATAATTAGAAAGAGAGGAAAACAAAGGAAGGGTGCTAGGGTAGCAATAGTAAACCATTTCTAAAAGAAAGGAGCTTAAAAGGAGCTACTTCTGTACCCAGATCTCCAGAATGTACTCTGACCAGGGACCCAGTCATGGGATACAGGCTCTGGGAACCCTCTAGAACTCTCTGAACCTTCCCACTTGGTGGTGAATTTGCCTAAGGCCATAAGCCTTTCATTATGGCTACTTTCAAATCTCTGTTACTCTTAACCTAGCCTAGCCCTCCATTGTCCAGACACTTCCCTCCTTTGACCAATAAAAATATCTATACCCAAATCTGTTACCCTTAAACTTAAACATAAGCCTTCCATTATCTGTTACCTCCAGATTGCCTTGGGCTGTTTCCCACACTTGATCTCATCAAAATCTCATTCTCTTGGTTCATGGAATCTGACCCAAGTCTCATCAAAATCCTCCTTAGACCCCTCCTCCCAGACTACTAATTCACCCCTAGATCCCTCCCACAATCTTTCTGTGTATAAGATCCATCTTGCCTCCCTGAAGGTGCTCAGACTCAATCTAGCTCAGACTCAGTCTGTGTCAGATTGTTCTGGCCTGCTTGTCAATACAATTGTCACAAACACTTAGGCTCCTTAAGAGTATAAGCAATATGGCAAATCTCTAATAAACTTTTTTTTTATTTTGGCTGAGAGAAGGCTTGAATAGAATTCACTTGGTAGGACACAGCATGTTGGTATTTTGGGGTCTTGAGCACCCCTGAGTCCCAAACCTCAACACTAGGATGATGAATGCTATATTTTCTTAACATGAGGAGGATGATGCAGTCTTGAAGCCCAGTCACTGGGGTATTTCCACAAGCAATGGGTTATGAAGCAGAAAGTGAGCGATAACAGAATAAAAAAAGAAAAAGGGGATGGGGGAGATGTCTGAAACACCAAAAAGTGTGGGACGAAGAAAAAAAACCCTTGGTAAAATTACAGAGCAAAAACATTTAAAATATCAGAGGAGGGGCGGCTGGGTGGAGCAGTGAGTAGAGCACCAGCCCTGAAGTCAGGAGGACCTGAGTTCAAATCCGGCCTCAGATACATAACACAAAAACTAGCCGTGTGACCTTGGGCAAGTCACTTAACCCCAACTGCCCTGCAAAAAGCTAAAATAGTAAAAAAAAAATAAAATAAAATAAAAAAAATAAAATATCAGAGGAGAAACTAAGACCAGAAGGATGAGTAAATCCTCAAAAAGAATTAAAGTTAGGTTAAAAAATATTATAATACAGAGGAAAAGATGGTCAACAAAAAGAATGTTTAAAGAGAAGCATCTAAGTATTCTTGGAAACTGAAGGGATATAACATTTGAGGAAAATATTCAACTTGAAAAACACTCACCAAAAGAAACACCAGAAAGGTAATTATTGCAATGATTAAGCAAAGAACAAGTAATAATATTAATTATCCTACTATATCAGTTTTTTAAAAAGTGAAAGTGTGATACTATAGGTTTTAAAATAAGAATATAATCATGATGCGTAAGAGAGAATTTGTTATAGGGTTTAAAGGGGTATGGAAATTATTTGGAAAATTCAATAAATAAAAAGCATTTGAAAATAAAAAAGAAAAAGAAAGTCTAAGTTAAATGTGGCTACAACAATTTTGTAACTACATATACACACACATACATAGTTACATATGAACATATATGATTTTTATTTACCATCTATCTGTCATCTATCCAACTCCCTACTTATTTTTGTGGATATATCACTTAGCTCTTGCAGATGGTTAAGTACCCTAAGCTTCATCCTGAAATAAAATTCCATCTTTTTTTAGGACCAGTATTCCTCTAGTGATGTTTAGTACAGGCGAATCATGAAATAATAATCTATGAAGAATTGATGTTGAGAAGCATCAAAGAACAATTCAGAGGTACATAGGGGACATGACCTGAAATGTATTATAAACAAGGAATTATAAAGAAGGAGCAAGATATTGGATATAATTAAAAATGTGAATGACAAAAAGAGAGAGGGTTGGTTCCACAGTGAGAGTAAGTGATACAAAGGATAGTCCATATGGTCCATTTCTATCTCCAAAATTTCAGGTTAATTTAAGGAATATTCTCTAAACACTAATGTGAACATATTGTAGCAAATTTCTGAGAGCACATGCAACAAGTTTGATTCACATAGGATGAGCAGGCAAAAAAATGGGTTGCAGTCTCTACTGTTCATGGGAATACCTATTTCAATAACATAATACATTAGACACATTAGAATATTAAGAATCTGACCCACATGTTCTTTTGTGAATATTTTGATTTTGTCATTAGATAGTTGACAATCCCCATTATAATGTATGACAGTTTCTGAATTCAGTGACCAAGGCTTACTCCAGGCAGAAAAACACTGTGAGCTCCCCCGCCCCCTGCCAACCACTTCAAATACCTATAAAATATGACTCTAAACAAATTTGACAGAACCCACAAAGTGACAGAGAAAAACAAATCTCCTGATGAAGACAGACCATCAGGCCTACAGAAAGGGTCCATCACAATGTGCTGGGAACCCAGCCCAGCTCTCATGAGCCCACGGTTTTATCTCCAGGGTGGCCCCAAACAGCAGAGGCTAGAGCAAACTTCAGGGAAGTCGATCATCAGGTTTAGTGGCAGTTTCCAGAATTATCAACCCTCAAATGCCAAAGGAAGACTAAAAGGTCAGTATAGAACTCTGTTGGAGCTGAGGGGAAGTCGGATCACAGTCCAGTCCCTGCTCCTGTGGCAAGAAGTAGAGGAGGTACCATGGCCGAGTGGCTGCTTCAGAGCTCCTGGCCTGCAGACCATAGAGGAACCAAGGGACCATTAAGATGGTAATCACACTTACTTCAACCTGATTGGATCTGGATCACTGTTTTGGGTGTAGGACCTGGGGTGTTTAGCCAGTGGGTCAGAGTTTGTGGGGTCTGCAGGAAGGGCAACCAAATAATAGCTCCAGTAGCTGCAAAACCCCCAGCTCTCCTCTCTGCACGCAGAATTCTACCTTGGCAAAAAGCTCAAAAGTCAAGTAACAGGCTGGCAAGAAGAGCATGCAGAGGAAGCACAATTCAACCATAGAATCCTTTTTTAGGGGCGAAAAGGGTCAAAACATGGAACCAGAAGAAGAAAACAAAGGAAACCTTCCTGCATCAAAAGCTTCCAAGAAAAATATGAACTGAATACAAGCCATGGAGGAGCTCAAAAAGGATTCTGAAAATCAACTAAGAGAAATGGAGGAAAAACTTGGAAGAAAAATGAGAATGATGCAAGAAAATCATGAAAAGACATTCAACAGCCTGCTAAAGAAAAACCCCCAAAATACTGAAGAAAATACCTTAAAAATAGACTAACTCAAATGGCAAAAGTGGCCCAAAAAGCCAATGAGAAGATTGCCTTAAAAACCCAAATTGACCAGATGGATGAATCACCTCTTGAAAAAGATCCTAAAAAGAAAACTCCTATGAATATCATAGCCAAATTCCAGAGTTCCCAGGTCAAGGAGAAAATATTACAAGCTGTCAGGAAGAAACAATTTGAGTATTATGAAAACGCAATTAGGATAACAGAAGATCGAGCACCTTCTACCTTAAGGGATTCAAATGTTTGTAATATGATATTTTGGAAGTCAAAGGAGCTAGGATTAAAACCAAGAACCAGCTACCCAGAAAAACTGAGTATAATGTTACAGGGGAAAATATGGTCATTCAATGAAATAGATGACTTCCAAGTATTCTTGATGAAAAAACCAGAACTAAACAGAATATCTGACTTCCAAATACAAGAAGCAAGAGGGTGGAGGGGGAGAGCCAAGATGGCAGCATTCTATGAAGGAAAACTCAGCAGCTCCCACACAGCCACCTCAAATACACATAAAGTATGACTCTAAACAAATTTTAGGGCTCCAGAACTCACAAAATTACAGAAAAACACATCTACTGCTGAAGGTAGCTTGGAAGGTGGGACAGGAAGGACTCATCACAGCATACTGGGAACCAAAAAAACAGCCTAGCCTGATACCATGGCTTGGCCCTGGGGCCACCAGGACAAACTGCAGCTGGAGTTTTCAGGAGAGTGGATCAGCAGCAGCTTTGGGAATTTCCAGAATTATCGAGATATAAGAAATAAGGACTAAGTGAAAGGTTAGTGGAATTCAGCTAAATTTGGGAGAGAGAGTCCAGACAAACTGCCTTCAGGGCAAGAAAGCAGCAGAAACAGTGGCCCTGCAGACACTTCCACATGGCTGTTTCAGAACATCCTGGCCTGCAAATTGCAAGGGAGCCAAGTGATAATTTAGAGGCTAAGGGCTCTTCCCTTAAGCTGCCTGGATTGGGATCATAGTCTTGGTTGGTGGTCAACAGATGCTTGTCCAGTGAGTCAAAGATGGTGGGGGCTGCAGCGGCTTCCTAATAGCTCCAGCAGCTGCAAGAACCCCAACAATTTGGGACAGAGATTTTCCCTTTGGAAGCAGAGTTAAACAGAATTAAAAAGTCAAGTAAATGACTGGGAACATGAGTAGGCAAAGGAAACAAAGTAAGAACAGCAATCCATCTTTAGATTCCTTTTTTAGGGACAAAAAGGATCAAAGCATGGAACAGGAAGAAGACAACACAGTCAGAACTTCCACACCAAAAGCTTCCAAGAAAAAAGATAGACTGGTTAAATGCCATAGATAAGATTAAGAAGTATTTTGAAAACCAAATAAGAGAAGTGGAGAAAAAAGTGGGAAAAGAAATGAGAATGATGCAAGAAAATCATGAAAAGAAAGTCAACAACATGACTGAAGAAACTAATACCTTAAAAAAATAGATTAACTCAAATGTCAAAAGAGTCCCAAAAACCCAATGAGGAGAAGACTGCCTTAAAAAGTCAAATTTGCCAGATGGAAAAAGAATCTCAAAAGCTTTCTGAAGAGAATAATTCCTTCAGAATTAGAGTGGAGCAAATGGAAGCAAATGACTTAATAAGAAATTAAGATACTATTAAACAGATCCAATCAAATGAAAAAAAATAGAAGGCAATGTGAAATATCTCCTTGAAAAAACCACTGACATGGAAAATAGATCCAGGAGAGACAATTTTAAAATTAT